>OU975447.1:3012500-3335000 GCA_918857605.2 Philereme vetulata | reverse complement strand
TAACAATAATAAATAAACTTAACAGCAATAGTAACAAAAACAAAGTGATGAGAACGGAAAACACGTGGCGTATACAAGGCGTTAGCACTCGTACTGAGGAGAATGGGTCATGTCAAACAAGATAGCGGCGCGTTGGCGCCATCTTGCGGAAGAAGACACGCCGCGGCCAAACTTCTCTCGAACCCCAAAGTTGTCGGAAGGAATGTTACGAGTAGGTTAGAATTTAGATTTTATTTACTCACTATTGTAAATAATGTTATTTTTTTTAAATATTCAATAATGTTATTTATTTAAATTAAATGATAAATTAATTTTGAATTAAGTTTTATACAAAATATCGATAGTTTATAGTCTGTGGTCACGATGATTCATCGCTAATCTCATCACTATAATTAGCCTAGCATGCCCATAAAGTATGACATTGACTGGTATGTTTATCCGTACTGTTAAATTTAGAACTTCATAGGCGCGATTTTACTGACAGCTGTCCCAAAGATCAAGCTATGTTTGTTCTAGTATAAATGCCTAGCTTTCTTGTCATTTGAGTTACCTATTTATTTATTTATTGTTTTAATTTTATTGTCCTCGATTTATTAGATTTGTAAGAATAATGATTTAGGTAATTAGAATATCTTTAGGTATTTATTTATGTATTAGGATTATAAGTATTTATTTCATTTAATAGCGACAGATAGGGATGCTTGGAGGGACTTGGGGGAGACCTTTGCCTAGCAGTGGGATGAGATAGGTTAGGAAAAAAAAAATATTTGTAAATATACTTTGCACCGCTGTCCATCACTGCTTCGCTCTTTACTTTCCATGCAAATGCTGCCTGGAAGAAATCGCTTTCAGCGATAAGGCCGCCCATTGTCTATATTTAACATAAATTAGTTTTTTTAAGTATTCCTGGTGTACAATAAAGAATTATTATATTCGTTATCTAACTATAACTATCTATGGACGAACTAGGGTTTACATGTTTATTTGTTTGTATCAATTTTGTTTTGCCAACATCCTTAGGAAAACGGTGTTTGCCGTTGTATTCGCAGTAGGAGACAACGCACGGTTTAGTCATCTCTACTATACATACCCTCCTGTTCGTAAGCAATTTTATGTTTTGTTTTTATTCAAATTTTGATTGATACGGCAATTGACATTTCACTTTCATTTGGACACAGAAAGAACACACAAGTGCATACTATGCATGGAAATAAATGCTATTTTTGAATCATTTTCATATTATCAAATGATTATTGAAGTAATACTTCTTTACGCACGCTTGTCTTGGGGAGTAAGCTGGTGAATGCGTTACGAAAAGTGCGAACGGAAGTTGAGAGGGAGATATAAGTTAGTGCAGATAAAAAGAGAAAGAGTTACGTTTCGTATATTACTGTAGAGGCAAGAGAGAGGTGCGAGCACACATTTTCTTTCTCTCATAGCCAGTTGATTAATCGCATATCTCCTATCCCAAATTAGCCTAAATTATACAAACTGCAAAAACACAACACTCCTTCATACTGTATATTAGAGTTTATTTTGCTATAGATAAAAAAGTATTTACGACGTTTCGTATTTCGAATCTACCAGCTTCGATTTACGAAAAAGTTCAGCTATTCCACAACAGATGGCAGACAGAAGCAGAAAATAACTTATTTACTTACTGTATGCGCCTAGATGCAGCTAAAGAAGTTTTACTTCAGTCGTGTCGTCTAAAGCACACTCGATTTTTTTATCACTGCTATTTCACATGTGAAAAATCACGGGCAACAAAAACCCCTGATGAATTCCGATTATGAATTGTAGCAGACCCAAATGACTACGACCGATATAGAATATCGAAACAGATTTCATTTAAATGAGTTTTAACAGGTTATGCGAAAGAAAACAACAGGTGTGACATATGATTTTTAAAATCATATGACTTTTCACATGCTACTCGTGAAACGTTCCATCCCTAGTGCTTGACGGAGCAGCGTCATCTATTAGCAGTTCTAAAAACATGGCCGTGAAACCCTCTCATTAGGATATGCAGCAAAAAAACCTGAATTTTTCGATTATGGTTGAAGTTTTAATAAAATACTTATTAAGAATAGTATTAACTTTATTATATTCATCAATATCACAATGATTTATAAATTGCTTACAAGAAAAAGTAATGACAACTTAAAAAAATAGCAACCAATCATCATTACTATAACTGATGATAAAACCATAGACATACAGGGGTTGCTGTCGATTCGGACAAAATATATTGGGACACAATGTCACAATTGACACTTTTGATTTTATTATTTTTGTTAGTGTCGATTCGGACACTATTAAAAATAGCTGCATTGTACAGTCAGTTAAATAACAGGTTTTTCCCGAGGCGCAGCGGCGGCACAGCAAGATGACGAAATAGATGCACAGCAAGGTTACACTCTCTCTAACTCTTTATTTTATAGCTCTATTTCGCCCTATTTTGCACCAAGGCCGAAGGAAAACAACAAAACAATTCGTCTTGCGAGTAAGTGAAAGTCAGTGCAAACAAGGACACGCATCGTTAAAGTGTGAAAGTTAAAGAAATTATGTGGCAGTTTATATTGTTCTTCATGTTTTTTGGGGGTAAGTTAAATAATGCAACTTATTTTAATACTCATATAATAATAACGTAAATAGATAAATTAGACGTACCACTTAAAGACGATATGTAAAAAAAATTGAGCCGCTAAGTAACTGTCGTATTCAATAACTAAAAATAGTACTGATTTGATATTTAAGCAATATTTACTCCAGGATTTAAACTATAAAAATGAAAGTCAGAAACGCAATTGGTAAAACTTTTATCGATACAATTATTTGTCAAAATCGGCTCTTCTAAAACACTAATATCGTTCATTCTTCGACTCTAGAAAAGATTTAACGTATTTTTTTACATAGTTATGTAGGTAATTATGGTACCTAAATTAATAAAAAAGGATTTTTTTTTTCATTTGTTAGTTCTCTTGTGATTCGAGATTTTATCTTTTGTCACTTACGTCATTTACTTCTGCGACAATGCGACATGGCTATGGTACATGTTTGTCTCGTTCTTCACTTAAGCAAGTAAATAGTACTGACACTTTCTTGCATTTCCGGATGCTCAGCCCAATCGTCACCGAAATTAAATTTGTACATCGTCTTAATTATGTTTACTACCTGATGAATGTTATTTATGTCTATTTCTGTAAGATTTTTGTAGGATACTAGTTTCAGTAAAAATTAGTATTTACTTAATGCTAAGAGTAATAAGTATGGCTTTTATCTCGTGACTAAGACATATTGTGAGAGTGTTTTTTCATAAACAATAAATATAGCATTCATAAAATTGGCGCTGTGTAAAATACTGTGATTATTGTAGGTTAAGTATTTTTTTATTTTATTTAAGAGTTTTATCGTTTTTTTTTCAGTAGATGTAGGCCTTGCTGATGTTGAAAACTAACAAATAATAAGTAGTAATTTTAGGTATGTTTGAACTAGATTATCTGTAATTTTTAAACATACTCATATACTATCTTAGAATAATTAAAAAATATCTTTTAGATATTTTCAAGTGATCATTATATAGATGCCTAAGTATACAAGATGTTGATTTACACCAAATATACGCTATGAACGAAACTTATGATTTTTTTACATAAATGTAAGTCACCTCACGCTCGCAATGCAATTTGATTAGCTTTATTACATTATATTATATTTTGCTTAAACATTTTTTACCTGACTGTACTCACAACAGCTTCAATAATTTGATGGTGTCCGAATCGACAGTAAAAAATAAATTAAAATCAAGTGTCAATTGGGCCACTGTGTCCTAATAAATTGTGTCCGAATCGTCAGCAACTCACATACAGATGTACTGAGCGCTCCCTGTCCAGCAATAAATAATGCTGGACATTTCTCACGGCGCTATCTAGCCCCAAACTAAGCAAAGCTTGTACTATGGGAGCCAGATAGGTAACTGATAGAATATTTTTTTTAATCCATAGTTATAAATATAATTTAAAGAAAACCACCCAGACCCGAAACAAATATGTAAAGAAAATGAAAACATTTGTTCCGCGGGACAGTAAAGAGAGAGAGAGAGCGAACGTGCAGCCAGTTATCTCTTTCTAGAGCAGGGTTTCCCAAACTTTATTGCCTGGCGCCCCCTCGGATTATAAAAAATATTTTTATGTATTGTTTTTAATTTTATAATTTACACAATTACATAAAAGTTATTGTATTTTTTCCATTGATCCAATAAAAAAAACATAATTTATTTATCACAAAAATTAAATCATTTCTTTAGTTTATAGTATTGATCTAACAAATACTGGTATAGTAATTAGTTCGCCCGATTGGAACTAGGTGGCGCGACTAAATCATTGTGTTATTTTTAATTCAAGAACATTAAATGAGTAGGTAGATAAAAATGTCCGAACATGTCTCTCTAAGCCCCTACTGGTTAAGAAGTTCTGTTCTAGAGTAAGGTTAACTTTGTATTGCTCAGTACATTCTCTACCTATATAGATAAAAAAACCATCTTTATTTGCTGTAGTTTAATAATATTTGTCTAGGCAATTAATTATAAGTAAAATAATATGAGTAATAATCTTGTTATGACTTATAAATAATAATACTTAACTATATTTTGATTTGTCATAATATATTTTCAAAACTGCTGAAAAACGGCAGTTTCAATGATGTGTCATAATATTTAAAAGTTAACCTTGTTACCACAAAAAAGTAAAACACGCGTTGTGTTTAAAAAAATCCTTAACATTTTTGTGTAGGATTTTTTTAAACATGCGCTACACAGTGTTTAATTTTTTTGTGGATAAGACCCTAACTATTCATCACATCAGCCAAAGACGTCCACTGTTGAACATAGGACTCCCCATAGATTTCTAGAGCGATCGATCTTATGTGTGTAGCCCCCAACGGCTCCCAGCAACCTTTATCAGACTTTCCAGTGGGGGGCGTCCAATTGGTCCTACTGTGGACTAAGTTTGGGATAGTTTTCTATTCAATATAAAACAGCTGTAATAAAACTAATTCCAATTCAATAAGTTATTTCACAGACCAGTATAATTTAATAGACTGACAATGTCCATAGAACAAATGGTAGCCCGCAAATAGCTCAAAATCCCGTATTATAATTTAGATGGCGATGTCTCATAGCCTGGAAACTTTCATAGCGACCATTACAACCAAGTAAAATAAATTTTTCATTAAAACAAACCAAAATATTTCTAGTTTATTTAGCGATAATGTCCATAAGAAAGTTGATTATTTACCACTTTCATATGCTTAATTACAGATGGCGTGGTGACAACGTCTCAAAAAATTGGAAATAGCGCCATCTATAGATTTTTTCGTACCATTATGTGGTAAGCTAGAGGTCACATATAATTACGTGACGATTTTATTTAATTAACGATTCGTAACTCTTAGCGACATCTCGCTTCCTAGCCGGTAATCAGTTATCGAGTTACGATATTTTGTAGGACATTATCAGTCTATTAAATTATACTGGTCTGTGCTTATTTATAGGTACCCTAAACAGCTCTGAAATATTGAGTGAGCTATGCTCAAGAAATGGTTGCTAAAATAACTTACAAGAGAAGTCCGTATCCATAATACTTAAGCCAGTCGCTGTCGCCTGCTTGTCGTTCGGTTACACACACAAGATACTCTACGTGTAAACATAGATCGTTGTATTTTTTTGTGTATTTATCAAAAAAATATGTATATGATCCTGATTCATATATAGTTACATTCTTTTTGAGAGTTCTGATTGAAAAATCTTCATGTTCAGATAAATCTACTAACAAATAATCAGGGGGGGGGGGGGGGGGGGGAGAGGGGGCGAATTCACGTAACACAATTTTAAAAACACAACGACAGCTGACTGGAACGAGATTGGATTATGAATCGAACATATTTTGGCATTCTGCTTCACTAATATTACAATATTAGCTCGATACAAATAAAGTGTATAATCGCATATCAGTCAACTCATACCATTGTATTGTCAGTTTACGTGAATCCCGTTTATGACATTGAATATATCGAAACTAGATCGAAGCTTGAATTGTACTATTTTTAAACTTAATGTTACGTGAATTACATTTCGGTTTACAGTTAACTGTCAGACTGACAGATCATATTTTCAGTCCTGTTATGTTCGAGCGCTTCTGTTAGACAGACTAAGGCAGAGATAAATATACGATACTTAAGTCAGGCTTATTGCTCTTTAAGTCATTTTTGCATTTCTTTACCACACTTAGTACGAGCAAGAATTAAGTACAGCTTATTTATCTCGCCCTCACTACTTTAATTTTCTATTTAATTGACGGTAACTTGGACATTTTTACATGTTCATAGTCAAATTATATCTAGGATTAAAACTATGATTATCAGTTTATCAGAATTTGAGAACATTGGTCCACATAATTATGCCCTTAAAAATCTTACCATCAGCTTGACATTTGTCAGTTTGAACTGGCACAAATGTTCCACAAGTCTTATATATTGTAAAAGTCGTGGTACAGGTCCCAATCGTAAGATTTTCGTTAAAGAGTATAAAAAATTAAATTATAGTACAATATCAAAAGAAAAATTACTACGCATAATGTGTTTTAAATATAATATAGGTTGGACTAACCAAATTTCCTTTCTATAAGTTTTTTTTATCGGCACGTTAAAGATGCTATTCTGAGCGCTGTCTGCAACTGCCGACTGCAAGTGCCGACTGCAAGTGCCGCGACTGCACGCAGACTGCTACAGCGGCACTACTGGTTTGTACGTATTTCAGTGACAGAGGTTGGAGTGCCGCGGCAACTTCACATGAGTCGGCAGCTGCACGTACAGACAGTACCGGATTAACCACGTAGCAAGAGTAGCAAATGCTGCGGGCCCCGTTTACTTACCATCAGATGAGGTAGTGGTCAAACATTTGACTACCATCGATAGAAAAATGTTGCTTAGAGCCCCGCGCTTGCTTAATCCTCTGATGTGGAAACTCACGCAGAGGACTAAATCTCAATTAGTACTAACTCCCCAAGATTTAAGCATTTTACTAACAAAATGGATCCATTGTTATTTTATAAATGAAATCAATTATTTATTATTATTATGAATCCGGCACTGCGTGCAGTCGGCAGTTGCAGTCAGCAGCTGCGCTCGGAACAGTACCTTTATGTATTGGTGAACTTATACCGCCATCCACAGTCCCCCACCTCATCTAACTTTAATAGTGATATTTTTATAAGGCCGTAGATGTGACGGATTTGAGTCCTCTTACTAGAATAGTCGGTGATAGATCCTTCGTGTATTCGTCTAATACCTGTAAAAACAGAACAAATTTAATAAAACTTAATCAATCCAAAATGTTTTTTCTACGGTAATTTGAATAAAACCTATTTTACAACAAGACTGGCCATCAGCCCTACCCGTGTTTTCATTTAATGTCGTACCGTAGCAAAACACGTAGGGTGGGGAAACACTACGTCATATCGTTTCTGTGCGAACCTAGTTTTCACAGACTTGATGGAGACCTTAACGACTCTTTCTGTTGATATAGGTAATTAAGGTACCATTTTGCAATGATAGCGTCGTATACCCTCAAACACAAAGATTTTTAGGGTTCCGTACCCAAAGGGTAAAACGGCACCCTATTACTAAGGCTCCGCTGTCTGTCCGTCTGTCACCAGGCTGTATCTCATGAACCGTGATAGTTAGACAGTCGAAATTTCCACAGATGATGTATTTCTGTTGCCGCTATAACAACAAATAATAAAAACAGAATAAAATAAATATTTAAGTGGGGCTCCCATACAACAAACGTGATTTTTTCGCTCGTTTTAGCTCGATATTTATAACGGCAACAGGTAGACGCTTAAAATATTCACAGAATTTTTAGTTATATATTCACTTTAAAAATAAATAATTAAATTAAAATAAAACAAATATTTAAGGGGGGCTCCCATACAACAAACGTTATTTTTTTGCCGTTTTTATAGACAATGGTACGGAACCTTTAGTGCGCGAGTCCGACTCGCACTTGGCCGGTTTTTCTTACACTGCAAACATTATAGCTCATGCTCATTTATTTAAACCGCAGGGATGCAATACAACACTTGGTTACGTCAATAATCTATACTAATATTATAAAGAGGAAAGATTTGTATTATTGTGTGTATGTTTGTAATGAATAAACTCAAAAACTACATTCACCCACCATTGGAAAGCTACATTCACCCTGAGTGACATACGCTATATTTATTGCTAGAAAAGATTAGGCATCCTTACTAAAACTTAAGTAACGTAACCCAAGGTGTAAAAAAAGTGCTCTAAAACGTCTTTCGTCGCATGCGCTGCGGAAATTATTGATGAAAGAACAAAAGTATGTTCTACAATATCAAAGAACATATCAATATCTACAAAAAACTTCGTAATATTATAAAGAGGAAAGATTTGTTTGTTTGTTTGTATTGAATAGGCTCCGAAACTACTGGACCGATTTAAAAAAAATATTTCACAGTCTACTTTTTACCCAACTGCGGAGAGGGAGGGTAATGTTTTTATTAAAAAACTACACGTGCGAAGCTGCGGATTGGTCAGCTAGTACTTAATAAATTACATAGGCGCGATCTTTTCTACCCCATACTTGCAAGATGTGGAATGAGCTACCATCTGAGGTTTTCCCATTAGACTACGACATGGCACGCTTCAAGAGAAATGTAAAGAGGTTTCTTCAGTGTAGGGAACGCATCGACAATACCCCGGGTGTTGCCGGTGTCAATAGGCGACGGTGACCACTTACCATCAGGTGGGCCGTAAGCCTGTTTCCCCACAAATAACATTAAAAAAAAAAACTAAAAAAAAATAGGCTTTATCTACCTAGTAGCTCATTGCACCATTATTTTGGAGGTGCTAGAAACAGACAAGCATAGCAATCTAGGTGTCGCATAGACGGGTGTTGTAGGATAGCTATACGGAATTTTTTTTTTTCTAATGGACTTATCTCGCTGTTGGCCTCTGAGGCCGTTGCAGCTTAACCGAGCTTATGGCGAGCGCAGAAGGCGCTCAGCCCTATAATTTTATTTTTGATGAGGCAACTAGCGCAAGGGCACCACTTAGGTACGAACCTCGGCTTGGGCTGTTGCCGGGACGGGGATAGGAGGAAACGCCCGGGTACGTGCTTGTACCTCGTGTAGGCGGCGACTAAAGGGACTCGTCGACCTCGCCGGCGAGGTCGGTGTATTTGTGGAGTGTTTGCTCTGTCTAATGTGGATGACTCACCCGCATTAGCGGAAGTGATTTCGTCATCCGGGTCTCCGAGAACGTGTCTCGGACGACGGAGGGTTATAGCTATACGGAAGGTTTTAACTTACCTTTAAATACTGCTCGGGGAGTGTGTCATCGTTGGGCAGCGGCGCGGGGGGTTCCGGCAGCTGTACGAATGTGACCGCGGTGCCGTCGTTACAGCGCTGTTTTATGATATTGTTCACGCTGGAAATAAACATTACTATTCTATTATAACTATAATTTGGCAGGACGCTTGGCCTAAGGCACTGACAGAGTGGAGGCCGAGAACAGGGCATCGAAATAGAGGACGTCCACCAGCGAGATGGGTCGACGACATCAATAAGTACGTGGGTCGACACGGGCTGAGAATGATTGATCCAAATCAACTAGGGCAAATCGGCGTTGTATATATATGTATGTTTGTCCGAGGATAACTTTCCTTTATCCGATCATCGTGAAATTTGATACATAGGTAGGTAGTGATGGCACAATTTTGGTGTGACTAAATGAGTTAAAAATGCGAGGGGGCTGTTGCGATATTGAGGTTCAAGAGGGGTACAAAAAACCTAAATTGGGATTATCCGGACAAGTGGCACAAATAAATAAAATATTTTTTTTTGTTAATACATACATATCATCATCATATCCGCCGTAGGACGTCCACTGCTGGACAAAGGCCTCCCTCATTGATATCCAGGAACTGCGGTTGGAAGCGGCCTGCATCCAACGCCGACCTGCGGTTCTTACCAAGTCGTCTGCCCATCTTGTGGGTGGACGTCCTACGCTGCGCTTGCCGGTCCGTGGCCTCCACTCGAGAACCTTTCGGCCCCATCGGCCATCCGTTCTGCGCGCTATATGGCCTGCCCATTGCCACTTCAACGTGCTAATCCGTCGGGCTATGTCGGTGACTTGAGTTCTCCTACGTATCTCCTCATTTCTGATTCGATCCCGTAGAGAAACCCCGAGCATAGCCCTCTCCATAGCTCGTTGAGCGACTCTGAGCTTATTCATAAGGCCAATAGTGAAGGACCACGTCTCGGTTCCATATGTCATCACTGGTAACACACACTGATTGAACACTTTCGTCTTAAGGCACTGAGGTATGTTGGACGAAAAGACGTTGCGAAGTTTCCCAAACGCTGCCCAACCGAGTTGGATTCGACGATTGACCTCTTTCTCGAAGTTGGACCTACCTAATTGGACTGTTTGTCCTAGGTATACATACGCGATCATAATAATACATACATACCTAATACATTATATTCTCTTACTCCTTCTCTCCTCACTATCTGAAAGATAGATTTGAATTTCTCCATTCTTCAAATAACTATACTCTTAGGTCATCAGAAAACTTGATACTCAGAACTCCTTCGCACAGCACTTCCTTTTACAGCGCTTCTTTTACTGTCCAGGCTGTTCAGCTGTGGAATGCTCTGCCCGAAGAAGTAAGACGGTCATCGTCCATACACGTCTTCAAATTGAAGGTGAAACATCATTACCTGACGATGTCATCTTCCTAGCGTTATTTATTTACTATTTATGTACTTATTTTATCTGTTAGTATAGTTTGCTATATGTATATACCTATATATTAGTCTATTTTATAAGTATATTAAGTATTAGGATTAAAACTTCATATTATTATTATATCTTAGAATATATTATGTGTAAATGTAATGTATCCGCTAAAGTACACCGCACTCCGTAATTTTTAAAAATTTCGCTCCATCCAAAGGTTGCCTGGAAGAGATCGCTTTTAGCGATAAGGCCGCCCATTGTATTGCCTTATTTATTTTAACCCAGTACTTATTTTTTTATTATTTCTGTTTGTGTGGTAATTCAATAAAGAGTTATCTATCTATCTATCTATCTATCTATTATATAAAATTCTCGTGTCACAGTGTTTGTAACAAAACTCCTCCGAAACGGTTTGACAGATCCTTATGAAATTTTTTGTGTATATTTGGTAGGTCTGAGAATAGGATGTAAACTATTTTTCACCCACCTACTACCTACCTAATGTTTAATTAAGTTTTTACTAACAAATATGGATTTTTGACCTCAGAAAAATAAATGAATTGAAAAAAATTGTTGCACAAGGTATAGTTGACGGTGTTTAATTCATCATGTAGGTACTTACGTTTGTAAATAGCTGAGAGGCACCCGCTGGTAAACGCTGCCATCCTCGTCGGTAGACCACCTTCTATTCTCTTCGAATTGAGGCCATTCTGTTACCTAAAATTAACAAATAAGATTTAGGTAAAATCTTTTTCGAAAAACCGTGAGATACGTGAGCTCAATAGATACACTCGCGCGCCCCACTACAGATAGTAGTAGTAGAGTTTCTTGTGTAAGGGCTCGCCCAGGGAAGTACTACCACCATACCATTTCTGCCGCCAAGCAGGTGGCCAAGAGGCATACAGGTGTAAAGCCTCATGTGCCTGTACTTTCACCATACGCTTCAAACCGAAACACAGCAATGCTGCTTGGCTGCAGTAATGGTCGACGACCTCCGTGTTGCAGTGGGCGAATAGCCGGCTGAGACGCAGAAGGTAGCGGGTCCGATTCCCGCCGCGGAACAAATGTTTGCATGATCTACAGATATTTGTTCCGGGTCTGGTTGTTTCTCTATATATTATAAGTATGTATTTACAAAAACAATGTATATAAGTATTCTATCAGTTAACTGGTCCCCATACAACAAGCTCTGCTTAGTTTGAGGCTAGATAGCGCTGTGTGAAATGTCCAGCAATATTTATTTATTTATTATTTATGGTGGCAGCACTTCCCTGGGCGAGCCCTTTCACAAGGAACTCTTTAATTGTATTTTTATGGTGTTACAATAAAGTGTTTAATTCATTCATTCATACTTTCCAGTGCGTGGTTTCCACTCTAGTACCTTTCTGTCCCAACCGCCGTTAGTTTGGGCTCCTCCTCTGGGCTAAGTCAGGTGATTTTGGTTCGTCTACGAATCTCCTCATTTCTGATCGATCTCATAGAGAAGCCACACTCAAAGTGTGCTCCGCGGAGCCCTAGGGTTCCGCAAAGCCTCTGTGGGGGCTCCGCGAGAATACTGAATCCTTTTTTACCCAACTTGCAAAAACCCGAAAGTGTGTCAAACGAGATATATATGAATCATTTTTAGAAATGTCATCAAACGCTAGTATTTCACTGTCCAAAACAATGCCTCTCAATGATTTTTGGTGCAGAATCAGTGACGAATATTCACATCTTGCCACAATGGCCCTCTCTTCTCCCGTTCCCAACAAAATACTTGTGCGAAACAGGAGTTTTGACCTGTGCAGCTACAAAAACAACACACTGGAATAGACTGGACGCGGAACCTGATATGAGACTTCAACTCTCTTCTATCAAACCACAATGGCCCTCTCTTCTCCCGTTCCCAACAAAATACTTGTGCGAAACAGGAGTTTTGACCTGTGCAGCTACAAAAACAACACACTGGAATAGACTGGACGCGGAACCTGATATGAGACTTCAACTCTCTTCTATCAAACCACAATGGCCCTCTCTTCTCCCGTTCCCAACAAAATACTTGTGCGAAACAGGAGTTTTGACCTGTGCAGCTACAAAAACAACACACCGGAATAGACTGGACGCGGAACCTGATATGAGACTTTAACTCTCTTCTATCAAACCTGATAAGAACCAATTGATGCTCATAATAGTATATTATGATACGAGTGATATAAGTTGCTCATTATACACGAGGCTGTGGGTTGCAGCCCGAGCCGCAGGAGAGGGCGTAAAACAGCCGAGTGTCTAGTGAGCAAGTTGCTCACGAGTTTCATACGCACTTTTTCAACACACTTGCGAGGAAAAAATAAACATGTATTGCATAAAATTTAATTATTAAAACAATTGGTGAATGTACAATTTTCAAAACAATATGGGATTGTTTTGATGGCTATTTCAGTTTGTCTTACATTGGTACTTGCCACTTATTTAGTACCTTCATTTACTTCTTGTGTAAACGTCGGCGACAAAGGTAAATCATACAAATTACTGGAAGGAGAAGGCACCAAATAACTCATGCTACGAGATGTACATGGTTGTGGGTTACAGTACGTTTTGATATCAACACCGTGTTTGAGCTTAACCATGCTTCTTAACACAGAATAGATGCACCACAGGGAGCTGGGTTTGTATGTATTGGCGAGTTCAGAGAAACACGCCAAAAACACATTTTCAGAAAATGACTTGGTTTTTGTTGCTATTCCATTGTAGGAAACTATCGTAAGTAGCTAAGTACTTTTCTCTAGATTTTGCCGGCTTTCATTTGCATTTTTGCTCTAGTTTTGTGCTTTATTTAGTATTTCTGGCGGGGTTAGAAATATCAATTATTCATCTTCTGTACTAAAACTTGACATGTTTTCAATTATTTACGAAACAGCAACAAATGTATTTTTTTGCACGCGCCAAATGTAAGGTGATTGATTAGGTACTTAAAGCCATACAGCCTACTTCAAAATTATAATTTTAGTGATAAAATGCATAAAAAAAATATTTTGAATTATAAATAATTTGATAATAATACCTAAATGTTTTTCGTCTTAATTAGGGATACATTTATTTATTCCAAAAATGTAAATGGATTTTCAGCGGCATAAAACCTCTTTGTTGTTACATAAAAACTGTATTACCCGGTTAAATTGAAAATGCTCTGTTTACTCGCATATAATTTGCAGTTAGGTACTAGCTTAACTCTGTAGGGATAATTCAACTATGCACTAGTGTGTAATATTATTACGCACGCGTGTGTTATAGTTCGGTTTATGGCCCTAAGAACGATGTAATAAGGCTCATCTTACGAGCAAGTGTGTTGAAAACAAATTTTGTTTATTTTAGGGCACCGGCAAATATTTCACTTTCCAAAAGGGTTCCGTCGCCAAAAAAGTTGGAGACCCGCCGTCATAGAGAAACAGCATTGCCATCTCCATAGCGCGCAGATACTTACGACATGCGTAGTAGCATTTATCCTGAGCAGCTTGATGAGTTCGTCGAGTCTTTCCTTCAGAGGTCGTCCTGAGGCGGCTGTTTCCACCGCCGCGTCCCCCACGCGCACTGTACGCCCAGCTTCTACAAAAAAAACCAGATGCGTGTGTTACAAGCCCGCGGCTTCGCACGCGACTTGTCATTAACTAGTGGTTCGCCCCAAACTGAGATCTCGCGAGTCTCCCATAAAAACAAAAAAATATTATTTGTAATCTATGACTATCTAAATAGTGCCACGAAATTAACAACCAACTAACTTAACCTACAGTTTCATTCAAATTACAGGCAACGGGAGTTTATGTTAATTGATTACTATTTTTTGCGGTACAAATTGCAGTTATTCTGGATTTCAGACTTTTGCCTATATTTGTGTCACTAAAGCTACACGCATACCAAATTTCAGCACTGTGGGGTCACTGGTGTACCCTGTGAATTTTGCCCAAGTTCAGTTTTTATTATGGCTAATAACCTAAAAACTACAAGGTTGAAACTAAAAATAAAAATGGGGTCGAAATGTACTTACAAGAACTTTTGACCGAATATTCCCATTTTGTTTTTTTTATCCTACTTGAACTTCAATCGCTCCAACCCCTCACCCCCCCCCCCCCCCCCACTCCCCCAAAAAAAATATTTTTAGCTCTTTTAGTAACACAAAAATTGTTTCACTATACCAAATTTCACGATGATCGGATCAACGCTTCGTAAGTTATTCTCGGTAAGTTACCTTCGTACAATACATACATACATACAACGCCGATTTGCCCAAGTTGATTTAGAGATCTGATAAAAATATATTTTGAAATACGCAAGCAGTATTCAGTATTTTATTGCGTTCATACAAAGTGGATTAAAATATTACAATAGAGTAGCATTTTTACATAGAAACTTTCGTGATTGATTTGAATCATTATTATAAATACGGGATTTATTACTACTGATCGGCAAAGATAGTGCTATTCACGGGAATTAGTAACCGTTAACTTAACATGGATATGCCTTCTAAATCCCGGGATATATATTTTTATTTTATTTAACAGGGTAAATAACCTGTTAAATAAACTATTCAGCTTTATGCAAATACATGTAGTATTGGTCACTAAAGTAATCCCTTTCCCTCACGCTTTTGTAGCTTATAGCGGGCGAGGTGAGGACTCGGTTTCACTATACGCACACATTTACATTGACATTTTAACTTCATTTACATCGACATTTAGAAAAATATTACTGGGAATCGGGGATAAATCCCGGGCATATCCATATTATCTTATCATTCAGGTTAATTGACCCAAAATAGCACTACTACGCCAACCCCTATTTATCACTTACCGTCGTATCGGTGTTTCGACTGACAATGTTTCGGTTCAATTCGTGAACCTTCATCAAGGTGAGTGCGATCCACTCCGAATAACGTCTCGCCTAGCACTGAGTGTGCGACATTGTCGGTTGAAACACCGATAAGACGATACGTGATAAATCCCGTATTTATAATAATGATAGAGTAGCATTATTCTGAGAATCCAAAACTGATCTAAAGGTAAGTGGTAACACATGCCTATAAGAAAGCATTGACTAGGTTTTGGGTGGTAGGACCTCCCCAAGCAAGCCTTTCCACACAGAATTCTGCTATTTCTTTTATATGATAACTTCTTATCTTTCGCCCGCCAGTGTAATGTGAGTGGGTCTTATGTAATTACCGTGAATATGCTTAGGGTTATGTAATTACCCTGAATATACGTAGGAATATGTAATTACTATTGATATACGTTTATGTAATTACAGTGAATATGCGTCGAGTTATGTAATTACCGTGAATATACGTAGGGTTATCTAATTACCGTGAATATGCGTAGGTCTGTGTAATTACCGTGAATATGCTTAGGGTTATGTTATGTAATTACCGTGAATATGAGTAGCATTACGTAATTACCGTGAATATGTGTTGGGTTATGTAATTACCGTGAATATGCTTAGGGTTATGTATTACCGTGAATATGCGTAGGGTTATCTGTTGTGGAGACAGTATGCAGCCTCAGCCTCAAGTGTTGCCAGCCGCGCGAGGATCTGACGACAGCGGCCAGTTGCAGCGTGAACAGGCCGGCCACTGTGAACGCCTCTTCGCACGACGGGGATACCAGCTCCACGAGCCACACGTCTATGTATTTGAGGGAGGGGGATTTTCTGGGGACACAAAAATCTTATATACTCAATTCATTTATTGCTTTCACATGGTGACAAAGTTGTTACAGGTAGATAGTTTCACATATGAACCTACTATTACTACTGAATAAATGAGCTAAAACTGTGGGGGGGGGGGGGGGGGGGGGGGGGGGGGGTTGTTGAGATATTGGGATTCAAGAGGGGTAAAAAAAACAAAATAGGACTACCCGACACTAAGTGGCACGTCTAAAAGGTATTTGTGAGTACATTTCTACGTAGGCGACCAAATAACTTCACCTACAGTTTCATTCAAATTACAGGTAACGGAAGTTTATGTGAATTGGTTACACTTTTTAGGCAATTGCGTAGTAATTGCAGTTATTCAGGATTTTAGAATTTTCCCTATATTTGTGTCACTAAATCTACACGCATTCCAAATTTCAGCACTTTGGGGTCACTGGTGTACCCTGTGAATTTCAAACCTCAGTTTTTATTATGGCTAATAACTTAAATTTTACAAGATTTAAACTAAAAATGGGGTTAAAATGTATAGATCAATACCATTCATTAAACGTCCCATTTGACCTGATTGTGTCACGTTTTTTACCACTCTTAAATTCCAATATCTCAACATCCCTCCCACATTTTTAGCTCATTTAGTCACACCAGGATTGTGGCATCACTACCTACCTATATATAAAATTTCACTATGAATGGATCAACGCTTCGAATGTTATCCTCGGACAAACAAACATACACCTCTTTACACACATTCAAGTTGAAGGTGAAACACCATTACCTGACGATGTCATCTTCCTAGCGTTATTTATTTACTATTTATGTACTTATTTTATCTATTAGTATAGTTTTCTATATGTATATATACCTTTATATTAGACTACGATTAGCGCCTTAATTGTTAAGTTAATATAGCTGTTGATTTTTTATAACATAAATAATAAATGGGAGCAGCATATTACTGAAGTCAGCAGGAAGATGTATGGATCAATGCACGCTCTAAAGCGCATGCATAATTTCCTTCCTTTTTCAGCTAAAATTACTCTTTTAAATTCTATCCTACTCCCTATCCTAGATTATGCAGATGTGTGTTATCCCGACGCTACTAAGGAGCAACTTAATAAACTGGAGCGGTTGTTAAACCTCTGCATCAGATATGTATACACATCTGTATACATACTATATCCCACATCTCACAGTACCGTTCACAGTTAAAGTGGCTCAAAATCCGGTTTCGTCGGGATACTCATATACTCTGTCTTCTTTATAACATCCTTCAAAATCCTCTGTCTCCTTGCTATCTTAAAGAACGTTTTTCTCCTCTTTTTCCACCTGATCGTCCTTCTCGTTCTTCTAACATCTTTTATTCAAGACGCCTGAGCATAACACTTCTTTCTTCACTAACTCTTTCACTGTGACTGCTATCTGCTTGTGGAACTCTCTTCCAGTGGAAATCCGCAAGGCCGCCTCTATGAGAATCTTCAAATCAAAACTCTTTAAATACTTTATGTAGATATATTTGTGTATTTCGTTTATGTATGTGTATTATTATTATTTTTAATTTTTGTAAGTTTATTTCTAAGCTAAAGTTTGAATAAATTTTCCTTTTTCTGGCACTACCACTTTCTCCACACTACACAAAGGTTAGCTGGAAGAAAATGCTTATTAGCATTAAGTTCGCCTATGTAATTGATTAGTGCAATAAAGAATTTTCTAATCTAATCTAAATAAATAGTGTTTAGACTGGTAAATGGTATCCAGAAGGACGGACACCGTCTTAAAATAGTTTTTTTTTTTGTATTGTTTCGTGTAACGTCCAGTTTAAGAGGGCCAAATAATTTAAAAAAATGTTATAGTTACCGTTCGACAGCCGCCATGTCCAGGTTCTGGAAGTGCCTGCACACGCACACGTTCTTGTTGACGCACAGCACGTCGGACACGATGCGCGTGTACTCGCGCGCGGACAGGCCGTACGACGCCGCGTTGCGCACCGGGAATATACTGGCGCCGTCTAACTCGAACTCGTCTGTCTTGTACGGAGATGCCGAACTGAGAACACAAGTTACATTTAAAATCATACAAAATATGTTCCCTTGAAACCAAACTCCGAGGAGGAGCATCACAAAATCTGGAATCTGGAACTGATAGCAAGCAGACCAAGAAAATGCTTCCGATAAAAGACCGAAGAACCAACACACTGCTAAAGATGAAACGCGAGGACTTGCGGATGATGGTAGAGATCATCACAGGACACTGCGAACTAAATCATTAACTCCTGAAGGCAGGGGTCATGGATAGAGGGCTATGTCGGGAATGCCTAAAGGATGAAGAGACAGTGGAGCACGTGCTGCACGACTGTATGAACTCATCGAGTCATCTTCGACCATAGCAACGACCTCGGGGACTTGGAAAAATGCTGCCACCAAGCCATAGTCCCATTCCGCTACTTTAAGGAGTTGGGGTGGATGGGGTCAGGTTAGAAGGGGGGTAATGCACAATACACTTCTATGTGGGACGTCAGAACAGATCTTGTTCCCCCCACCTTAGATTTAGAATGTTTCCAAAGGCGCGAATCCACTGCTGTGTGTGCGCGCAGAGGCTACGCATGTCAGCTACGTAGTTTTTTGATAATATGCAGCGTCTCGAGTGTCTCTAAGCACTAAACCAAACCGTTAAGAGTTCTACAGTGCTTTATATATTACTGTTAGTAGGTAACATCTTGTCGTATAAAAAAAACTATGCAAACGAACCGCGTGGCCAGAGCCTTTTTATAGATAATGTGATAGGGGACAGTACTCACTCTCTGAAGCAGTCTCTGGGAGGAGCGGAGTCCCTGAAGCCCAGCAGCACGGTGTCGGGCTTCATCGCGCCGAGCCCCGACAGCCGCGTGAGATGCGCGGCGCCACTGCGCACTGACTCCGCTAGGCAGAGCTCTACGAACGCTTTCACCTACAAACAATACCATAATTAACCAATTATGTTATTGTTTATAGCGAACCACTAGTATTAACCTACTAGTGGTTCGTTAAATTATTAAACGTGGCACTTGACCGGATATTTCCATTTTGTTTTTGTTTTACCCCTCTTGAACCCCAATATCTCACCACATGCCCCCCCCCCCCCCCCCCCCCCCCCGCCCCTCCCCATCATTTTAGGTACACCAAAATTATGCCATCATTACCTACCTATATACCAAATTTCATGATGATCGGATAAACGCTTGGAAAGTTATCCTCGGACAAAACAAACGTACATAGTACATACCATAACAACGCCGATTTGCAAAAATTTATTTAGAGATCTCGCTTCGCTCGATAAAATACGCCATTTTATGTATGTTATAATCATGTTTGAACACTAAGAAGCCCTGCGGGTCATACTAAATGGTAACCTCGAACTGCAGTAAAATGACCTCAATATGGCGGTGCTTCCCCCTCCACCGCGCGCGATGCGTCCGTCACAGTCCTCACTTAGTGTAACGAACTTTTTGACCCTATAACTATCCAGTGGTGTAATTACATTTTGTATGGAGATGATAGATATGTAGCTGCAACACCAAACAGTATCCCCCGATTTTGTTATCATTTGAATTGCCTCCCACTATGGAAGCAATTTTAAAAACGTATTCACGTCAAAAAAGAATACTTACTTTCAGATGGTCGATTAGTTTCAGCCAGTACTTGTGTTCGGCCGCCAAGGGGTCTCCGCTGCCGTCCAGCTGTCCTATCCTCACATGTCCTAGGACGAATAGACCACCCTGAAATAGAACACGATCAATGTAGCGTACGTTACGCACAGACAGCGTTATTAACTGGTAAACCCCCCCCCCCCCCCCCCCCCACTAAAACTACTAAGGTTTTTTAAACACGCGTTAAACAGTGTTTAATTTTTATTGTGGTAAGACCCTAAGTGTTTAATTCAAATCTATATTTTAACTAGATGATTGCTTGCGACTTCGTCAGCCAATTTTCTGGATCCAGACAACATTGCTACCTAGCGGGTACAACTTTAGTTAGCGTTAGCAAGGTGGCCCCAAAAGTACAAGAAACAAATGTTTTGTTAGCTTAACTATTGCATTCCCTTCTTCTATAAACTATTCCGAATCTCACACATCTCCGTGCGCGCATTAAGCTTAAAAATGAAAATTAACAACTGACTTCTAACAAAACTATAACCGACGTTCAGATAACAGTAAAAAACCAAACTACTCTACCAATTTTAGTGAAAATTTCCATGGGATCAATCTAAAATTAAATCCTTTCAAATAAAACCTATTTTTAAAAATCGGTTGATATGTAATGGAACTCTGGAGGTAACAAACATAACATAAAATTAAACAAATTTAAGACTTATATGGTTTTCTCATGGATGCCATTGTCAGAACTGGACCAAATGGAAATGGGACCACACGGGAATCACCAGCTTTCAAGTAAAATAAGAATCTCCAAAATCGGTTCACCCAGTCGAAAAATCTTAACAAACCAAAAAAAAATACAGTTGGATTGAGAACGTCCTCCTTTTTTGAAATTGGTTAAAAATCTACCTTTTTCTGATCATTAACGAAGTCGATAAGAGGCGCGGCCTGCCTCGGCGAAGACACCAGAAGCAACATCTGAGGACGCCAGAACTTCACGTGCTCACGGCGAGGGTCCAGCAGTAGCAGATATTTGCGGACCTGTAAGTATTCAAAACTTGAAGTCATATCTTATAATACTTTTTTTTAAAGTTGATAGAATTTCGTTTGACCACAATCTCACCTGATGGTAAGCGATGATGTGGTCTAAGATGTAGCACGAAGATCTAGAAGAAACCTATTCACTCTTACCTTAAAGAGGCCCGGATTGTATTTATTAGGAAAAACAGACGGCGGTAAAGTGTTCCATACCTTAGCTGTACGCATCAAGAACGTAGAACCAAAACGGTGTGTGCGAATGGGTGGTATATCAACTAGGTACGGATGGTACTGAGCCGTGCGCCTGCTTGTCCTTTGATGGAAGGGGGATGGCGGGATCAGATCGTTTAGTTGCTGGGCACATTCCCCAAAATGTATTCTGTAATGCGTTATCTTTTTAATACTATACAGGCTTGCGTTTGAGCACGATCTCGCCTGATGGCGCGCGATGATGCAGTCTACAATGGTACACGCTTGCCTAGAAGAAACCTATTCACTCGCGACTTGAAGACATCCAGGTTGTAGTTATCAGGAAAGACTCCGGCAAGGCGTTCCGCTCTTTGGCATAATAAAGGTCGATGAGAACAGCTTTGTGCTAATGGTAGGTATTTCAACCATATAGCGGTACCGTGTTTTGTTAAAAACGTCATTAAATTAATAAACAGATAGGTTTTTTTCACATTCATTACCATAGAAATATTTTAATTTTCAAAAACCTTAATACTTTAATGAAACAGCCTGTATAAAATAGATAAAGAAATTATGTTAATTCATAATGTAAGTAGGTACCTGTTAAACTGACTAAGCGGCATCATCGCAAATGCGCCGCCGATTTATGTTAAAAATTGTTTATTGGAAGCGTATCAATTACTGGATAAATATTCAAGCTACCGGTATTAAACCTACCTCTAAAATCAGTCATGAATTTAAAACACACATACGATTCCGGATGTGTGTTTTTAATTCATGTCGTACATAAAAAAGCAGGTTGTATAAGCCCTAACTGTATACTTTTGATGGCCCGGTCAGCCCGGCTCGGCGGCGGTGGGGGATAAGCAGATGCAGCGCCAGCACTACCGAACTGCATTTACTGACTCACCTGGTGGAAGATGAGCGCCTGGCTCAGGCTGCCCCCCGGCCAGCCCGGCTCGGCGGCGGCGAGGGATAGCAGATGCAGCGCCAGCACTACCGAGCTGCATTTACGGACTCACCTGGTGGAAGATGAGCGCCTGGCTCAGGCTGCCCCCCGGCCAGCCCGGCTCGGCGGCGGCGGGAGACAGCAGATGCAGCGCCAGCACTAGCGAGCTGCACGCTAGCGCGGCTCCGCATGCGTGTAAGGGACGCAGGGTGAACATGGTGCCCGCACACCCGCCCAGCCCCAGCAGACAGGTTAGCCAGTTGAAGTGTTTAAATGAAGGTCTGAAGAAGTTACAGAAGAATTAACTTGCATTTTCCAGCAGAGCCTACTTTTTAATCCAATCCAATTTCTTTAAAGTACAAAATAAAACCATCTGTACAAAAGTGAATTTAATGCTAGAAAGCATTCTCTTACAGTTAAACTTTGTGCGAAGTGGAAAAACCATTTTATAGGTAACTAGCTGACCCGCCCGCGGCTTCTCAAGCGTAGTATTGCAATAAAACATTACCCTCCTTTTGCGCACTCGGATAAAAAGAAGCCTATGTCCTTCCTCAGGATATAATCTATCTCCTTGCCAAATTTCATTACGATCCGTTCAGCCGTTTAGTTATGAAATAAAAAAAACAAACTAACAAACAGTTACTTTCGCAGTTACTATGTATGTATTATACATATAAATTTTCCTCTTGAATCACTTTATCTATTGCTGAAAACTGCGTTAAAATCCTTTACGAGTAGTTTAAAAGATCTAAGGGAACAGACAGCGGAAGCGACTTCATTTTATACTATGTAAAGAAAAGATAATTAATAGGCAGTGGGAAAAATTTAAATATTCTGAGATTATTGATATACGATTACAATGAAATAGTTCTAATTAATTCTAATTCTAGGGTTGGGGGGGAATAAGATCTGCACTGACGTCCCGCATCAGGGTGTATTGTGCATGACCCCCCATCTAACTTAAACCCAGCCATCCTAACTCCTTGAAGTACCATCCTAACTCCTTGAAGTACCATCCTAACTCCTTGAAGTACCATCCTAACTCCTTGAAGTAATAATGAAATAATAGTTATTTGTTATACAAGTTTGCAAAGTTGCTTTTCAACCGCGTGATCAAAACCTGCGCTCGTGATGCAAAAATTAGAATCCTGAGCGTTATTAGCGAGGGAATCAAAAGAGCACGAGGTGTAAAATCTTTGCACTCGAGTGCAACACGTAACTTTTCATCCCACCTCTGCGAAGAAATGACTAAATGCAAAAAAAAATAATACACCAAAAAGGTTCCGAGTCTGAGTTTTTAACAAATTAAAAAAGGTTGTATGATAAATTCGGCACAATGGAGGTAGAAGTAAATAGGTTAATGATATTTTGAATTCACAAACATAGTGCACACGATGTTCTAAATTCAATTTACTTTATCGACTAGAGCGGATAAAAACGGCTTTTGCACTCAGATATCGAAGTGCAAAAATACTCTTTCCGTGATGGGGGGATGAAAAAATTTTGATTGGTGAGACATTTTAAAATTCAACCAGTTAACTACGACAACATGTGTGGATTCTTGCGGACAAGCAAATTAAATAATAATAAGACACGTAGAGTTCCTTGTGAAATGGCTCGCTCGGGGAAGTAACGGGTGATTTTTTTGCTGGTATCTTTTTGGCAACACTGTTTTTGACAGATCACGCGTGAATCGTGTCTTGTGTCATTGTCAAACTTGTTCAGTTTGGTCTATAATTTAACCATGAATCGACTTACGAACGAACAACGCTTGCAAATTATTGAATTTTACTATCAAAATGCATGCTCGGTTAAGAGAGTGCATCGCGCACTTCTTCCAATTTATGGGCAGTTTGGTCGGCCTACTGAGGCAGCTATTCGGAAGCTTGTGACTAAATTTCGAACCCAGTTTACATTATTGGACATTAAACCACGAACACGCATACGTAGAGTGAGGACCGAAGAAAATATTGCGGCTGTATCCGCCAGTGTTAGTGATGACCGTGAAATGTCGATTCGCCGCCGTGCGCAGCAATTGGGCCTCTGTTACTCCACTACGTGGAAAATTTTGCGAAAGGATTTGGGTGTAAAACCTTACAAGATACAGCTGGTGCAAGAATTGAAGCCACACGACCTCCCACAACGTCTAACATTTGGTGAATGGGCATTGGCAAAGTTGGAGGAAGATCCACTTTTTTATCGAAAAATTGTGTTCAGCGACGAAGCTCATTTCTGGGTGAATGGATATGTCAATAAGCATAATTGCCGCATCTGGAGTGAAGACCAGCCAGAAGCATTGCAAGAGCTACCACTGCATCCCGAAAAATGTACTGTTTGGTGTGGATTATGGGCCGGTGGCATCATCGGGCCGTACTTTTTCAAAGACGACAATGGCCGAAACGTTACTGTGAATGGCGAGCGCTACCGTGTGATGATTGGCGATTTTTTTTTTGCCCAAAATGGAAGAATTGGACATGCTTGACATGTGGTTTCAACAAGACGGTGCCACATGCCACACGGCACGCGAAACAATGGCCCAATTGAGAGCCGCCTTCGGTGAACAGATTATCTCACGTTTTGGGCCCGTCAATTGGCCGCCTAGATCGTGTGATCTAACGCCTTTGGACTATTTCTTGTGGGGCCATGTTAAGGCTCATGTCTACAGGGATAAACCAGCAACGATTGACGCACTGGGAGTCAATATTGAAGCATTTATTCGTGATATACCGGCCGATATGTTGGAGAGAGTGTGCCGAAATTGGGCCTTGCGAATGGGCCATCTAAACCGGAGCTGCGGCCAGCATTTGCATGAAATCATCTTCAAACATTAAATTATATTGATCGTTCTATCGATTCCAATAAATATTTCATCAAATTTTTTAAATTTTTTGTGTTTTTTTTGAAAATCAAATCCTATACCTCCTATTACTTAAAAAATCACCCTTTACAACCACCATACCTATTTCTACCGCCAAGCAGCATTACTGTGTTTCTGTTTGAAGTGTATGGTTGCCGGTAAAACTACAGGCACATGAGGCTTTACACCTGTATACCTCAAGTTGATGGAGGCAGGGCAGTGCATCGTAGGACACATTTCTAAGGTGCGTGACCTACGAGACAATTCTCTGTTATAGGCGATGGTCCACTTAACATCAGGTGAGCCATAAGCTTGTTTCATCTCCATGTAGAATAAAAAAAATGCAATAACAGTACACTAAAATAACATGTATACAGTAGCAAAGGTCTTACCTGAAGTTCGGAGCCGAAGCGAGGTCCAGTCCAAGACAAGCAAGGTTTATAGCGAAATAGCTCGTCAGGAATAGCACAGAGTTCACCTAAAATAGGACGATTGAACGTTAGTATTTACATCAGAGCCTTCTATGTTAAAGAATCAAAACTATCTCCTTTTTTAGGGTTCCCTTACGGGATCACTTCGTTTTCCGTCTGTCTGTCAAGACCCTTTTTCTCAAGAGCGCGTGGAGGTATCAAGTTGAAATTAATACGAAATACGTAGGCCTACGGTCCCTTGAAGCTGTAATAAAATCAAGATTCTAAGTCAACGCAATCAAAAACTACGACCATTTGTTTTCGCATATTTTGCTCGCAAATAAATCAATGAACCACGAATAAAGGAAAAAATCCGGAAATCGTTAGTTTGTAGATATATAATCATAAGCTAGTGGTTCGCCCCGAAATAAGATCAGGTGAGTCTCCAAAAAAAAAATATCATTCATAATCTTGGACTAATGAAATACTGCCCCGAAATAACTCCAACTTACCTGACCTTCAGTTTCATTCAAATTACAGGTAACGGGAGTTCATGTAAATTGGTAATTCTTTTTAGGGGTAGAAATTGCAGTTATTCCGGATTACAGACTTTTCCCTTTAGTTGCGTTACTAAAGCTGCACGAATACGAAATTTTAGGACTGTGGGATCACTGGTGTACTCTGTGAATTTCGTCAAAGTTTAGGTATTATTATGGCTAACAACTTTAAAATTACAATGTTTAAATAAAATAAAAACAGGATTGAAATGTACAGATGAAGAACATTAATAACACGTTCCATTTGACCTGATTGTCTTGTGGTTTTTTTTTTGCCCCTCTTGAACCCCAATATCTCAACAACCCTCTAACATTTTTAGCTCATTTAGTCACACCAAGAGTGTGCCATCACTACCTACCTATATATCAAATTACTCGATGATCGGATCAACGCTTCGAAAGTTATCCTCGGACAAACAAACAAACATACATACATACAACGCCGATTGGCCCTAGTTGATTTGGAAATCACGCTTTGCTCGATCAATAAAATATTTGAAACGGATGAGATCCGATGACCTTGTCAAATATCACCGCAGTTTTCATCTTCAATCCCTACTTCGATACCTACCAGTAGCTGTATACCTGAGCAATAGCGTTTAACGAATCTGCCGCGATCCCAATCTGTACGAGTAGCCATGACGTCACCACGGCTAGCACTGGGTTACCAGAACTCGACACCATTGGTCGAAGGATGTAACCTGAAATACGTTTTTATTCATTTAAATACTAGGTAATACAAATAGTATATTTTTATAGAGTTATCCGAACACTTACGGAAAATTCCAAGATTTTCAAAAACATCTCAAAAATGTTCAAGCCTAGACGGGACTTTAGCCCGCAAGCTAACGGCGCTTTAGTTGTAATCTAAATTATCTCCATAATTTCGACCCTGACGTGACAGAGCCCGGTAGCACAATTGGCAGTGCATCTTCGTATCATGAAGAAGGTTGCGGATTCAAGTCCCGTGTAGACTTGAAAATTTTCGAGTTGGTTTTTAAAATCTAGGTATTACAATACAAAAGTCTGATCTGTTTACATTATGTTTCCATCGGTCGCAGAAGATTAGAGATTGCAGCTTCCACATCCGGTTTTAAAAAGAAACTCAAAAAATTGCTTCTTGAAGCTGCTTTCTACAGTGTAGATGAATTTTACGAAGTACCTGTTCTGTAATATTCATTTATTATTTAATAATGTATTATACATAATTTAATTAATCAGATGAAAATATGATATTATTTGCGCTAATCACACCAGCATTGAATGAATGAATGAATGAAAATACTTTATTGTACACTTCAAATAAACAGACATAAAAAATAAAAATTCAAAAAGCAACAAGTACAATGGCCGGTCTTATCGCTTATAAGCGATTTCTTCCAGACAACCAGGATTGTGCCATAACTACCTACCTATATATCAAATTTCACGATGATCGGATCACCGCTTCGCAAGTTATCCTCGGACAAACAAACATACATACAACGCCGATTTGCCCAAGTTGATTTGGAGATTTATTAATTGAATAATATTAGTATATGCTCGGGGTTTCTTTGCGTGACGAAATCCGCAATGAGGAAATCCGCAGAAGAACTAAAGTTGCCGACATAGCTCTCAAAATTAGCAAGTCGAAGTGGCAATGGGCAGGCCACATCGCTCGTAGAACCGATAACCGTTGTGGAAGAAAGGTTCTCGAGCGGAGACCACGGACTGGAAGACGCAGCGTAGGCCGGTCCCCCACAAGGTGGACCGACGATCTAGTAAGAATCGCGGGGAGCCGTTGGGCGCAAACGGCTACCAACCGCTCGTTGTGGCGATCTAAGGGTGAAGCCTATGTTCAGCAGTGGACGTCTAGCGGTTGATGATGATGATGATGATTGACATGAATTTATTTGACATGTAACAATGGTCTTATTAATCGATTATTGCCCAGGCCTTACCCTAACAGTTATCAACTCTAAGAATATTCTTCAGTTTTTAGCAGCTGTAGGGCTTAGTGGTAAACTTTGAACGCCCCCATAAATTAGGGGCGACATAAAAACAAGTGGCACAATAGGCCTCGTGGCCGCACTGAAACTAAAGCAGGAAAAGCTCAAAAAAATGGGTCTTCCCCAAAGATTTCCAGAGCAACGATCTTGTGCACCCAATAGCCCTCAGCAACCTTCGTCTTTCGATCTAGTGGGGGGGCCGTCCTACGCTCCGCTATCCAGTGAGTGGTCTCCACTCGAGAACATTTCTGCTATGTGCCCGGCCCACTGCCACTTCAGCTTGCTAATCCTCTGGGCTGTGTCAGTGACCTTGGTTCGTCTAAGAATCTCCTCATTTATGATTCGATCTCGTAAAGAAACACCAAGCATAGCCCTAGTTGACGACCTCAGCGGCGCAGTGGGAGAATAGCCGGCTGAGACGCAGGAGGTAGAAAGTTCGATTCCTGCAGCGAGACAAATGTTTAGATGATCTCCAGATACAAGTATGTATTTAAAAACAAAAACTGGTTCCTATAGTACAAGCTCTGCTTAGTTTGGGGCTAGGTGGCGCTGTGTGAAATGTCCAGTAATATTTATAAATGTATTAGGCTGCCAAGTGCACCTTTCACGTGCTAGCCGATTGGGGTATTCCTTTAACCAATTTATCAATTTGTTTTATATATGTTACGACTTTATTTACTTTATTACATAATATAATATTTTGACAAAACCTGACATATCTACCATGACACATAATATTCTCACTTGAAAACAATACTATCAAGGTCTAGTGACTAAATGGAGCGGTCCCGACAGAATATCAGCGCTCACCATTGCGGCGGGCATAATGCTGAGTCGAGTCCCATTTACTGCTGCAGCACAGTTATATACACACGTTTATACTTTTTAATTGTTTTATTTTTTGTATTTCCTCTCTCTTAAAATGTAACTGTATTGTATATTGTGTACATAATGTAGTGAATAAATGATTGTCTATGTCTTACCGTAAATATTATCTTTGGCTAAAGCTTCCAACACTCGCGACGCGCCGATCAAATTCGACAATCCCGCTGAGAAAGTAGCCATTAACATTCCTGTAAACATATAAAACTGGTTATAAACGTGTCAAAACTCAATAGAGAATTTCTCTACGTTGACGGACGCAGGGCGGGCTTGTAACTAAGGTGCGTGACCTACGAGGCAATGTTTTGTTATCGGCGCGCTTACTACTAAACATGAGGTGGTGCATTCAATTACTCCGTCTCCGTGAGGAGTAACATGTATGGAAATGTCATGCGGAGGAAAGAAATGGATGAGAATCATGTGACTAAAACAGTGATATGAGATGGTAGATATGAGTGTGGATGGATATAGAAGTAGAGGATGGCCGAAGAAGAGATGGATGAACTGTGTGAAGAATGATATGGGTGGAAAGGAGATGACAGCCTCTTTATAATATTAGTATAGATACAAATTAAATAACATACCAACAGCTATAAAAGGCGGCCACACATTGATAGGCAGTAGATAAACGTAGTTATTCTGCAGTAGCTGTCTGGAGCAGGTCGCAGCGGTAAGAGCGCTTAGCGCCACGTATGAAATGGCCGTGAAGATCAGTGCGGCTAGGGTTCCGAATGGAATGCTTCTTGATGGAGTCTTTAGTTCACCTTAAAAAAGTAAATGCAACCTGTTTTGTTATGCACGACATTAATTTAAAACACACATCCAGAATAGTATTAACTGATTTTAAAGGTAATCGATACAATTATTTCTGCAAGTAACTAACAATAACTTACCACTCATGTTAGCGCCCGCCATGACACCTGTCACTCCAGTGAAAAGCACTCCAAATACTGACGCAAAATCCACCATTTGTCCATCTGAAAATGATTGCAAACATTACTACAGCGTTCAGTAATCAATCGTTTGGCTATGCAAGCCACATTCGGGCACATAATCGTCTAAGACGCAGGAGGTAGCGGGATCGATTCCCGCCGCGGAACAAATGTTTGCATGATCTACAGATTCAAATCAGAGTTCCGGGTCTGGATGTTTTTCTAAATATTACTAGTTGACCCGCCGAACTTCGTACCGTCTTGACATGCATATGCGACGGGCTGCCAATGTACGTCATCCCGGTAGAGTTTAGTCTCTGCCAAATGAACATTTGAACAGGCGAAAAGAAAAGTTTTTACTGTGTGACAATATACCTAGTCAGGTCATAAGTATTGTCACACAGTAAAAACTTTTCTTTTAGAATGCTGGCCACAAAAAAGTTTATAGAATTCGAATTTCGAATTGTTCATGAAAATAAAAATGTATACGTTTTAGAATTTTACTCATTTTTAAATATGGAGTGGACGCTTAAAGAAGACCGTGTTGCAGTTATTGCGTTGCATCGTTGCGGTTACGCGCCAATTCAAATTTTTGTCATACTGAAAAATTTGAATATAACCAAAAGATTCCTTTATCGCACCATCAAACGATACAATGAAGACTCTAGTGTAGCTGACAGGTCAAGAAGTGGTTGCCCTCGGTCTGTTAGGACTCCAGCAGTGATAAAAGCTATGAAGGCGCGAATTCAAATAAATCCCAAACGTAAGCAGAAACTGTTGGCCCTTCAGATGGGGTTAAGCAGAACCACGGTGAAAAGGGTGTTAAATGAAGACTTAGGGCTCCGGGCATATCGAAGAAAAACAGGACATCGTTTGAATGCTCGTCTAATGGACCTGAGACTGAAGAGATGCCGCGCTTTGTTGAAGCGGTACGCGGGAAAAACATATCCTGAAATTCTTTTTTCAGATGAAAAAAATTTTACCGTAGAAGAGCTACAACAAACAAAATGATAAGGTGTACGCACACAGTAGTGAAGAAGCGAGCAACCGTATTCCGCGTGTCCAACGAGGTCATTTTCCATCCTCGCTCATGGTATGGTTGAGAGTTTCTTATTGGGGCTTAACAGAGGTACATTTTTGTGAGAAAGGTGTAAAAACGAATGCAGTTGTGTATCAAAATACAGTCCTGACGAACCTTGTAGAACCTGTTTCTCATACCATGTTCATTAACAGGCACTGGGTATTCCAACAAGATTCGGCGCCAGCTCATAGAGCGAAGAGCACACAAGACTGGCTGGCGGCGCGTGAAATCGACTTCATCCGGCACGAAAACTGGCCCTCCTCCAGTCCAGATTTGAATCCGTTAGATTACAAGATATGGCAACACTTGGAGGAAAAGGCGTGCTCAAAGCCTCATCCCAATTTGGAGTCACTCAAGACATCCTTGATTAAGGCAGCCGCCGATATTGACATGGACCTCGTTCGTGCTGCGATAGACGACTGGCCGCGCAGATTGAAGGCCTGTATTCAAAACCACGGAGGTCATTTTGAATAAACTTTAGTGTCATAAGAATCTATGTTTTGTTAAGTTCATTTTGGTATATAAATGGTTACATAATGAATAAACTTATTTCAATTATTTTATATTAAACATGTGACAGAATTTATGACCTGACTAGGTATATATATATAATGTATGTAGTAGTAATTACCTGCACTATAATCCTTCGTGTAGTTCGGATACAAGTTGTCGTAGAAAGTGACGCTGCTCAGTCCGGTGTAGTTATACTGCGTCGTTGCGTTGTCTAATGTATTTGAGTCGGGCTTGTCTATCTGTGGAAGAATTTATTTATTTTCATTTTCATCATCATATCTGCCGTAGGATATTGACAGCTGAATATAGGCCTCCAAATAGATAACCAAAGCGACAGATCTTCTAAGGCCGGCACCCAACGGCATCTGGTAGACTCGGGACCGAATCATCAGGAAAATAAGGTACAAACATGCCCTGTACATCCTCAAAATCATCATTATAAACAATATTTCCACGGCAAGAGGAGACAGAGGAGGAGTCGGAGTCCGATGAAAATGAACTACACCGCCTTTTATATTTCTTTAATTTTCGTTCCAGGTTTTTAACCTTTTTTTTTCATGTCCAGCAATATTTATTTATTTATACATATTATATTTATATTATTATTATTCACACATATTTATTATTATTCATCATCATCATCATCATCATATCAGCCGTGGGACGTCCACTGCTGGACAAAGGCCTCCCTTGATATCCAGGAACTGCGGTTGGAAGCGGCCTGCATCCAACGCCGACCTGCGGTTCTTACCAAGTCGTCTGCCCATCTTGTGGGTGGACGTCCTACGCTGCGCTTGCCGGTCCGTGGCCTCCACTCGAGAACCTTTCGGCCTTTTATTATTATTATTATTATTTATTGGATTGAACTTCATGATCCTAAGGTTCTCTCTAGTGAACGCCATTATTACAAGAGAATGGTTCGTGAAGCGATTGAAATCAAGAAATCTCCAAACACTAGTGAAGATGGCTTTAGAGTCTCAGCGTCCTGGAACCCGGTGATTACTAGGTGCGCGCTTCGTGATTCGTGATCGCTATCTCAGTGAATAGATACGGTTAGTGTAGTGTGTCGTAATACGAACGAGGACATTTCTAATTCTGAAGACCTAGTGAGGGTATTTGCCGCAGCTGCCATCACTTCTCGACGGTAGCTCCAAGTACTCCAGTCCGCCCGCGACCATGGCTGTTGCAACACACTCGAAACGACAGGATAACAAATAAAAAAGACACATGCGCGATAAATACCCGTTTAAATCAGTAATTGATCGAGCGAAGCGAGATTTCTAAATCAACTTGGACAAATCGGTGTTGTATGTATGTATTTTTGTTTGTCTGAGGATACCTTTCGAAGCGTTTATCCGATCATGGTGAAATTTGGTATATAGGTAGGTAGTGTTGGAACAATTTTGGTGTGACTAAGTAAGCTAAAAATGTGGGGGGGTTGTTGAGTTATTGGGGTTCAAGGGGGGTAAAAAATGGGATTATCCGGTCAAATGACACGTCTACTAAAAGGTTGTAAGTACATTTCGACCCCGTTTTTATTTTTAGTTTAAACCTTGTAGTTTTTAAGTTATTAGCCATAACAAAAACTGAACTTTGACAACATTCACAGGGTACATCAGTGACCCAACAGTGCTGAAATTTGGTATACGTGTAGTTTTAGTGACACAAATATAAGCAAAAGTCTGAAATCCAGAATAACTGCAATGGGTACACATTGCAGTTATTCTGGAAAAAACCAAAAAAGTGTAACCACAACTCCCGTTACCTGTAATTTGAATGAAAATTTAGGTCAAGTTATTTGGATTCTATTTAGTGGCACTATTTTATTAGTGAAAGATTAAGGCCGGCTTGCACAATGATCCCTAAACGTATTTAGCGACTAAACATGTATAAATTTTACGTATTTGTATGATTTGACAACTCCTTATATCATATTTTGCCCCTAAATACGTTTAGGCATCGTTGCGCGAGTCGCCCTAAGAATATTTTTTTTGTTTTGGGAGACTCGCGAGGTCTCAGTTCGGGGCGAACCACTAGTTATGTACAGTGATCGCAAAAGTCACTCCTCTGTCGCTTGCATCATGAACCGATAAAACAGTACGTGATAAATCCTGCATTTATAATAATGATATCAAAGAGTCCTTACCAAAGCGGGTGGTGTGATGAAGAAGCTGAGGAATGCGCTGGCGAGGCACACCAGCATCGTGATCCATATCGCCAGGCTCGTCCTCGCGAACAGCGAGGCACCCGCGAGCGACACGCCCAGGCCTATGCAGTTCAGGCAAGACCGGTACAGGAAGCGGTACCACCAGCCCACGGGGATTCCAGCTGCTGACCCTATTAGGTAACCTGAAAATATTTATTGTATAAAGTGTCTATTTCAAGACCTCGTAGTAACTTTAATTGACGGATAAAAACCATTCTCTTTATATCTTTTCATGTGAAAACAAATTATATATAAGGACACGTGAAGGTTCCCGAATTGAACCGAAACATTGTCGGTCGAAACACCGATAAGACGGTACGTGATAAATCCCGTATTTATAATAAAGATTGAAATTAATCACGAAACTTTTCTAGATAAAAAGATATAAAAGGTGTTGCAGTTTTATCCGTTGGATAGCGTTACTCAGAGGTGGTGAAATAGGCACTAATACTTTTTGACGACCTCCGTTCTCTATCTATGTATGTGATTGAGGACCTTCTTGGTGCAGTAAGCGAATATCCAGCTGAGTCGCAGGAGGGTGCGACGGAATTCCCGCCACTGAACAAATGTTTGCATTTTCTTCTTTCGTGACAATGGCTGTTTGACTTCTAAATTTTATTAGCCCAATAGAGAGCAACTTTCACACCCCCCTCTCTGTTGCCTGGTACAAGTCCTCTCGTGTGCAGATGGCTGGGCAGGGAGGGCATGAGAACAAGGTGGCCCCGCAGTGGCACTGGCTCTGGAACTTGGCTAGGTCGTCTCGGCAGCGGCCAACTTGAGTGCGCAACCGGTTTAGGGACTTCCAAATTGGCCACTGCAGCTTGTAGCCGGAAGGAAGATGCTCCGCTGGTGGATTGTAATCAAAAGAGGCAGGGGTGATGGGAGAACCATAATTAAAGACTCGCTACTGCTGTGCTTTTGTCCTTGAGATTGTTGGATCGGAGGAAGCTCTTACGGCTTTTCAGTCGGGCTGATGTTGGCTGATGGCCGTAGAGTGGACGCCGGTCCGGAGTGAAGATGAATGTTTGCATGATATACAGGTATTTGTTCCGGGTCCAGGTGTTCCTCTGTGTGCGGAACAGAACCGGAACCGCGAACCGGAAATGTGAGAGTCTGTTTCGCGCACCGAGGGTCTCGGCTCCCGTGAGAGCTACAAGAGCGAGCGAGATAGCAATATCATCGTCGCTTGACCCACGTTTTATGATTCCGTCTCCGATTCCGTCCAGGAGCGTTGGCTTCTAGTTTATTCTTTATTCAATTCAACTTCAATCCAATTTCAATACAATTTCAATTTCTTTATTTCAGACTAGCACAAGGCCTAGTCCATATTAAATACAATAAAAATATATTAAATACAACATTATTGTATAGTAAATGCAACAATCTTTACATAGACGTACATGACGACCTCCGTGGCGTAGTGGGCGAATAGCCGGCTGAGACGCAGGAGGTGGCAGGTTCGATTCCCACCGCGGAACAAATGTTTGCATGATCTACAGATATTTGTTTCGGGTCTGGATGTTTTTCTATGTATTATAAGTATGTATTTACAAAAAAAAAAGTATATGTGTAAGTATTCTATCAGTTATCTGGTTTCCATAGTACAAGCTCTGCTTAGTTTGGGGCTAGATAGCGCTGTGTGAAATGTCCAGAAATATTTTTATTTTATTTTATAGTATAAAATGAAGTCGCTTCCGCTGTCTGTTCCCTTAGATCTTTTAAACAACTCAAAGGATTTTAACGCAGTTTTCAGCAATAGATAGAATGATTCAAGAGGAAGGTTTATATCTACGTACATACCGATTTGAAAGTAACTCTGTCTCTCTGTCTGTTTGTTACCTTTTCACGACTTAACGGTTCGACCGATTTCGATGGAATTTGGTACCTATATACCTAGATAGATTATGAATGGAATTGAGACATAGGATACACTTCACGCGACTGCACAGAAGGACGGTAATGTTTTAATGACAAACAACGCGTACGAAGCCGCGGGCGGGACATTTAGTATAATATAAATAAACTTACCTTTAGTCCCAAAGTTCTCGACCAGTCCCTCGGTGCAAGCGGATATACAAAGAGCGCTTGACACAACATTTGCGAAAAAGAACAGGGTTCCGATCGCGCCGCCGAACTCTGGACCTAGTGTCCTGCTTATCATGACTGGATTTACGTTGAGGACTATTATTCACTTTGATTATTATTACAAGTATTTATTTTAAAACACAGGCGCTAAACCTCCACCTTTAACATAGGCATTACCGGGGCCAACTGGATAGAGGCATGTTTTCATTAGTCATAACTAGGGATCGGCATAGGTAATGCTATTTTGAGTCAATGAACCTGAATGATAAGTTAATATTGACATGCCCCGGGATTTATTCCCCGATTCCCGGGAATATTTTCCTGAATGTCGATGTAAATGAAGTTAAACTACTTAAGATACCATGAGTACGCACGACGACATATCAGACTACACATTTCTGGTTAAGACTAGTCTCGCACAGTGCTGTTTGCCATAATACTTCATGGTTCATAGGCGGGATCTGATTATACTCGAAATGGGTGGTTTGATGTGTCGTCATGTGTACAACTACAATGACTTTATAAAATAAAAACATATTTCCCGGGATTTAGATGGCATATCCATGTTAAGCTAACGGTCACTAATTCCCGCGAATAGCAATACGCCGATCACTAGTCATAACTATAAAATGTATATATTGCAAGATGGAGGTGGGACAGATGGTTAAACTATTGCAACAATGGATACAATGGATAAAGATGGTACAGGTTATTGTCAGAGCAATGCTAATGGAATGGATGCTGGTCTATCGGACAGATGAGATACAACATGGAAATGGAACAAGCGTATCTTTTTTTTATTTGTAAGGATATACTTGCCCATGGAAACTTCATCAAAATCAGTTCAGTAGTTTGGTTTTATCTGTTATCTGAAGTCGGATAGATTTTTGTTAAAAAGTTACTTGTTTAAAGTAGGTTAATGCTTAAAACTCCAGAACTACATCTAAACACCAGTATTAAGCAATAAATGGATTTTAATTTTAAAGTCTCATCAAAAAAACCGGACAAGTGCGAGTCGGACTCGCGCACGAAGGGTTCCTTACCATTATCTATAAAAACGGCAAAAAAATTATGTCTGTTGTATGGGAGCCCCACTTAAATATTTATTTTATTCAATAGCACAATTTTATTCATTTACCTTGTTTGAGGTTGGTGCCGATTAAGCTAGTCCTTTAAATTGTAAGAGCGCACATACAACTTAATTGGCGTCAACTATGTATGTATGGGGACACCTTTTAATTTTCATATATATTTTTATTTTTTGGAATTTTTCCTTTACCTTGTTTTTTGCCAAATTTCGGAAACGGGAACTATTTTATAGGTTTTCTACCCAAAACCTATAAGATACTTCCGGTTGACCTAGAATTGTCAATTTTGGTTAAAAGCAATGTCTTAATGGGAAAATTCCGAAAAATTAAAAAGTTGATAATTAACTGTGGTGCAGTGGACGAATAGCCGGCTGAGACGCAGGAAGTTGCGGGTTCGATTCCCGCCGCGGAACAAATGTTTGCATGATCTACAGATATTTGCTCCGGGTCTGGGTATTTTTTCTATGTATTATAAGTATGTACAGATTTACAAAAAAAAGTATATAAGTATTCTATCAGTTATCTGATTCCCATGATACAAGCTTTGCTTAGTTTGGGCTAGATGGCGTTGTGTGAAATATCCAGCATTATTTATTTTATTTATTTAAGGTAAATTTTGGTACTGACAAGTTTTCGCTATAACCTAAATTTGCCCATATCATTTTATCGTGTTGACTCAGGACCTTGATTTTTATACACTTAATAGGGACTATAGACCTCAGTATCTGAACTTGCTAGGTCCACCCGTACCTGAGAAAATCAGTGGTGACACACGGACAGAGAGACGGACAGACGGACAGGCGGACAGACGGACAAGAGAGTGATCTTATAAGGGTTCTTTTTTTACCTTTTGAGGTACGAAACCCTAAAAAGGATACAGTACACCCCTCCACCTTCCACAGCGCCGTTGGTACAGATAGCGCAGATGGACGTAACGGTGAAGCATACTATTAAATACGCGAGGCCGAATTGCGCTAATGTCACTAGTAGACCTGCGTTGCCGACTAGATAACCTGGAAATAGAGAAAGAAACATAAGTTAATTCGTATCAGTGATCAATTATGGTGTGTGTTTTAAGATTGCCTAAAAGCCTCTAGCACGGCTTGATGATATTTAATAATAATAAATCATTTAAAACAATAAAATAGATACAGATAGAAACTAACGAACGTATTCTACGGTCCATATAGATATTTGCTCTAAATCAACTTAGGCAAATCGGCGTTGTATGTTGTTGTATGTTTGTTTGTCCGAGGAAAACTTTCGAAGCGTTCATCCCATCATCGCGAAATCCGGCATATAGGCAGGTAGTGTTGACACAATTGTTGTTGAGATATTGGGGTTCAAGAGGGGTAAAAAAATCTAAATGGGACTATCCGGGCAAGTGGTACACGTCTAATAAAAGGTATTTGTGAGTACATTTCGACCCCATTTTTATTTTTAGTTTAAACCTTGTAGGTTTTTTAGTTATTAGCCATAGCAAAAACTGAACCTTGACAAAATTCACAGGGTAGGTACACCAGTGACCCCACAGTGCTGAAATTCGGCATGCGTGTAGCTTTAGCTATGCAAAAGTCTGAAATCCAGAACAACTGCAATTTGTACCCCAAAAAAGTACATGTACACAGTAAATGAACTCCCGTTACCTGTAATTTGAATGAAACTGTAGGCCAAGTCAGATGGTTATTTATTTCGTGGAACCATTTTGATAGTCAAAGATTACAAATAATATTTTTTTTTTTGTTTTAATCGGAGACTCGCGAGATCTCAGTTCGGGGCGAACCACTAGTTAATACTAGATGACTCGTCCGCGGCTTCGCACGTTTGTTATTTCCCGTTCCCGTAGGAACTTCGTGATAAAAACTATATAAAACACTCTTGTCAACGTGACGCGAGCGACACTTAATGTAAGAATCTATTTGTAAGAATTATGTTCTGTATTTTACTTTGGTGTACAATAAAGAATTATCTTATCTTATCTTAATGTAAATGATTTGCAGTCAATGAACGACGGTTTAATTATATGGATATTGTTCATACAAAAATACTAAAAATGCCCTGAAAACATGAGGGGTGGGGGTAGGAGGGCGAAAAATACTTGTACCGCTTTGCGCGTATGGGAGGTATGTACCATGTAGTGGTGGCGCATCGCGGAGCGTCTGGTTGTCCGATGATAGAACAGGGACGGTCGGATCAGCTTGAAAAGCTCCGCAGCACACTCTCCGAAACGTATCCGATAAAAAACCAAGAGGCTTGCAACCTTTCGACAATGCTAGAAGCTGTGGATCCTTGCATCCGCAAACTCGTCATTGCAAATGAGCTTTTAGGCTCTTCTCTCAATTGAATAAATAAATAAATAGTGCTCGACATTTCACACAGCGCTATCTAGCCTCAAACTAAGCAGAGCTTGTACTATCGGAACCAGATAACTGATAGAATACTTATATACATTTTTTTTGTAAATACATACTTATAATATATAGTGAAACAACCAGACCAGGAACAAATACCTGTAGATCATACAAACATTTGTTCCGCGGCTGGAATCGAACCCGCTACCTCCTGCGTCTCAGCCGGCTACTGCACCACGGAGGTCGTCCAAGCTTTTTAGCGGCCAGCTGGGCTTTCGAATCGATGTAGGAGGCGAAATTGAGAGTTGGTGTTAATGAGATACCAAGAAGCTCGAGGTGGTCAGAAATAATAGGTACATAGCCGAACTTAATGCTAATTAGCATTTTCTTCCAGCTTACCTTCGTGTAGTGTAGATTAATGTAGTACATTGTGCACTACCTCCCCTTCAAAATTCTACCTTTCTACTTCTAGTAAGGTGGTAGTACTTTCCCGGACAAACTCAAGTATTCAAAACTTTATTTTGACCGTTTTACACAATTCTAAAGTGAAAATTATATCGATCACAATAGATCACAAGGTCGGAATTGTTTTACAATCGCCAATTCGCTGCAGTCTTGCTAAACGGATGGTAGGTACTAGATGAGACCTACTTGTTGACAATCGAGCGACCTCGGTGCACCGGGTCAGTGCCATGCGATAAGTTAAACGATTTAATCAAATTTAGGGCTTATTTCACAATCCCCTTAGACAATCCCCTGCCAAGAGTTTCCGAACTTTTTATCCACAAATCCCCTTAGCGTTCCCTTCGAGTCCCGGAAGGGGATCACTGGACAGCAAACTCCGAAATCCCGTTACGATTTCGTACGTACGTTTCGTTCTACACTATTATCTTAATATTAATAATATTAAATCTTAATTTAATAAAGTAGTTAAATGTAATTAATATATAATTGAATTTGATTTGATTTAGGTAATTTTATTTTATTTCTATTTGTAACATGTATGAGTCCAATGTTTTTAAATAGTAACAGCAGCAAATGTATATATATATCTCACCCATTCGTATAAAAATCAAGGCACTGAACATAGACAAGACCACAGGACAAAAGACGCCCGCGAAGGTGCCCACTTTCTTGATGCCGCTGCGTTCTGCCCGGAACTCTCCGAATTCCACATACCCTGAAAAATACATAAATAAATAATACAATATAGTACATACAATCTCTGAGAAATCATTTAAACTTCAATCTATTTTATTTATGTATAAATAGAAAAATAGCTGATAATCATAATTATCAGCCCGTGTCAAATCCCACTAATATTATAAACGCGAAAGTTTGTATGGATGTATGTGTGGATGTTTGTTACTCGTTTACGTCGTAACGGCTGAACTGATTTCGATGAAATTTTGTATGTACGTAGATTATAACCCTGGATATACCATAGGCTACTTTTTGTTGACAAATCACGTGTGCGAAGCCGCTGGCAGAAGCTAGTAAATAACATAATAACAATATAGATTTTCAGTAAGTGGCCTAATAAATAACATAATTACAATAAAGATTGTTACTAAGTGGCCTAATAAATAACATAATTACAATAAAGGTTTTTACTAAGTGGCCTACTAAATAACATAATTACAATAAAGATTTTTACTAAGTGGCCTAATAAATAACATAATTACAATAAAGATTTTTACTAAGTGGCCTAATAAATAACATAATTACCATAAAGGTTTTTACTAAGTGGCCTACTAAATAACATAATTACAATAAAGATTGTTACTAAGTGGCCTAATAAATAACATAATTACAATAAAGATTTTTACTAAGTGGCCTAATAAATAACATAATTACCATAAAGGTTTTTACTAAGTGGCCTAATAAATAACATAATTACCATAAAGGTTTTTACTAAGTGGCCTACTAAATAACATAATTACAATAAAGATTGTTACTAAGTGGCCTAATAAATAACATAATTACAATAAAGGTTTTTAATAAGTGGCCTATTAAATAACATAATTACAATAAAGGTTTTTACTAAGTGGCCTAATAAATAATATAATTACAATAAAGATTTTTACTAAGTGACCTACTAAATAACATAATTACAATAAAGATTGTTACTAAGTGGCCTAATAAATAACATAATTACAATAAAGATTGTTACTAAGTGGCCTAATAAATAACATAATTACAATAAAGGTTTTTACTAAGTGACCTACTAAATAACATAATTACAATAAAGATTGTTACTAAGTGGCCTAATAAATAACATAATTACAATAAAGATTTTTACTAAGTGGCCTAATAAATAACATAATTACCATAAAGGTTTTTACTAAGTGGCCTAATAAATAACATAATTACCATAAAGGTTTTTACTAAGTGGCCTACTAAATAACATAATTACAATAAAGATTGTTACTAAGTGGCCTAATAAATAACATAATTACAATAAAGGTTTTTACTAAGTGACCTACTAAATAACATAATTACAATAAAGATTGTTACTAAGTGGCCTAATAAATAACATAATTACAATAAAGATTTTTACTAAGTGGCCTAATAAATAACATAATTACCATAAAGGTTTTTACTAAGTGGCCTAATAAATAACATAATTACCATAAAGGTTTTTACTAAGTGGCCTACTAAATAACATAATTACAATAAAGATTGTTACTAAGTGGCCTAATAAATAACATAATTACAATAAAGGTTTTTACTAAGTGACCTACTAAATAACATAATTACAATAAAGATTTTTACTAAGTGGCCTAATGAATAACATAATTACAATAAAGATTTTTACTAAGTGGCCTAATAAATAACATAATTACCATAAAGGTTTTTACTAAGTAGCCTACTAAATAACATAATTACAATAAAGATTGTTACTAAGTGGCCTAATAAATAACATAATTACAATAAAGGTTTTTACTAAGTGACCTAATAAATAACATAATTACAATAAAGGTTTTTACTAAGTGACCTACTAAATAACATAATAACAATAAAGATTGTTACTAAGTGGCCTAATAAATAACATAATTACAATAAAGATTTTTACTAAGTGACCTACTAAATAACATAATTACAATAAAGATTGTTACTAAGTGGCCTAATAAATAACATAATTACAATAAAGATTTTTACTAAGCGGCCTACTAAATAACATAGTTACAATAAAGATTGTTACTAAGTGGCCTAATAAATAACATAATTACAATAAAGGTTTTTACTAAGTGACCTACTAAATAACATAATTACAATAAAGATTGTTACTAAGTGGCCTAATAAATAACATAATTACAATAAAGGTTTATAATAATTGGCCTACTAAATAACATAATTACAATAAAGGTTTTTAATAAGTGACCTACTAAATAACATAATTACAATAAAGGTTTTTACTAAGTGGCCTAATAAATAACATAATTACAATAAAGATTTTTACTAAGTGACCTACTAAATAACATAATTACAATAAAGATTGTTACTAAGTGGCCTAATAAATAACATAATTACAATAAAGATTTTTACTAAGTGGCCTACTAAATAACATAATTACAATAAAGATTGTTACTAAGTGGCCTAATAAATAACATAATTACAATAAAGGTTTTTACTAAGTTACCTACTAAATAACATAATTACAATAAAGATTGTTACTAAGTGGCCTAATAAATAACATAATTACAATAAAGGTTTTTAATAAGTGGCCTATTAAATAACATAATTACAATAAAGGTTTTTACTAAGTGGCCTAATAAATAATATAATTACAATAAAGATTTTTACTAAGTGGCCTAATAAATAACATAATTACCATAAAGGTTTTTACTAAGTGGCCTAATAAATAACATAATTACCATAAAGGTTTTTACTAAGTGGCCTAATAAATAACATAATTACCATAAAGATTTTTACTAAGTGGCCTAATAAATAACATAATTACCATAAAGGTTTTTACTAAGTGGCCTAATAAATAACATAATTACCATAAAGGTTTTTACTAAGTGGCCTAATAAATAACATAATTACCATAAAGGTTTTTACTAAGTGGCCTACTAAATAACATAATTACAATAAAGATTTTTAATAAGTGGCCTAATAAATAACATAATTACCATAAAGGTTTTTACTAAGTGGCCTAATAAATAACATAATCACCATAAAGGTTTTTACTAAGTGGCCTACTAAATAACATAATTACAATAAAGATTTTTAATAAGTGGCCTAATAAATAACATAATTACCATAAAGGTTTTTACTAAGTGGCCTACTAAATAACATAATTACAATAAAGATTTTTAATAAGTGGCCTAATAAATAACATAATTACCATAAAGGTTTTTACTAAGTGGCCTAATAAATAACATAATTACCATAAAGGTTTTTACTAAGTGGCCTAATAAATAACATAATTACCATAAAGGTTTTTACTAAGTGGCCTAATAAATAACATAATTACCATAAAGGTTTTTACTAAGTGGCCTACTAAATAACATAATTACAATAAAGATTTTTAATAAGTGGCCTAATAAATAACATAATTACCATAAAGGTTTTTACTAAGTGGCCTACTAAATAACATAATTACAATAAAGAGTTTTACTTTTAATGAAATCACCGTTGCCACTCAAGTACATATCAACCATTTTATCAAACATGTATACACTTTGAGAGCTAAATATGAACTGAAAGATTAACCTGACCTTATTTACCTATCTTGTTAAAATATGATTGTTTTAAAAACAAGTAACATTGTAATTTGCAAGCTGATTAAACCCATCTATGTAACTGTTAAGGATAACTTTGCGTGGAAACTGGCATCTTCTAGACCTAACCACTTAAGGACATTTGACAAATTAATACTATGTATACCCAAGAAGATAATTCTTAAAAAACTTTGTTGAGGCAAATAAGTTTATATAAACATGTAGTCAACTGAGGTGTCGGAGTGGCAAGGTCAGGTTGGTAAAAATAATCATAGTGGGTAGTATCGCTACACTATCATTTTTTTTTGCGTGATAACGTTTCTGATCGACTGTCACCCGGCACAACTTTTCACTGGAAACTTTTTTTTTACTTAATTAACCTTTTAGAGCACCTCAATATCCGCACGACGACGCACACATAACTCGTGTTCCGTTACGGAGAGAGTTATGACAAATTGTTTGGTCATGCAGAGGGTTTTTTCATCCCCCTGTAGGCGCACGATGGCGCAAGTGCACTAACAGGCAACGTATAGTGGTTTGTTTTAAGAATATATACAACACTTTTGGCGATACACTTCTTAAGTCAAGAGATACATTATATGCATGTATAAATTTACAAAATATTATTATTAAAATTTACATGTATATTCATATCCCATCAAAAACATAAATGTGAAATAAGAGCCAAGTTCAATATTATGATATATGCCTTGGTTGACTTCAACGACAAAAGAAGTGAGATCTAAATGGGGGCCAAGTTCAATGGTCAGTCCTGAAATTTATTTATAACAACATAAAATATTTTATAACTTAAAATATCATTTCTTCTTATAACTTAGGATATTATATTGAAGCCTAGTCTGACTTGGCTAGTTCTAACATGCGAATTATATTATAGACTTTGCAAGTTCTAAGGCCTATTTGGATGCCAAATTTGAACTTTTTAGGTCATCTGGAACTGGGTTAGAGTTTTGATCTATAGGTCAGTCAGTCAGTAATAAAAATTACGATTTTAGACGTTAATATCTAAATAACCGTTTGAGGTGTGTTTATGAAATTTGGAGCACATATGTATCTCGCAAGTCTCAATATATGAGCCAAATTTGACATGTTTATGTGAAATAGTTTTTGAGTTACGAGGTGGTCAAAAGTGGCTCCAAATGGTTCGTGTATTATTACACACGGTGCTGCTCGCCAGTTCTGGTAACTTGAACTTGACAGGCTTGATTTCATATTTCAAACAACAAAAGTGTTTCATTACTAACTTTGGCCGGTCTTTAGTAAAGAAGATTTTTTAATGTTTTAAGTTAAAATAATCTGTAATGCAACCTGATCAAGGTTGCTGGGAGCTGTTGGGTACAGGCAGCACAAGATCTGTCGTTCTGGAAATCTATGGGGGAGGCCTATGTTCAGCAGGAGACGTTCAATGGCTGATATGATGGATTTAAGCATTTATGAATTACCTTCACTTGTAGGTCTATTAGCAGATGCATCTCTCCCGATCCGCAGCCTCAACTTGTGCATCAGTCCAGGAAGCCGTGGAGAGTTAACACTCGGGGCGAGTGGGTCCAAGGTTTCAGCCATGCCCGATGGCTTCGTTGCTACAAACATAATATTGTTAACATGATTTTAGATGTTTCAAAAGATCAGAACTATAAGGTTTTTTATTTAAAATGCTAGTGTTTGGGAGATAGTATTGTTATCAGAGATATTGTATTATATGTATGATTTAGGTACCTATTTTGAAGTGAAAACTTCTTTAGGCGTGTTGGGCATTTTTTGAGATGGGAAAAAGCCATTGAACTCTTGACACTGTTACAGTTACCCACACCGTTCCTGACGATTCAAAATATATATCCTGACTATTCAAAAAATACACACGTAATTGTTCAAATTTTCACTTCTGTCGGCATTACTGCAGTGCCTTTTTTTTTTATTGATCTGCTATCCGTCATTTCGACTCTAAGCAGATGTGTTCTGGGATGTACTGTTACAGGTTTGTTGTATTTTTAGCAAGCAAATAAATTATCCATACTGAGTGAAATGGAAATTAGTAACTTGAATGAACTGACTGAAAAACAGCTGTCTGGTCAGGGCAGTGTATTTGTTTATCAGTGTAATTATAAATAGAATAAACTAGAAAACGAAGCTTCTATAAAAAAACTTTTACAAGGATCCCCATCCCCTACCATTCATTAAAAAAATATATTGTTTTAATTATAAATCAGAAGATGTTGCCAAGCAAAGAACCTAAAGTAAGTACTCGTTTATTTTTTACTATGCATAAAGCATAGTAAACCGACCTTGATTTAGTGCAATGATTGTAACAGAATAATTATAATAACGCCTTGAATATTATCATGAATCATCAGTTATCACTATTGTTAACCTGTGAATAACATTAAATTATATTTTTCATTGTAAAATTTATCATAACATTATATTAAATAATGCTCTTTAACATTATGTTGCCCTTTGTAATAGTTTTTTTTAAGTGCAATAAAGTATTTTCAATCAATCAATAAAAGTGTAAAAGAAATAATAAGAAAACAAATATTACAATAAAAAATTATACTTACAACTAACCTCATAATATACATGCATTAAATATAAACAAAAGTATTAAGTATGTGCCTACTTTCCTACATGGCAATGTACTTGCGTAAGCTTCCTCTTATTTCATAAAAATCTACAGTTTTAAATGTTAAAATACCTATAATATCACTGGATACTATACTTCCACATGGTTCAAGAAGGAAGAAGGTTCTATTTCTAGTAGTAGTAGTAGTTTCAATTCACATCCCAAATACGTAGGGAAGTAATTGTGGATCTACTATAGTCTAACTTTTTATTAGCTGCAGTAAAATGACGTTTCTAAATGTCATTCCGTAAAATAATGTTGCCAGCCTAATCTCAATAGGGATGTGATTCAGTTCACAAAAATTAATTAAATAACATTATTATGACGTTTTTGTTTCATTTTGAATGTACCACCCTATACTTCCACTAAAAAAGATCAATCCTCTAGTATAGTAATAATAATATGTTAAAAAAATACATTACAACTTAATATTAAATCTCAAAAAAAAAACCAAACTGATTATTCATTTATGATTCACTCATTTAGCTACATCCCTATTTATTTTTTTTCAAAAACCGGCAACCCACAAAACGTCATTTTACTGCAGCTAATAAAAAGTTAGACTTTAGTTGGATTCTATGAGCAATTATATAAAACCTGCCAAACAAAAAGAAACAACTGAACATTAATGTATTAGTAGGTAAATAAAAACTTACATAAAAATATATCTTCCATACTAAATATTTATGTATCACACAACTGCACTAAATAACTTCTGTCAAGATAATGAATATAACTATGCTTTCAATGCTAGGCTACATCTGTAGGTCGCTCAGAGGCCTAAGCTTACTCAGTCTTAGATCAGCATTAGTCTTGACAACAATGACCTAAATGTGCCCAGGATGACCTCACCGCAAAAACTTTTTAGATCCTTTGTAAACTTTCTTAGTTATGTTTACACTTGTAGTGTACGTAGAAGAATCGCCCAATAAATAGCCATGTTAGGAAAACAAGGAAATTACGAACGTAGCCGTAACAGGCAGTACCTATCAACATCTTTTGTATTCGAATTTCGTATTGTAAACATAACAAAAAATACTTACGTGTTTGTCGTAATTTGAACTCGGTAAATGGTTAGTTTCTTGCGCACTCATAAGGTTACACACGGCTTGTTTCAATGCATGATTACTTTAGGTTTTTTGGTGATTGAATAAAAAATAACGAGGACAATTCAAATAAAACAACAAAATCAGGGGCAGCGAAGCGACAGCCGATTTCATAAATTCAGAATTTTGTATTTTTCGTTTTGTCTGATGGAAGACAGTGACAGACATGCGTGACATTGAGAAATAAATTCTAAAAGTTGGAAATTCAGTGTCAGATTAGTTTGACCAAGCAAGTAATGCCAACATAACTTTGCGCTAAATCATACAAATTTTCAAGGTAGCTAGATTTTCTAGTATACGTTCTCGCTACTTTTGGTTCACCTTTACATGTCAAATAATTGACTGAAAAGTGTCGAGTAATTCCATATAACTTCTTACGTGCATACTTAAATACACACACACGTTTTTATATGATAGAAACTGATGATCGATATTGCTAGGTAGGTAAGCAACTCTTGGAATCTATCGATCATCAAAAGTTTCATATTTAATTAGGTACTCTAAATTAAAATAAATTAAATTAGTTTTTGACTTTCACGCAATCAATCATTTACGGGGTCGATTGATTTCATATAATAATAGTTATATTATTATACTAGCAGACCCGCCCGCGGCTTCGTACGCGTGGTTTAATAATAAAACATTACCCTCCTGTGCAGTCGCGTAAAGTGTATCCTATGTATGTCTCAATTCCGTTTTTAATTTATCTAGATATATAGGTACTAAATTCCATCGAAATCGGTCGAGCCCGTTAAGTCGTAAAAAGGTAACAAACAGACAGAGACAGAGTTACTTTCAAATCGGTATGTACGTAGATTATAACCTGGATTAAAAAATAGGCTACATTTTGTTGACAAACAACGCGCGCGAAGCCGCTGGCGGAAGCCTAAGATACATTTAAACCTTCCTCTTGAATCCCTCTATCTATTCCTGAAACTGCATTAGAATCCGTTGAGTAGTTTAAAAGATTTAGGGGAACAAACAGCGGAAGCGACTTCATTTTATACCGTTACGAGCTGAGGGTTCGGGATAAAATAATGAAAATCAATCTAACGAAAATATCACTTTTATTCAACGCTGAAATGATAAATACATGATCTTAACAAAGTCACAAGTAATCACAACACACTAATTCACACCACTGCTGCACGATCCAACACTAAAAGTTACCGAAATATTCGTGCGTATAGCCAAATCTAGACTGACTGCTCCGGGCATCTCTACGCACTATTAATACCACGCCAGTACATATCTCTCCAAGTTTCTCGATGGTTCCACTGGCGACTAGAAAAGTGTGGGTATTTCGACTGACTACTATTTCTTATTCTGTGCAACTGTAGGTAAAAACGTAGTATGTAGGTATATTCAACACCAAGTATTACCTATTCTGTGGCACAGTAGGTATAACTTCGAGAAGCCGACTATTACTTATTCTGTAACAGCCTCGGCGTAACAATACTAATTAAAGATAAAATTAACCGACCCCAAAATTCAAAATTACTTACTCAAAATTCAAAATATGAACTAATTTGAATTTTTTCACCAGCCAAATCACAGCTTTACTAACTAGCATAGATTAAAGAAAATACGGAATTTAGAACCTAGCAACTGCAAGCCGCCTAACAACTTTATCATGTGAAGACTTCGTAGAAGGTTCACACGACACCGTGAAGTGATTCTTCTACATTGTAGCCATTTGTAGCTACTTTTGTCAGAGCGCAGTTGGCAGCACTGCCCTACCCCAACCAAGTCAACCACAACTAGCGATGGAATATCTCACAGGTAGCATGTGAAAAATCATTTTAATGAAATTTCATTTGTTGCATCTGCTACTTTCGTTCGCATAACCTGCGAAAAATCATTCATATGAAATCACTTTGGGTTTCATCGTTCGCAGATCGTAGTCATTCAAGTCTGCTAAAAATCGCAGATTGTGTCGCAGATGAGTCGAGTCGTTCGCGCTTGGCGGACGGAACTCGGGAGCTCGGCGGAACTCGTCAAGCGTTTTCGTAAATTGCATGTCATTCGTTTTTTTTTCGGAAGACTTCGGTTAGTTTCGTGTCGTGCACTGCTAATTAATTAGGCCTACCTACCATGGCGTGCGTGCGAGAAAGAGCGCAATACTAGATAACCTCCAAAAAATACGTATCGTATAAACCATGGATTCCCAAAGTGATCGATATCGACCCCTTGGGGTCGATATCGGTTTCCTAGGGGTCGACATAAACGAAAACTAATTTTGGGGGTCGACCAGGTCTAAAAATCGACCCCTATTTAATTAACACAAGCTCTTACTTAAATCTTTCAAGATAGGTAGGTAGGTACTGTATTGTTTATGTTGTGTTACGTGTACTAAGAATAATTAATATTTTTGTAGGAAATAGCATTGTTGTAGTAATGTAAAGTCTCAAGTTCGTACAAGATGAATAACTCGGCAAGTCAGTGTGGACAAGTTTGTGCAAGATAATGAGTTCGAGCGTACGTCTTTCAGGCGCGTTTTGACTTGCTCTCTATTTGACGCTTACGCAATTAAATACGAACGAATTCATGATCAAGTTGCAAGTCCAAACATGTTTCCGATATTTTACTATTTAACGAGCTTGCACTTAGGTTGAAAGTTCATTTGCGTTTTGAAATTCGTTGGAGCTAGAACGATAATAACTCATATAAGTACTCATTTATTTCAAGAGATTACAAAGTTATAACATAGCTAAATTAAGTGAAGTAAAGTGATTGAAAAAGAATTTACAAAATGCTGAGCTCCCTACGCGAGTTAATAGCGTAACCATACAATATCTGCAGTTTATGAAAAATTAACAGGGTAAGTACCAAACAGTTGTTATCCGGCACAGCGCATCAGCATTGCCATACAATGGGGCAATGCAGCCAGCGTCTTGGGGACGCTGTCTGCATTGCCCCACTGTGTGATAGTGATCAGTTGAGCTATGTGTAGATTGTTTGCAACAGTTTGCAGTTGCCTCAGTTGTTTCAATTGTAAAAAATTACCAGTAAATTTAACAGTTTATTATTGTTTTTTATTTAGGTAGTTTCTTATTTTTTTATTTACAGAATTACTGAGAGTTTTATGATGGCGGACACGAAAAAAAATGCAGACAATACAGTTTGGACTACTTGAACTTCGGATTTATTGCATCTCCATCAAATCAACACTTGCCGATGTGTCTCATATGTGAAAAAGTATTCAGTAACGATGCCATGAAGCCTTAAAAAATGGATGACCACTTATCAAGAGTACATGCTGAAAAAAAAAGTAAGCCCTTGTCATTTTTTCAAGCACTTATAGAAAAACTAGACAAAAGACCATCCATAAGATCGATGTTTGCGTCATGAATGAATGAATGAAAATTCTTTATTATACCTTACAGTTTAGACACAACAGATTTATAGAAAAAAAAATAATGATCATCGCGTCATCATCTATTAAAGACGATGATTGTTTACGAGCGTCCTATAATATATATTTACTAATAGCGAAGTCAGGGAAACCCCACACAATTGGAGAGCAGCTTATCTTACCAGCCATTGTGGAGGTCCTTAACAATCATCATATCATCATCATATCAGCCGTAGGACGTCCACTGCTGGACAAAGGCCTCCCTCATTGATCTCCAGGAACTGCGGTTGGAAGCGGCCTGCATCCAACGCCGACCTGCGGTTCTTACCAAGTCGTCTGCCCATCTTGTGGGTGGACGTCCTACGCTGCGCTTGCCGGTCCGTGGCCTCCACTCGAGAACCTTTCGGCCCCATCGGCCATCTGTTCTGCGCGCTATATGGCCTGCCCATTGCCACTTCAACGTGCTAATCCGTCGGGCTATGTCGGTGACTTGAGTTCTCCTACGTATCTCCTTATTTCTGATTCGATCCCGTAGAGAAACCCCGAGCATAGCCCTCTCCATAGCTCGTTGAGCGACTCTGAGCTTATTCATAAGGCCAATAGTGAAGGACCACGTCTCGGTTCCATATGTCATCACTGGTAACACACACTGATTGTAGACTTTCGTCTTAAGGCACTGAGGTACATATGTTGGACGAAAAGACGTTGCGAAGTTTCCCAAACGCTGCCCATCCGAGTTGGATTCGACGATTGACCTCTTTTTCGAAGTTGGACCTACCTAATTGAACTGTTTGTCCTAGGTATACATACGCGTCGACAACTTCAAGCGCCGAGTTCTCAACCATAACTGGGGCAGGGACGACATGGACATTCGACATGATTTTCGTCTTGTCCATGTTCATTTTAAGTCCTACCCGTTGGGAGACTCGATTGAGGCCTTCGAGCATCGTGCTGAGCTCTTCCATCGACTTTGCCATGACCACAATATCGTCGGCAAACCGAAGGTGAGTGATGTATTCGCCGTTAATATTGATGCCCAGTCCTTTCCATTCCAGAAGCTTGAAGGCATCTTCCAATGCGGTCGTAAACAGTTTCGGAGAGATGACATCTCCCTGTCTTACGCCTCTTTTTAAGGGAATCGCCTTCGAGCTCTGTTCGTGTACTCGGACTGACATAGTGGCGTTTTTATACAAACACTTCAACACTTCGATGTACCGATAGTCAATACGGCATCGTTGGAGAGACTCAAGCACTGCCCATGTTTCGATCGAATCGAAGGCTTTCTCATAGTCCACAAACGCGAGACATAGCGGCAAGTTATACTCTTCGGTCTTCTGTATGACTTGCCGCAGCGTATGTATGTGGTCTATGGTACTGTAGCCTTTACGGAACCCGGCTTGTTCGGGAGGCTGGAAGTCATCAAACCTGCGTTCGAGACGGTTCGCGATGACCCTCGAAAACAGCTTATAAACATGGCTCAAAAGCGAGATGGGTCTGTAATTCTTAAGCAAGGTGTTGTCACCTTTCTTGAAGAACAGAACCACCACGTCCCCGTTCCATGCTTTTGGCGTCGTACCTTCAAGCAAGGCGGAATTAAAAAGCTTCTGAAGGACTTTAAGTACCGGTGATCCACCCGCTTTCAGAAGCTCTGAAGTGATTCCGTCCTCACCCGGCGCCTTGTCGTTCTTAAGCTGCTTCAAGGCCATCCTGATCTCATACAGGCTGATGTCCGGAATATCTTCGGTATAATGTCGGGTCAGTTTGGCTCTTGGGTCGTTGGCCGCACTGCAAACAGGTTTAGTGACCGAATTGTAGAGCCGTCCATAGAACCTTTCGACTTCCCTTAACACTTCCGCTTTACTTGACGTTATGCTGCCATCTTCCCTCTTCAGCTTCGTCATGCGGCTCTGCCCAATAGAATTATCTCTCGCAAACACTTTGGAGCCTTTATTCCGCTCTATCGTATCTTTAATACGAGATGTATTAAAGGTACGAATATCGTGCCGAAAGGATTTCCAAATCTTTCTATTGAGCTGCCTATGTGACTGAGCATCATCGGGAGACTGCAGTTGCAAAGAACGTCGTTTAGCCATGAGGTTAAGGGTGTCATCAGAGAGTTTCTGAGGTCTATTGGTACGGGGGGTCTTAAAGAACTGGGACCCCACCATATGGACGGTTTCTACGAACCTGTTATTGATCTCGTCCACTGATGCATCTACTTCTAGACAGTCAAAGCGATTTGCAAATTCGAGTTGAAAGCTCTCGAGGTTTTGGATATGTGCGCGATATGTCCTTAACAATGTATTGCACAAACCCGCCACATGATATTTCAAAGAGAATACCTTTGAGCAATAACACCGTTCAGTGTCTTTTCACCGTCGAAGTCTTTACTCGATGACTTCTGCACACTGAAGTTCAGTAGCTATCAAGAGGCTCTTGCTTAGAAAGATTTTCGGAATTTTTGAATCTGTGTTGGATTTTTTACAAGAAAAAGATCCGAATTTGAAAGAAAATCTTAACAATTGTAAAACAGATATTTATTACTTGACTGATATCTTTGGATATTCAACAAAGTTAATTTGCAGCTGCAGGGTGCTGATCTTAATTTGATTAAAACAAAATCAATAATATCGGCCTTCGTGGGTAAACTAATCCTTTATAAACAAAATTTAGGCAGAAAAGAATATTCGCAATTTCCGCATTTGTCAAAATTACCAGAAAAGCTTCAAGATTTATTATTATATGTCACTCACTTGGACGCATTACACAAGAATTTTATGGAGAGGTTTAAGGATCTTTTAAATTTACAAATTCCTCAATTGATAATAAATCCGTACAATATCACAGCCATAGAAGAAGCCAATGTGATTATGCAAGAAGGGTTGATTACCTTCATCACAGACGAAGAGCTTAAGCAGAAGTTCAACCAAGGCTATCAGAAGTTCTGGTTGGAACTCAACATTGAAACACAGTATCCTACATTGTGGAACATTGCTGAAAAATACCTTATCGCTTTTCCATCATCATACCTAGTTGAAAAAAAGCTTCAGTGTGGTAACAAACATTTTGACGAAACAAAGAAACCGTTTGAAAATCAACGAACGTGGAGATTTAAGGCTACAACTCACCAATATTGAACCGGATGTAGCTAGATTGGTAGATAATCACCAGGTTCATCCATCACACTGAATGTTTTATTTTCTCTTTACGAATTAATACTTTTTTAAATATAATTTCCTACCTACTTAAGATTCTTTAAGTACTTAATTTGTAATAATCATTATAAATTCAACTTGATATTAACTGAATTGTATGTCATTTTATTTAGTTAAATTTTGATGAAGTCAACTTTACTCACGTAACCAAGTGCAAAGTTTTCCAATTGGTACCTTAGTACCTAGGTATTTTGTATCAATAGGAAAAAACGAAAGATAGGCCCCCTTATTCATAAAAGTCTGCTAACTAATTTAAAGCATTGCTAATTCTCACTCTGTCTTCTTCTATTGACCTAAGTCAGAATGAAAAATATCACTCTGTATCAGCTGTTTTAAGTTAGCGGACCATTATGAATAAGGGGGTTGATCTTAAAAGTAGGTAATTTAGCCATGGGGGTCTGAGGTAACAGTTCATTTTGGAAATGGGGTCATTTGTCCAAAATAGTTTAGAGATCCCTGGTATAAACCATTCCGCCATCATTATACCACCATCTATTAAGTCTATGAAAATTTTTGTTTGATTGTTATTTTTTTAATGCAACAGAGTTTAGAAACGCCATCATTTATATTTCTAAATAGAGCCACGAAATAAACTAATTGGAATTTGTCGCGGTTTCATATGAAAATATTTTTCTTTAGACTAATATCGTCCCGATAATAAATTATCCTCTTTTCGTTATTTTATTTGTTTGTAACATATGTATGTACTCATAATAAATTAAATACGCTATTATGTATATTTTAAGCTGACCTCGCATTGTGTAGGCTTTTCGTAGAATGAGAGGTCAGCTTATACTGGAAATGTATAGCTTGATGTGTAGCCGTGTGTACATAAAAACAATGAACTTTTAAATTTTACTACGCCATTATGTATATTTTTACATAGGTATTGTCAGCACAGACCACACATCTGTGTGGTACTACGTTAATATCAGTCCCAAGCCTGTTCAAGTATGAGGGACAGTTAATTGTAAATAAATACTTAGGTATCTCTATAAGTCAGTAATAAATTGACAAAGGCTTATTGCAATAAATCTGACCTTATTGCCATAATTATCCATGCCGTCGAGGTCTAACTTCATTAAATGTCACTGTCAGTCACTTCAGCCAGTAGCACACCACATAACGTCATAAGTTATGACGTTATGTGATGTGCTACTATCTGAAGTGACTGACAGTGACATTATATTTTTTCACTGCTATTTCACCTGTGAAAAATCACAGGCAATGAATTTTCATTATGATGTTACACTTGCTATTGCTATTTCACATATGAAAAATCATTGCCTGTGATTTTTCCCAGGTGAAATAGCAGTGAAAATATATAATCTTTGCATCATATGAATATGAATTAAAAATAGCAATAATTTCCATGCCTAACCACAACCCCAATACAATAGTTTTGTCCAGTGATAAAATCTCTTTGGTTTGGTCCCCGTACCGTGTCGAACAAACTGGCGATTAAATAAACCTTGTTTACTTTGCTCTATTTGTTTTGTTTGATGTTTTGGATTATGAAAAAAAAGCAGAAAAGAAAGACCTGCTGCTTAGGTGCTTAGCATGATTGTGGTGCAGTGTACTTGTTGTAATAGTCCTACGAAGGTGTGATAGCTAGGATAAATTCGGATGAATAATCGATCTGTAATGCCTGAACGCCCTGAACCAATCCAACCAAGACCGAATTTATAAGAAAAAGTCTTTGACAGACTAAAACCTCGTTTGAACCGAGGTAAACTAGAGAGTGCAGTATGTCTGAATTACCAGTGTGCAGAGTGTGTTTACTAAACAATTTAAAAATGAAATCAATTCAGAGCACTCAACTACTAGAAATGTTTGAATTACTTGCAAATAATAAGGTGAGTCCTATTTTCCACAGATTAAAAGTACCTGATCAGTGATCATCCAATTACAGAAAAACAAATGGTTAATTAATAAATAAATTTTTGTTGAAAAATTACTTTTTCAAAACAAGTTTTTATAAAATCATAATTGGACCGCAAGCAGATTCAAATGAGCCCAAACACTAATAGCCTACTATATTCCATTCAGAAGTTTCATTGTCTAGCATCTGTCTCAATCATGAGACCACCTCCATGGTACCATATTATTGCATTGTCACCGAAGTTACATAAGTTTTCCAAATTTCAGCTCAATCGGTTTAGGGGAATGGGTTTAAAATTCAGTTGCAAGATTCCACCTGGACAAACATACATACCTACATTGCAAGTTATTAAAAAGCTTGTAAAAACCATCTAAGATTGATTTTTAATGCATTCCAATTTCAAAATTCACTTAAATTAAATATAGTGCACCTGTGGGGTGCAATTATTTTAAAATGCTGAAAAACTATTGGATCCATTTCTACTCTAAAATGCTATGTTTATCTGTTTGTCAGCTTATAACTGAAGATGGGAGGCCAGATACAATATGCTATATTTGTTACTCACAGTTACAAAGATGCCATAAACTCATGGAAGTGTCCCGGATAGCTGAAAAAATTCTAACACAACTTTTTTGTAATGGTTTGAAGGTAACAAAACTATTTTTTTTTTGTTTGCGATAGAAAAGTGTGGTAGTTGTTTTGGGGGAATAGGTTGTGTTCGTTTTAAGAAAATTCATAACCTTTGACTAACTGTACTAATATTCACTAACCTTGATACATAACTAATATTCAATAACCTAAACAGCTTGCAAACAAAAAAGTGGATTGAAATAGATAGTAGTTGCCACACACAGACAACGGGTTTTGACCCCTATAACATCCCTCTTTTGCAGTGGATAAAAATTGTATCATAGCATAACTTCTCTCATAGTCAAGGAAGACCTTTAGATTTGACAAAGCTATTTCAAACGCATTGCTTTTAAAGCGACATTGTAAGATTTATAAAATATATGTAAAAAGTAGAGGTATAAAATCTCTATATATAAAAATGAATCCCTATATCGCTAATTTTTTTTTTGTTATTCATATTGTCAGGAGAAGGTTCTTATGAAAGAAAAAATTAAGAAATTTGCGCGCAAAATTAGAAAATTTAAGAATACTTAACCACCATATAAAATTATTTATAATCTAACTTTAGCGCTTTTATAATGTAACCTTACGACGTTTGACATAGAATTGACAGAATTGGTGCTGCAAATATCGTCAAAGAAAATGTAAAAAAAATTAATATCGTTTGAAACAGATGCTTCGGTCGGAGTTATCCCGAGATATTGTCTATATATATATAAAAATGAATTGTTGTTCGTTAGTCTCGCTAAAACTCGAGAACGGGTGGAGCGATTTGGCTAATTTTGGTATTGAATTATTTGTGGAAGTCATTCATTTTCTCATACATAATGATGGCCGGGGACAACAATTGACAATTCTACGAGGGTGACGTATATTGACAGCCCGCGTTATATGCATGTCAAGGCGGTACTAATTAACCTGCTATCTATTTTTCCTGATTTTATTAATTTTGCCAATATTACTTTTTAGGTAACACAAGAAGCTGTTACAATGCTTAATGGAGGAACAACGCTTATCAATGCACCCACTATTCAGCCAGTATCCTTTCACAACTTCCCCATTGAAGGAAATTTAAAAGTGGAGTATGGTCTCACAGAAGTAAAACAAGAAGGGAGATATTCAACTGAATTTGAGGATGTGGGAAGTCCTGGGGATGTAAAAAGTGACTTAGCTGAGGATTGTAGTACCTTCTGTGAAGATATGAATTTAAAAGGTAAGTATTTTTTTAAATTCGTCAAGGTGCTAGCTTTGCATCTAATTAAACTTAGGCCCTACAGTTTGTTCAGCGACTTCTGATGGAAATGCCCTACAGTGTAGAGCATTCACCATCAGAAGTAGCTGAACAAAGCAGGTGACCATAAACACCTTGCACACAATGTGAGCCAAACATCTTTAAAAAGAAAATGACAATTGGAAATTTGAGCATTATTTTGACAACCTTCTTCAAGATAAATCGAAATTGCTGTACTGACCAAATACATGCGAGCAGCAGCCGGCAGAATTTGTATGAAAATCCATATATGTCGTGGTTTAGCGGCCAAATAAATTACATAGTAAACTCATATCTGTCGTGTAATTAAAAAATTGAACGATCTTTTACTCCGGATACATCGCAACCAAGAAGGTAACTTAACAAAGGTTTTATTTAAATTTCGAACTGGCTTGCAAATAGAAAGCTGTTTATCGAAAAAAAACAAATGAATACTTTAACGCGAGAAAAATTACTGTTGTTCGTTATTGATTTTGAAAAGAAATTGTATTTTTTATTTTATTTTATAATTATTTGAGAAAAGTACTGTACAAGCTTTGGCCACAACTAGGTATTGATGAACTTACGTATGTAGGTGTGCCTCAGCCCACATTTACACGTTTGTCCAGCAATGCCTCTTTTGCTGGCCGCTGCAGTAATGTACTAGGTATAATTTTTCAAAAAGTAGGATTAGTTTAGCCATAAGGTGACATTGTAGCAGTGTAAATGTTATATGTTATTATTTCATTTCAGCACTTACCACATCAGAGATAAAAGAAGAAAATACTGAAGTCCTAGAAAGGAACAATCATATCTTTATTGCGTCAAACAATGTTAAAGGGGAAAAAATTGTTGACCAATCATGCATTGAAAATGTTAAAACACCAATACGCAGAAAAAAGAATACAGATAAGAAAATAAAATTAGCTTTCCTTCGTAATAATAAACACAAACCTTTCAAGACTCATAGACGTCATACACATAAAAACCGCTCCACGCCAATAAACCCATTTGCTTGTAAATTCTGTGAAAAAATATTATCTGATAAGTATGACTTAAGCCGACACATCAGAACTCACACTGGAGAAAAGCCGTTTACTTGTACTGTTTGTGGAAAATCATATTCCAATAGATATGTTTTAAAAAGACATACTAAAATTCACTCAGGAGAAAGGCCTTGTGTTTGCAACATTTGCGGAAAGTCATTTCCTGAAAACAGCGATGTGAAGAAGCATATGAGAATTCACACCGACGAAAAGTCAGCTGATGCTGCCTACGCGGGTGCCTGTGACCGATGTGGTAAAACATTCTTTGACAAAGGAGTTCTGAAGAAGCACATGAGAATTCACACTGGAGAAAAGCCATTTGTTTGTGACATGTGCGATAAAACGTTTGCTGAAAAGGGTAACTTAAAAAGGCACATAAGAATTCACACTGAAGAAAAACCGTATGCCTGTGATATGTGCGATAAGTCATTTTCTGAAAGTGGTAACTTAAAGACCCACATGCGAATCCACACTGGCGAAAAACCTTATTCGTGTGACGCTTGCGGTAAAAGTTTTGCTCTATCGAATTCATTGAAGAAGCATTTTACTACTCATACTGGCGAAAGGCAGTTTTCCTGTGTAATCTGCTTTAAAACTTTTACAGCAAAGAACAGCTTGAAAATCCACATGAGAATTCATAGTGGTGAAAAGCCATATTCTTGCAATATTTGTAGTAAATCTTTTTATGAAAGTAGTTCCTTGAGAAGACATAAAAGAACGCACACAGGAGAAAAACCATATACCTGCATTGAATGCAATAAATCGTTTAGTAGAAAAGCTTATTTACAACAACATGTCGCGTTTTGTAAGCGTTAAGAGCGAGTACACATTAGGCGTTTTGAAACTCGCGCTTTGATAACGCGCGTTTTAAGAATCAAGAGGTTGGTTGTACACATGCAAGCGCGCGCTTTTGCTCAAGCGCACGTCAGACGCGCGCTGTCAGATTTTAGTTCGAACGCGCGTTGCACGGGCGATAGCTGCGCGTTTATAGATACATGCACCGCCATTTTGCCGTACATTTGATCGCGCGCTTTCGTGTAGGGTGACATCAAAATGTAGGTCGAGCACTTCGATACAGATTTTTTTTATCGATTAAATTCAAAAGCGCCCAAAAGCGATATGGGACATGAAAAGTCCTGTTTATAAAAATAAAACATTAAAAAAGTAATTAGGAGGAGATAGTTGAGATATTCAGTGATTGTAAAGGCAGTTCAGAATATTGGATGCACCCAAAATTCTCGTTGCCTCTGCCGTCGTCTTATAGCGACGGTATAGGAGCCACACACAAGCAATCGCTTCGACGTCCATTTCCGAACTGAGCCAGTAGTATGGACACCTTGGTAATGCTCGTTAAACGCCCGTGCTAAGCGCGCTGTATGTACGCTGAGTGCCTAATGTGTACTCGCCTTAAGAGTTGCGTTACAATTTTGGACTGCATCACAATATAATGGTGCTCCTAAATGGGTTATGTTTCACGTCAATATTTCTGTGTATGCTCTAAAGTGAGAACACAATGGATGTTCGCAAAATACGCTAGTTCTTTAACATTTCGTCGAGCAGCATTTTATCGATTTTCTTAAGATTTTGATACTAATAAAACAAGAAATAATAGTACCTACTTGTTGAATAAAATGAAACAAGTGTAAATCTTATGTTTTATTGATATACAATAAGTAGCTTAACCTATTTTTGAAGTGAATAGAAAAGTATTTGAAGGTTATATTCCAACCATAGTAAGTAATCTAAATAAACAGAAGAATTGTTGCTTGTAGGAAAAGAATATTGTTTTAACTTAATATAAACTTGAAGGAGCGCTTGGAACTATAGTCTGTCTAAAGCTACCATGATGATGCTATTACCTCGGATTACCTGAAAAATACAAAAGGAAGGTTATTAATTGATGTATGTGTGACTACATTAATTACCTAAATACTGCAACAAAAACATTCTAATAATATAAATTCCAAAGTAATTGTATGTTTGTTACATTTTCACAACTGACCGAATTTTGATGAAATATGGTATATAGATAGATAATGACCTGGATTGGGACTTATGCTACTTTTTACTGACTGTAGCTTGTTACTAGGTAATATCAAAAAATAATCATAATTTTAACATAGAATGTAGAAATATTTCTACTTGAGTCTACACAAATGTTTCTTTCTACATTTAATTGTCCTTTTACTCTTATTCTTTTGTGGAGAGTTTTTTTTCTTGGGAACCTTTTTATTCTAGCCTTGCAAGTTAAGTACACACGGCTACACATCAAGCTATACATTTCCAGTATAAGCTGACCTCGCATTGTGTATGCTGGGGCGTACCTATTCCGACGCGCGCCACCGATCCGAAATCTGTTTTGTAGGATGATGGTTCTATTTTTATTTTACTATTAAATGTTTGCGTTTGGACCACACGTACAATACAGGTTTCGGACCGACCGACCTACCCGCGTTCGCGCATTTTGTTTACCCACACTACACTTGACTGACGGCCGCCCTGTCTACCGCGCGCTCGCGTATTTTGCTTTGCTTTGTATATTTCTTTTAAATAAATTCATTTGTGCTATACTTCTAATAATACTATTCATATTTCGTTTAAACCATCACATCAAGCTATACATTTCCAGTATAAGCTGACCTCGCATTGTGTAGGCTTTTCGTAGAATGAGAGGTCAGTTTATACTGGAAAACTTTAGCTTGATGTGTAGCCGTGTGTACACTCATCATGGCCAGACCATTAAGGCGATCTTCTGCCATGGTGCTTCTTAGCCATGTTTTTAGTCTTCTGAGGCTGTTAGAGGATCACTCTACACTCTGTACAGGTCGTGCATGGTAAAGCGATCAAAATTTTCAACGCTTTTTCCGTTTCGGAAAAGAAGGAATTTGTTTCTTTTAGGACATCAACAACTGTAAGATTTGTTAGATTAAGCCTATCGTGCCACAATTGCTGCTAAAGTTCAATTTCATTCTTTATGTTCGGTAAATCATAAAACTGGGCAATAGATTCACAAGTTTGTTTCAGATTTTCAGTTGTCATCTTTTGCATCTGCGCCGGGTGTAACTTAGATAATACGAATGATAGCGTGTTTTCTTCAGCGAAACGTACTTCAAGGGAGGTGATAATTGAATCCAAGTGATGTAGATTGAAGGAGACAGACAAATAAACTTCGGAATACTATTTCTTTATTAAGTATAAAATGCAAGATAGAATATGCAGGTACAATTTTAACTTATTTAATACAGTTCCTACTTATTTTAAGAACGTGTTAACTTGTCGAGCGCGACGAAGATCTGCCGGCTCTTCGCGACATCTTCGTTGAGGCTTTTACGTCAAGCGAAAAAGAAACATTCGACCCACCCCAGCGCGTTTGTTTCGTTCGAGTTTTATTTCAATCTCAACCACGTACGCGCGTTGTTGCCAGTTTATAAAAATACAAGGCTTAAACTGTCTTGTTGCCATTACGAGAAAGAACATTTTACAGTCAAATAATCAAAATCACGACATTCGGCCGTCCGACATCCCGGCGTACGAAATCTGACAGCAGATAATGATCGTACATACTTACATTAAATAAAAATAACAAAAACTTGACTTTCCATTATTTTACAAACATCATTATTTATCCATTTAAATAACCTTATTAATTAATAGTAATATCTGCTTTACAAAATATTGCATTCTTACTTAACAAATAATCTAATTAACTTGTTCTATTTCAAACGCTACCTAATTTAACAAAAACATTTTTTTTCATCTCATGTAAAATAATAAACATTTTTCCTTTTTAATATTATTGACACAAACAAATCATAACTTTAGTTTACGAATACATTGGCTTGTTGGCTTTAATGGTTTTTCTTAAAATGTTAACAATAATATTTGCAAAACTAAGTAAATAATAGTTATAAAATAACATTATAGAAATATATGATCACGACATTCTACCAGAAAACATGATGTGTATTCTACTTCAATAACAAGTTGTTTTTTTTATATTACCACCCACAATGGGACTTCGTTTTTACGGTCTGACAACACTCCAACTAGAAAAAGGATCGGAACTTAGTGTGCATTTAGCATTGGAGAAGTTATATTATTCCAATATCTCATTGTGTCGGCTGTTTATTTTGGAAACCAAAATAAATTTCGGAACATAATTTCTTAGAAATAGATTTAGTACAATGGATAGTATCGCAAAAAGTTATTTTGTACAAACTTATTGTCACTCCGTGAATTTTTTTCTAACAATTCCACATCTATTTAAAACATTGTTTGTTAGGTATTGTTACATTAAACACCAAAGACCAGAATTTCAATTTCAATGTATTTCATCTGACTCATTAATGAAACTATCGAACAAGATAGGAATAATATAGATAGTTATGATATCTACTAAATACCTCTAACCTTTTCTGCAAATATAGAATCATGCTTCATAATAAATAACATTACCTCCATTATTGTCCAAGTTTCCGGTCGCTTCCACATTAGAATTTCGAAACTAGAATCAATCCACAATTGTAATAATTTGTCTGCCTACCCCACCTGTACTGCGCGGAGCGCGAGAGTGCAACGGTAGCTAAAATAGTGTGGCTAAAACGACATAAACTACTCGCCAAGATACAGTTTTCAACTAGTTCGGCGGGTAGGATGAATCCCATTCAACTACTTGTCATCAAACTACCTGCACAAATTCCATTGAATACGTATGACATGGTATACTCACAATACTGTTTAACAAGAACTTAGTATTATGCATAACCGTAGGCAGGTGTAGGTGTAAGGTTAAACCCGTCAAGGACCACGTCAATAAATTTTTTTATAGTTGCGGTGCCTGAACGACTAAGTAACTAAATATGTAGTAGTAATAAGTAGTTCATGTACACTTTTTGGGAAAGTAAATTATTTGTATTTTTACTTATTTGCAAGGAAGAACAAGTGAAAAGACGCTAACTAGCTCTTCCATTGATAAACTACTGGGTTTATACTTTGACCCAGCCTTGACATGGCATCAGCATATTGGCATAATGTGAATAAAAGAAATGAAATTTGGAATGTTTGCTGTAAATCAAATCGAGCCTATGACATCACCAATCTCTACAAGAGAAGTTTAATATGCATATAATCGTTATGATCTCATAATAGTATACTGCTGTGGCGACAATCAAACGATTTCAAAAGAATACTACGAATGAAGAAAAGAGCTATACGTGTACTAATGCAAGAAAATTATAGGCACTTGCGTAGACAACATTTTAAAACCTTTAAAATAATAACCTCATCAGTGCACATCTTTGAAATTAGAAATTAAAGTAATGTAACGGGGGCTTAATAGAACCCTTTAGAGTTGTGCTCGAACGCGTCCTTAAGCGCGGACTCTAGGCGTGGACAAACTTCCCCCCGCAAAAGACTCGATGGTTGGCTGTTCCCAGACGGTCGCAAAGAAGCGTCATGCAGTATCATTCTACTCGCCGAGAGCTAGAGACAGGACTGTGAGACGCGATCTTAGTGCTTAGGTTAAGTTAACGTTTTTGATATTGACACTGTCTGTATTTTTTTTCCTGTGCCCCTTTTTGTGTTTGATTCATTATAAGCTTTACTCTTTTTAATCGTGTTTCGAACTTTTAACCACTTTTTACCCTAAAACCCTGATAACAATAGACTACAACCTTACAAGTGACGCCCAACGAGCGGGCACGATTTAACGGTAAAATTGAGTCAAATAACTAAAAGTGCAGTGTTCTATCGTGCTAAACATATACTGTGGACCTTATACCGGTAGTGCATTTCACGGGAACTTTTACATTTAGTGCAAAACAGGCAAAACCTAACATTTGACCAGTCCAAGTTGATACTTGATACGCGCGCAGGTAGAGCAGTAACGGCAGTAACGGTGTAGAAACGCACCAAGCGCTAGTAAATCCGATTTTTGTAGCGCGTATATAGCCGACAGTGACGATAAGCTCCCGCTATTAGAAATTCAAGTAGCAGACCATACGGGCGTAGCTATTTTGGACACCGGGGCTACTCACTCGATCGCGGGTCCAATGTTGTATAGTTTACTTGTGGATGCCGGCATAGAGTTTAAGACGACCTCACGGAATATAGGGCTTGCTGACGGTTCACAGCAATTATGTACCGCACTTGAGTGCGATACCGACGTCACCTTGAAGGGTCACATGGTACCTACTACGTTCTTGGTGCTACCGAACGCACCAACGCGAACACTATTAGGTAGGGATTTTATTATGAATGCATGTATCCTGTTGGATTTACCACAGAGCAGCTGGTGTTTTAGCGATGAGCTTAGGCTTTGGTATCCGTTTGTCACCAGTTTCGAATTACCTACCACTAGCCACACAGAGCTGATGAAGGTAGAAGCGTCACACCTGGAGCTGAGGGACGATGAAGGCACCAAGCTAACCACAGACCAGAGAGCCCAGCTAAACTTATTGCTCATAAAGAAAGCTGACCGCTTTGCGAAGGAAGGGCCACCTACGGAATACGCCACGCATCGTCTGAAGATCGATGCGCACCAGGAGCCCATTGCGTCGCCCCCTTACCGATTGTCACCCGGAAAAAAGGCGATTCTACAACAGGAGTTACAGAAGCTTTTGGATACCGATCGAGGAGTGTGATTCCCCGTGGGCAGCTAACGTGGTCCTCGTGACGAAGAAGGACGGGGGCGTTCGACTTTGTGTCGATTACAGAAAGTTAAACGCCGTGACCGAACCTGACCGATACCCACTCCCACGAATCGAGGATGTACTTCACGCGGCCAAGAATACCAGCTTCATGACGACCTGCTATCTAAGATCTGGCTATTTTCAGATAGGGGTAGAACCCGATGACCGAGACAAGACAGCATTCGTAAGTCCACTCGGCTGCTTTAACTTTAAAAGAATGCCGATGGGCCTGCGCAATTCTGGGGCTACCTTCCAGCGATTGATGGACCGGTTCAAACCTGGAAAGGAACTAGCAAATGTGTCTCTGCTGACATACTTGGATGACGTCATTATTCTCTCGGAATCCTTCCCCAAGCATCTGGAAGACTTGAACGCTGTATTCAACAGGCTTGAAATGTATAACCTGCGCATTAACCGCGAGAAGAGTTGTTTTGCTCGCGAATCAGTTTAATTTTTGGGCCACGTGATTGTACAGGGCGGGATAAAGGCAGACCCCGATAAGACGGCGGCCATTGCCAACATGCCTCCCCCGAAGAACATCAAACATGTTAAGACCTTTTTGCAAACGTCCAGCTGGTTCCGGCGCTTCATACCTAATTACGCCGAGGTTGCCAGACCTTTGACCAGTCTTCTCAAAAAGGACAGTGTATGGACTTGGACCTCGAAAGAACAAGATACCTTCGACAGCATCAAGCAACTTCTCATATCGGCTCCATTATTGCGTCAAGCGGACGAATCAGAGCCATTCACGCTGAGGACTGACAGCAGCGGCTATTGTCTTGGAGCAGTACTGATGCAGGGGGAGGGCCCCGAGGAACGACCAGTCGAGTACGCAAGCCGTTTGTTGAATAGCGCAGAGAAAAATTACAACACGACTGAGAGAGAAGCTCTAGCAGTGGTATGGGCGGTGAGTAAGTTCCGCGGATACATTGAGGGGTCAGAAGTAGTAGTGAAGAGCGACCACCAACCCCTACGGTGGCTTATGAACGTCAAGTCGCCTAGCGGACGCTTAGCTAGGTGGGCTCTTACTCTTCAAGAATACCTGCCCCGTATAGAATACATACCCGGAAAGTCTAACGCCATTGCCGATACTCTTTCACGTCCACCCTGCACCGATGAAGTAGATTGTGACATCTGCTACGCTGAAGTCGATTTTCCATCAAGAAGTCCCAAGGACATTCGCGATAACCAACTTAAGGACCCTGAAGTGCGCAAGATCATTGAAGATCTCGAGTCCACTGACGATCCGTTCAGAGGGAGAAGTTGGTCAGATCGGGGATTCATGATGTCAGACAGCATACTATACAGGTATGGACCAGAGGAATGCGAAGAAGAGACCGCGTGCCTCGTGGTGCCTGAGCATGAGCGCGAGAAAGTTCTAGCGGAATACCACAACGCGCCGACGGCTGGACATTTTGGAGTGGAACGTACACTGGATCGGGTGAGGTCGAAGTACTACTGGTCCGGAATGAGGCAGTCCATTATGGCGTACTTGAAGAAGTGCGTAGTTTGTCATAGGTATAAGGCCGATAACAGAAAACCGGCTGGATTACTGCAGACCCTGCCACCAACCGCCGCTTTGAAATCATCGCTGTTGACCTGTTTGGCCCATTACCGGAGACCGCCGACAAGAACAAATGGATATTAATCTTGGAAGACACCTGTTCCCGATGAGTAGAGTTGTTCCCATTACAGAGTGCAACCAGCGCCGACTGTGCCAAGATCCTCATTTCAGAGGTGTTCTTGAGATACGGAGTACCAAGACGAGTATTGAGTGACAATGGAGTGCAGTTCATCAGCGAGGTAATGCAACAGGTGTGTCATACGTTCGGCGTTATCCAGTCACTTTCACCTGTATATCATCCGCAAGCGAATCCAGTAGAAAGGAAAAATCGTGACTTGAAGCCCCAGCTCGCCATTCTGGTTGGAAGAGATCACGACACCTGGGATAGTCATTTACCTGCAATACGTTTCGCGATGAATTCCGCAGTGACCAGCAGTACAGGATACTCCCCAGCGTATCTTACGTTTGGGCGTGAAATGCGGGCGCCAGCTGACGTGATCACGGACATGCGCGCTATTATAGAAAGCGACAATGTTATAACAAGTCTCAGCCCTTATCTTCAGCGAATTTCAACCGTGTTGTTCGCAGCTAGGGAAGTACACGAGAAGGTTCAAACGAATCAAAAGCGTTTGGCTGACGAAGATCGTCGTCCTGCTCCTTATTATTCTACCGGAGATCTAGTCCTTCTGAAAACCCAAGGAAGTAATGACGCAACCTACGGACAAACGCCTAAATTCATACCTCGTCGAGACAGACCTTACCGTATTAGGGAGGCAGCTAGTGCAACTACCTACGTATTAGAGAGAGTAGGTAATGGGGAGATTATAGGTAGGTACCACGTGTCCCAGTTGACTCCATTCGTAGGCGATGTACAGCCGCCGGTCAATGAGAAGCGGAAGCGTGGTAAACCAAAACGTTTTCTTGACTGACCAAGACGCGAGGGCGCGTTGTCGGGGTCAGTGGGGGAGGTTGTAACGGGGGCTTAATAGAACCCTTTAGCGTTGTGCTCGAACGCGTCCTTAAGCGCGGACTCTAGGCGTGGACAAACTTCCCCCCGCAAAAGACTCGTTGGTTGGCTGTTCCCAGACCGTCGCAAAGAAGCGTCATGCAGTATCATTCTACTCGCCGAGAGCTAGAGACAGGACTGTGAGACGCGATCTTAGTGCTTAGGTTAAGTTAACGTTTTTGATATTGACACTGTCTGTATTTTTTTTCCTGTGCCCCTTTTTGTGTTTGATTCATTATAAGTTTTACTTTTTAAAATCGTGTTTCGAACTTTTAACCACTTTTTACCCTAAAACCCTGAGAACAATAGACTACAACCTTACAGTAAGAAATAATATGCGACTCTAAAATGAACTGCGACAATAGCAAGTAAAGTGTAAGGATCAACACACAGTTAGAAACAGATTTGCACAGACTTGAATTAATCAAAACGATGTCCAACAATTATTGCAAAGAGTTATATAACAAACTAAAATAAACAATTGTTCTATTCTATTCTAAACTCTCGCTTAAGATTAAACTAATAAATAACGACAATATTTCTATCTTTTAATATTTATGGTTAATATGCTGGTTATATCTCTTTTGGATAAAACTCCAATTTTTAGATATAGACTCCAGTCATTTTGACAGTGATATTCAAATCTGATTAAACTTTAACTGATAATGAATCACAAGTAACAACGCAATTAAAATAAATAAACATATGCAGCACAATTTAAACTTTATGTTTGATAGAGAATAATTTTATCCAAATACATATTGTATTTTACTACTGGCAGGTCATAATATTATAGCGCTTAACTTTTGTTAAATGTTAAATGAATTAAATGTATTTTTACTAATGTACTTTCTTTTATGATAATAAATGATTCTAATCTAATATATTTATAAGTCTTATCTCTTCTTTAAAAATATTCTTTCAAATTCTAACCTAAAATATTAATATAATAAAATAAGTAATAAAAATAATAATCCTAAAATATGTTAGGTATAACCTAACATTTCTTTGAGAAGCCGACCATAGTTTTGCTTATTTGGAAAATATGCTTTCTGTTAATTTGACTGTCAGTCAACCCTAGTGAATACTATGGATGGAATAGCCTCGATTTTTATTTTGCAAGGCCTGCAGAGTCAGTTTCTGGAGAGCAAAAGATATGGTTTGCTTCTCGTTCCATTTAAATAATTAAGACGGTACACTCGTCGACTTTTCTGATCCAACTTTCTATACTTTAAGACTTGCTGGTAGGACCAAATTCAGAAACGACATTGTTAGTCAATCGGTGAGATTCCTGTTCATCTGGCCAACATAGCGAAGCTGCAAGATGCAGTACCTTTTCAGCAAGTAAGGCGTTCTCATTTAGCTTTCTCCTCCCTTAGCCACGTGATGTAGAGACGACGAGGTAGGGCTCCACTGCACCCCATTTTCTTACGAGCGCGCCAGTTGTCTCCGTCTCGAGACGTCTTGAAAGCGTCTGGGCATCTAGAATGTCAAAGCTCACGACCTCGGAATAAGATAAAGAACATAGTGTGAGCAAATTCAGTTATAGATGAATGATACTAAGAGGTATTCTAAATTTATATAGCATAAAGCTCCAGTTTTTTTTTAATGTGACGTGCTGCCTGTGGCCTACCTATTTACGTTTTGTTTCTTGTATTAATAATGTTCGTACATTTTCGTAAGTTATTAATGCCTATTATTCTTCAAAGTAATAAAAAATAATATAATTGAATGATTGAAAATCAAATTTAGAACAAAATATTTCCAAATCAAAAATCATAGAATTCGTAATTATGATGCAATCAACGTACTGGCACATAAAGACAATTCTTCCATTGTTGCATATTTAAGCCACTGAAAATACTTGACTCTTAACGTAATTAGAGCGTTTTAATTTGTTCATTATAGCATAGGTACTTAGCCCACTGACTACTCTTGTTTCGATACGTTGGCATACAATTATTATTAGCCCTTAAACTGGTTAACGTTAAACGCACTTGGTTTTCTATTATGTGGTGGCATACATAGCTACCAATCTGAACACACTTGGTTCACTATTATGTGGTGGCATACATAGCTACCAATCTGAACACACTTGGTTCACTTTTATGTGGTGGCATACATAGCTACCAATCTGAATGTATGTAATAATTTTAAAATTTTGAAATATTGTAACTTGTATTTAGGATATGATTTCAAACACAATTATATAATTGTTTATGAATAAATAAATGAATGAATGAACACACTTGGTTCACTATTATGTGGTGGCATACATAGCTACTAATCTGAACACACTTGGTTCACTATTATGTGGTGGCATACATAGCTACCAATCTGAACACACTTCGTTCACTATTATGTGGTGACATACATGGCTACCAAACTGAACAGACTTGGTTCACTATAAAATAATTAACCCAGTGATGGTACCTAGTTCACTTTAATGGCATACCTAGTAACCCCTAAACTACAGAGTATTTTAAAATATGTATTTAATTTTATATGACATGTAATTTGCACGCCACTATGACTTAATATGGTGAAACTATTTAATTTTGTAACATCTGCATAATTTTACTCATGTTTTATATGGTCTAATTCGAAACACATTTACTAGAAATTATATTTGATAAAAATAAATTGAATAGTAATAATTTTGTTGGTAATTACTTTAAATAAAAACATTCTGGTTAAATATAGACATTTGAAATGCATATGGAATTTAGACATGTGCCATCATCTTTCACATTATCAGAGAGTCGCTCGACCGACCGAATGTTTCGATAAATGAATGCTACCCACAAATTGGTTTAGAAAACCGCTATCAGGGAGTTGCCCTAACGAAACGGTTCGACAATCCAATATTGCGGATCAAATATAGATAGCGGTGCTAGCTACCATATTTCTAGATTTCCTATGCAGATCACGTCCACATAATAACAAAATATTCTAATAAATCGAAATACAAGAATGCCAAGCCAGCACGACCGGATAGTCTCGGAATGATTCCGACCGGCCCGTGCTAGCAAAATCAGTCTAGCATTTCACAAAATGGAAGCGTAAAAATGTTTCGTAATACAGGCACCAACCATTCTACCAATTGAAAGTAAGCACGGCCGGATAGTCTCGGTTTAATCCCGACCGGTCCATGCGAACAAACATTCAACTAAAATAAAATAATGTAGGTACCTATATTTTAAGTAATGTTAGCGTAATCGTAAAGTCAATCCCGATCACTATGTTTGTTTAAAAATAATTCTAGTAAATTGTAACATTAAATAAAATTATATAAGTGGGTACTTCTAACGTATAAAATATTTACGTACCTTGGTTCATCCCATTTCTGACTTGATGTAGATTGAAGGAGACAGACAAAAAAACTTCGGAATACTTTTTCTTTATTAAGTATAAAATGCAAGATAGAATATGCAGGTACAATTTTAACTTATTTAATACAGTTCCCACTTATTTTAAGAACGTGTTAACTTGTCGAGCGCCAACGAAGATCTGCCGGCTCTTCGCGACATTTTCGTTGAGGCTTTTACGTCAAGCGAAAATGAATCATTCGACCCACCCCAGCGCGTTTGATTGGTTAGAGTTTTATTTAAATCCCAACCACATACGCGCGTTGTTGTCAGTTTATAAAAATACAAGGCTTAAATTGTCTTGTTGCCATTACGAGAAAGAACATTTTACAGTAAAATAATCAAAATCACGACACAAGTATGGTATTACTAAAGACCTCTTCCAGTATTCTGAAAGGCTTTCTGCTGGATTATTGCTTCTATGACGTTGTTTCCCCGTAATACGCGGCATTGATGTAATGTCCTCCTTCAGTCCGACTTTATTTATATATTACAGCAGTAGCTTCCTTTATAATTTCGTCTGTCACTCTTTCCAGATTTTCACGGTGGTTTTAATTAAAAGTAAGATCCTTTTAACATTTTAACAGATTGTAGTACGTTAACAACGGGTTCCATCAAAGCCGCGTATTTGGCTACCAGCATAATCCTGAGAATGAAAGAAATTCTGGAAGTAGCCGCATGCAATTGGAAGGCACTTTTCCGAGTTGCACTATTTCCTTCCTGAAATAATGTTTGTTTGGCTTCCAGAATTACTGGAAGATTTTTTTTATAAACTCTGATGGTTTTGTGTTTCTCACTCCATCTTGTCTCGCAAAGTCTGGAAATATTAGGTATCAACTTCCTCCTCAAAATTGATTCCCGAAAAAAGTTTATAGTATCTTTGGTGGTTCCCATGGTACTTTTAATTTCAAGAAGTGAATTTAGATCATTGATAACTAGATTCAGTTTGTGGGACGAGCAATGAAAGTAGAGGGCTTTGGTGTACTTTTTGCGTAAGATCGCTTGTACCCCTCTGTCTTTTCCTGACATCGTTGAACAACCATCAAAACCAAAACCAACGCATTTATTTATATTCAGATCTTCATTCGTCAAAAACTCATCTATGCTATGTGTAATCGATTTCGGATCCAAATCTTTTAGCTCAATGAATCCGACAAACATTTCTTGGACTTCCTGTGTTTCGTCATGAAAATATCGCATCCCAATCAATAGCTTTTCAGTGCCAGAAATATCAGCTGTTTCGTCTGCTAGCACACTACATGCTGCTGCTTCTTTCACTTTTTTCATAATATCAGCCTTAATAATGCTTCCACAAATACCAATAAATTCATTTTGAATATCCACTGAACGGTAGCTTGCATTCCTTTTCCCTTGCTCAATGTGTTTCTTTAAAATCGAATCTCCCGCGTCAATTCGCAGCCTGTATAAATCCTCGAGAATACCTTCACCATAATGTTTACCTTTCAGTGCTAAGTCGTGTGACCCGCAAAACGTAATGCAGGAAATAATAGATTTTATAATTTTGCGATTTTTTTAAATAATTCCCTGGTAATATTTGTTCAGTTGCAAATCGACAGGCACACCTTCGAGAAAAGATTTAGCTGCTTTCAATGCCTCCTTATGGAAGTGGGTTTCAATGTGCTTTTTGCACTGCTTGTGAATATCTTTGAACTTACAAAAGGGTCTTATAGTAAATGATCCCATTATGCCTCTAAATGAATTTGGATTTGGTGGGAACAACGTACAATATTTACAAAATGCTCCTTTTTAGCGCCTGGAATATACCAATCATGGAGAGTATGTTTCCAACCAAGAATAATTAAATTTACTCTTTAAATGTTTTGCATCTTCCGCAAAGTTATAGGTCGCGGAAGGTGACCAACAGTTTTCAATCAAATCCTTCTTCTTTTCGGTTGATAACATGTGTGCCCGTCCAACATATCGCCCGATATCATTTTCATTGCAGTCATCCTCATCCATCAATGAATAAGGGTTCGGCGCCAGAGCCAGATATCTAGAGGAACTTGGTCTAAGTAGTTCCTGCGGCTGAATATAACCTGTTGTGGCTGTGGTGACCGATGAAGACACATGTGATATTGTCGTTACTTTGTCCTGTTCATCGCTGTCGCTACTTGATCCATCAGTTTTTTTTCGTTTCAAACTTCCTGCAAAACAAAACGCTTTGATAAAACTTTATGTAAATAATTATTTTTTTTACGGGAGAGCAGTTTTTTTCAATTACTTATAAATATTATATCAGGAAGCTTTTATAGCCTTATTTATATGAAGGATCTGTTTTAACTTGTATTTAATTAAACCACAAATATAATTAATGTTTTGTTTTTCATAATTAATGACTGAAAACGAAACCACTGTTTAGTTAACGTTAAATTCATAGAGATTGAATAAATGGAGACACACTCAGAAACTTCACAACTCACCACTGAGATGATGAGATCTTATTATTTAATAAATATAAATCAATATTGACTAACACAGGCAAGCCGGTAGTCTTATAATCGCTTTCCAATTCGCCTTGTTTAGCTTGTTTCGTTGATCGCTTCCAATTAAAAAGTGACTCGCTCGCAGCGGCTCACGTCTCGTCTTTATATACCCAAACGAACATCATACTAGAATGTACGGTAACATTCTAACTGGTCTAGTAACTGCTACCAAATTCCAGAGAGTTCTTTGAACAAGCGCCATCTAGATTCTAGTTCTAGCGTCGAGTAGCAATACTAGGTTTTACAAGGATTGTAGACGATTTATTCAACTGTAACTGTAGGTGTTTCTTATGAACACTTACAGATGGCATTGTCTACAAAACTAGGTAATTAAAATTGTATGTTCGTAACAATAACTTCTACTTTAGGTATGCCGCATACAAATAATACAAAACTAACGTGAATGCTGTAATGCTGGTGAACGGCTGTCGTAGAAAGAAATGCAATGCACATACACACCATACCTAACTCCTACCTACATATTTTTACACTGTTTAATGGCCTTGCGTTTTGGCAAATCTTATATAGTCGTAATGAAAATGGCGGAGATTTTAAAAACGGATGTCAAAATCTTAATGTTATTCTGAATATTTCAATACTTTCTACAATATACATTAAACCTTGTGAATTTATTTACGTTTTGTCATGCGATGCGGTATTTATTAATAGGTAAGGAAGTCAATTGCTCGCACTTTGGTCTCTTTGCGGCTAGCTACATTTGATCTCTTGGGGGGGGGGGGGCAACTGCCCCCCCCCCCCCCAAGAGATACCAAGACTACTACCCCGTACTACCCCCCTTGGTGACGCCCTTGCTATGTCTCAATTCCATTGATAATTTATCTAGGTATATAGGTACTAAATTCCATCGAAATCGGTCGAGCCCGTTAAGTCGTGAAAAGATAACAAACAGACAGAGAGACAGAGTTACTTTCAAATCGGTATGTACGTAGATTATAACCTGGATTAACAAATAGGCTACATTTTGTTGACAAACAACGCGCGCGAAGCCGCTGGCGGAAGCTTAATATACATTTAAACCTTCCTCTTGAATCCCTCTATCTATTCCTGAAACTGCATTAGAATCCGTTGAGTAGTTTAAAAGATTTAGGGGAACAAACAGCGGAAGCGACTTCATTTTATACTGTTACGAGCTGAGGGTTCGGGATAAAATAATGAAAATCAATCTAACGAAAATATCACTTTTATTCAACGCTGAAATGATAAATACATGATCTTAACAAAATCACAAGTAATCACAACACACTAATTCACACCACTGCTGCACGATCAATCACTAAAAGTTACCGAAATATTCGCGCGTATAGCTAAATCTAGACTGACTGCTCCGGGCATCTCTACGCACTATTAATACCGCGCCAGTACATATCTCTCTCCAAGTTTCTCGATGGTTCCACTGGCGACTAGAAAATTGTGGGTATTTCGACTGACTACTATTTCTAATTCTGTGCAACTGTAGGTAAAAACGTAGTATGTAGGTATATTCCAAACCAAGTAATACCTATTCTGTGACACAGTAGGTATAACTTCGAGAAGCCGACTATTACTTATTCTGTAATAGCCTCGGCGTAACAATACTAAGTAAAGATGAAATCAACCGACCCCAAAATTCAAAATACTTACTCAAAATTCTAAATATTAACTAATTGGAATTTTTTCACAAGCCAAATCACAGCTTTACTAACTAGCATAGATTAAAAAAAATACGGAATTTTAAACCTAGCAACTGCAAGCCGCCTAACAACTTTTTCAGGTGAAGACTTCGTACAAGGTTCACACGACACCGTGAAATGATTCTTCTACATTGTAGCCATTTCTAGCTACTTTTGTCAGAGCCCAGTTGGCAGCACTGCCTTACCCCAACCCCAATACCAACCAATACAATAGTTTTGCCCGTTGCCCGTTACCGACCGTGTCGAACTAACTGGCGATTAGATAAGATAAACTTTGTTTACTTTGCTCTATTTGTTTTGTTTGATGTTTTGGTTTATGAAAAAAAAGCAGGAAAGAAAGACCTGCTGCTTAGGTGCTTAGCATGATTGTGGTGCAGTGTACTTGTTGTAATGGTCCTACGAAGGTGTGATAGCTAGGATAAATTCGGATGAATAATCGATTTGTAATGCCTGAACGCCCTGAACCAATCCAACCAAGACCGAATTTATAAGAAAAAGTTTTTAACTGACTAAAACCTCGTTTGAACCGAGGTAAACTAGAGAGTGCAGTATGTCTGAATTACCAGTGTGCAGAGTGTGTTTACTAAACAATTTAAAAATGAAATCAATTCAGAGCACTCAACTACTAGAAATGTTTGAATTACTTGCAAATAATAAGGTGAGTCCTATTTTCCACAGTTTAAAAGTACCTGATCAGTGATCATCCAATTACAGAAAAACAAATGGTTAATTAATAAATCATTTTTTTGTTGAAAAATTACTTTTTCAAAACAAGTTTTTATAAAATCATAATCGGACCGCAAGCAGATTCAAATGAGCCCAAACACTAGTAGCATACTATATTCCATTCAGAAGTTTCATTGTCTAGCATCTGTCTCAATCATGAGACCACCTCCATGGTACCATATTATTGCATTGTCACCGAAGTTACATAAGTTTTCCAAATTTCAGCTCAATCTGTTTAGGGGAATGGGTTTAAAATTCAGTTGCAAGATTCCACCTGGACAAACATACATACCTACATTGCAAGTTATTAAAAAGGTTGTAAAAACCAACTAAGATTGATTTTTAATGCATTCCAATTTCAAAATTCACTTAAATTAAATATAGTGCACCTGTGGGGCTATTTTAAAATGCTGAAAAACTATTGGATCAATTCTACTCTAAAATGCTATGTTTATTTGTTTGTCAGCTTATAACTGAAGATGGGAGGCCAGATACAATATGCTATATCTGTTACTCACAGTTACAAAGATGCCATAAACTCATGGAAGTGTCCCGGATAGCTGAAAAAATTCTAACACAACTTTTTTGTAATGGTTTGAAGGTAACAAAACTATTCTTTTTTTGTTTGCGATAGAAAAGTGTGGTAGTTGTTTTGGGGGAATAGGTTGTGTTCTTTTTAAGAAAATTCAGAACCTTTGACTAACTATACTAATATTCACTAACTTAAACAGCTTGCAAACAAAAAAGTGCATTGAAATAGATAGTAGTTGCCACACACAGACAAAGGTTTTCAACCCCTATAACATCCCTCCTTTGCAGGGCATAAAAATTGTATCATAGCTTAACTTCTCTCATAGTCAAGGAAGACCTTAAGATTTGACAAAGCTTTTTCAAACGCATTGCTTAGCGACATTGTAAGATTTATTAAAATATATGTAAAAAGTAGAGGTATAAAATTACAAAATAAAAAACTAAATAACCTGCTATCAATATTTGATGATTTTATTAATTTTGCCAATATTACTTTTTAGGTAACACAAGAAACTGTTACAATGCTAAATGGAGGAACAACACTTATCAATGCACCCACTATTCAGCCAGTATCCTTTCACAACTTCCCCATTGAAGGAGATTTAGAAGTGGAGTATGGTCTCACAGGAGAAGTAAAACAAGAAGGGAGATATTCAACTGAATTTGAGGATGTGGGAAGTCCTGGGGATGTAAAAAGTGACTTGGCTGAGGATTGTTGTACCTTCGGTGAAGATATGAATTTAAAAGGTAAGTATTTTTTTAATTTCGTTAAGGTGCTAGCTTTGCATCTAATTAAACTGAAGGCCCTACAGTTTGTTCAGCGACTTCTGTTGGAAATGCCCTACAGTGTAGGGCATTCACCATCAGAAGTAGCTGAACAAATCAGGTGACCATAAACACCTTGCACACAATGTGAGCCAAACATCTTTAAAAAGAAAATGACAATTGGAAATTTGAGCATTATTTTGACAACCTTCTTCGAGATAAATCGAAATTGCTGTACTGACCAAATACATGCGAGCAGCCGCCGGCAAAAGTTGTATGAAAATCCATAGATGTCGTGGTTTGGCAGCCAAATAAATTACATAGTAAACTCATATCTGTCGTGTAATTAAAAAATAGAACGATCTTTTACTCCGGATACATCGCAACCAAGGAGGTAACTTAACAAAGGTTTTATTTAAATTTCGAACTGGCTAGCAAATAGAAACCTGTTTATTGGAAAAAAAACAAATGAATACTTTAACGCGAGAAAAATTACTGTTGTTCGTCATTGAATTTGAAAAGTAATTGTATTTTTTATTTTATTTTATAATTATTTGAGAAAAGTACTGTACAAGCTTTGGCCACAACTAGGTATTGATGAACTTGCGTACCTATGTAGGTGTGGCTCAGCCCACATTTACACGTTTGTCCAGCAATGCCTCTTTTGCTGGCCGCTGCAGTAATCTATTATAATTTTTCAGAAAGTTCTATTAATTTAGCCATAAGGTGACATTGTAGCAGTGTAAATTTTATATGTTATTATTTCATTTCAGCACATACCACATCAGAGATAAAAGAAGAAAATACTGAAGTCCTAGATAGGAATAATCATATTTTTATTACATCAAACAATGTTAAAGGGGAAGAAATTGTTGACCAATCATGCATTGAAAACGTTAAAACATCAATACGCAGAAAAAAGAATACAAATAAGAAAATAAAATTAGCTTTCCTTCGTAATAATAAACACAAACCTTTCAAGACTCATAGACGTCATACACATAAAAACCGCTCCACGCCAATAAACCCATTTGCTTGTAAATTCTGTGAAAAAATATTATCTGATAAGTATGACTTAAGCCGACACATCAGAACTCACACTGGAGAAAAGCCGTTTACTTGTACTGTTTGTGGAAAATCATATTCCGATAGATATGTTTTAAAAAGACATACTAAAATTCACTCAGGAGAAAGGCCTTGTGTTTGCAACATTTGCGGAAAGTCATTTCCTGAAAACAGCGACGTGAAGAAGCACATGAGAATTCACACCGGCGAAAAGCCATTTGCCTGTCGCATGTGTGATAAGAAATTCTATGAAAATTATCAACTAAGAAATCATATGAATGGTCACGCAGGAGCAAAGTTTAATTGTGAAATGTGCAATAAGACATTTTCTGAAAACCATCAATTGAAAAGGCACATTAGTAGAATGCACGCAGGAGTAAAACCATTTTCTTGTGAATTCTGTGACAAGAAATTCCATGAAAATAATAGGCTGCAAAGCCATATGAAAGTTCACACAGGCGAAAGACCATTTGCTTGTGATGAATGTAAAAAGGCGTTTCCTGATAAACGACGCTTGATTGTGCACATGAGAAATCACACAGGTGAAAAGCCATATTCTTGTGATGTTTGTGATAAGAAATTTGCCTCAAATAATACTATGAAAAATCACATGAAAACCCACACAGATAAAAAAACATTTGCTTGTGACAGTTGCGATAAATCATTTTCCGTTTTAGAATATTTGAAAAGTCACATAAAAATCCACATCACGGGAAGAGCGAGAGCTGATGCTGCCTACGCGGGTGCCTGTGACCGATGTGGTAAAACATTCTTTGATAAAGGAGTTCTGAAGAAGCACATGAGAATTCACACTGGAGAAAAGCCATTTGTTTGTGACATGTGCGATAAAACGTTTGCTGAAAAGGGTAACTTAAAAAGGCATATAAGAACTCACACTGAAGAAAAACCGTATGCCTGTGATATGTGCGATAAGTCATTTTCTGAAAGTGGTAACTTAAAGACCCACATGCGAATCCACACTGGCGAAAAACCTTATTCGTGTGACGCTTGCGGTAAAAGTTTTGCTCAATCGAATTCATTAAAGAAGCATTTTACTACTCATACTGGCGAAAGGCAGTTTTCCTGTGTAATCTGCTTTAAAACTTTTACAGCAAAGAACAGCTTGAAAATCCACATGAGAATTCATAGTGGTGAAAAGCCATATTCTTGCAATATTTGTAGTAAATCTTTTTATGAAAGTAGTTCCTTGAGAAGACATAAAAGAACGCACACAGGAGAAAAACCATATACCTGCATTGAATGCAATAAATCGTTTAGTAGAAAAGCTTATTTACAACAACATGTCGCGTTTTGTAAGCGTTAAGAGTTGCGTTACAATTTATTTTGGACTGCATCACAATATAATGGTGCTCCTAAACGGGTTATGTTTCACGTCAATATTTCTGTGTACTTATGCTCTAAACTGAGAACACAATGCATGTTCACAAAATACGCTAGTTCTTTAACATTTCGTCGAGCAGCATTTTATCTATTTTCATAAGATTCTGGATACTAATAAAACAAGAAAATTTTATAGATACCTACTGTTATTTTTTAATTCTTGCGTAGAAGCCGTCCTTTCAATATAAATTAGTTTAAATTGAAAGACGCTTTAAAAGTCACCAAATACAAGCTGTAAGTATAGCTAATTTTGTTCCTTGGACCAAATATTATTAAATCAAATCTTAAAAAAACTCCCTTTTTATCTGCACACGGGTTCGTCAGGGATGATTAAGTTGGGGTGGTTAAGATCGTTATTTTAATTTGAATAGTAACAGAACCTAGAAGTTGTTCTTACAAATAAATCTTGACCTTACACAGAGCACCTAGCCCCGAACTAACCCAAAGCCTTATAGTACCTACTTTTGAATAACCGACAGAATACATTTTTGTTTTTTGTAAATATATATACCTACCTAAGACCTAGAACAAATATCTGCAGACCATACAAACATTTGTTCCGCAACAGGAATCAAACGCGCAGCCTCCTGCCTGTCAGTCAGCTATTCGCCCATTGAACCACGCAATAATAGTACTTCTATAGTAATATTATAAAGAGGAAAGATTTGTATTTTTGTGTAGGTTTGTAATGATTAAACTCAAAAACTACTGGTCCGATTTCAAAAATTCTTTCACCATTGGAAAGCTACATTCACCCTGAGTAACATAGGCTACTTTTTACCCAACTGCGCAAAGGAGGGTAATGTTTTTATTGAAAAACTACGCGTGCGAAGCTGCGGATTGGTCAGCTAGCATTGAATAAAATGAAACACAAGTGTAAAACTTAGGTTTTATTGTTAAAAAATATGTAGCTTAACCTATTTTTGAAGTGAATAGAAAAGTATTTGAAAGTTATATTCCAACCATAGTAAGTAATCTAAATAAACAGAAGAATTGTTGCTTATAGGAAAATAATATTGTTTTAACTTAATATAAACTTAAAATGAAGGAGCGCTTTGAACTATAGTCTGTCTAAAGCTTCTACCATGATGATGCTATTACCTCGGATTACCTGAAAAATACAAAAGGAAGGTTATTAATTGATGTATGTGTGACTACATTAATTACCTAAATACTGCAACAAAAACATTCTAATAATATAAATTCCAAAGTAATTGTCTGTTTGTTACATTTTCACAACTGACCGAATTTTGATGAAATATGGTATATAAGTAGATAGACAATGACCTGGATTGGGACATAAGCTACTTTTTACTGACTGTGACTGTCATTTTACTCTTATTCTTTTGTGGAGAGAATTTTTTCTTGGGAACCTTTTTATTCTAGCCTTGCAAGTACACACGGCTACACATCAAGCTACATATTTCCAGTATAAGCTGACCTCGCATTGTGTATGCTTTTCGTAGAATGAGAGGTCAGCTTATACTGGAAATTTATAGCTTGATGTGTAGCCATGTGTACTATGAGCAAATTTTTAAGGGTTCCGTACCCAAAGGGTCAAATGGGACCCTATTACTAAGACTCTGCTGTCTGTCTGTCTGTCACCAGGCTGTATCTCATGAACCGTGATAGTTAGACAGTTGAAATTATCACAGATGTTGTATTTCTGTTGCCGCTATAACAACAAATACTAAAAACAGAATAAAACTAGTGGTTCGCCCCGAACCGAGATCTCGCTAGTCTCCGATTAAAACAAAAAAAAATTATTTGTAATCTTTGACTATCAAAATAGTGTCACGAAATAAATAACCAAACAACTTGACCTGCAGTTTCATTCAAATTACAGGTAACAGGAGTTCATGTAATGTGGTACCCCTTTTTTGGGTACAAATTGCAGTTATTCTGGATCTCAGACTTTGGCCTATATTTGTGTCACTTATGCTACACGCATACTAAATTACGGCACTGTGGGGTCACTGGTGTACCCTGTGAATTTTGTCAAAGTTTAGTTTTTATTATGACTAATAAAATAACTCAATAACAATAAAAATTTACGAAAAATAAAAACAGAGTCTAAATGTCCTAATGAATACCTTTCATTTGACGTCCCACTTGACCAGTTAGCCTCATTTCTTTTTACCCCCTCTTGAACCCCAATATCTCAACAACCCCCCCAACATTTTTAGCACAATTAGTCACACCAAGTGCCATCACTATGTATTAAATTTCACGATGATTGGATCAACGCTTCGAAAGTTATCTTCAAACAAACATACATACATACAATGCCGATTTGCCCAATTTGATTTAGAGATCTCACTTCGCTCGATCAATAAATATTTAAGGGGGGCTCCCATATAAAAAATGTGATTTTTTTTGCTCATTATTGGTAACCGCTAACCGCTTGAAATATTCACAGAATATTTAGTTATATATTCACTTTAAAAATAAATAGTTTAATTAAAATAAAACAAATATTTAAGGGGGGCTCCCTAACAACAAACGTGATTTTTTGCCGTTTCTATAGATAATGGTACGGAACCCTTTGTGTGCAAGTCCGACTCCCACTTGGCTTGTTTTTTACTGTGCTTATTAAAGTTCAAACTGTAAAGGATTTGGGCCTAATTCTAATTCTAGGGTGGAGTGAATAAGATCTGCACTGACGTCCCACATAGTGTATTGTTCATTACCCCCCATCTAACTTGGGCCTTTTACATTTATCAATTTTAAAGATTATTGCTACAGTGCCTGTTAGCAAAGCAAGAAGCAGCACTAATTAGGTGATGCAGTGCTGTAGTGCCTGGGACAGCATTTTATTACTTTTTTTATCCCACCTGAAGATGAAGCATGCATACGGGCCCACCTGAAGTTATAAGTGGTAACCATCACAATAATATTATAAATGCGAAAGTTTGGATGTTAATTTATTTATTTGTTTGTTACTTAATCACGTCGTAACGGCTAAGCTAAGGATTTTGATGAAATTTAGTATTAGTATGTACGTAGATTATAACCTGGATTAACACATAGACTCCTTGTTATTCCATAAGTCAGGTCCAATAGGATATAAATGGGGTGTCAAGTTGAACAGTGAGTTTAGCTTTAATTCTAGGTTACATTTAGTAGTGTAACGAGTACGAAGTTGCAGACAACAGCTAGTATAAATAAACTAATATTATAAAGAGGAAAGATTTGTTTGTTTGTGATGAATAGGCTCCGAAACCACTAGACCGATTTAAAAAAATCTTTCACTGGTGGGAAGCTACACTATCCCCGAGCGACATAGGCTACTTTTTACTCAACTTCACAGAAAGAGGGTAATGTATTTATTGAAAAACTACGCGTGCGAAGCTGCGGATTGGTCAGCTAGTCATCTATAAAAAGGTATTGCCTCATATGTACATCTTAGAATCATATTGATATGTAGTTTAGTCATTTAAGTAGGTATAGAGTGAATAGGTGTCTTCTTGATCGTCATGCTCCATTTTAGACCACATTGTCGCATAATATCCATCGAGATTGTATTCAAACGAAGATCTATTCATAATAACAAAATGAAATAAAAAATTAGTCATGGAGATAGGTAACTTACCACCATGCCGACGTTGTTACGGTTGCCGTCTTTGCATTCTTCCACAGATTCGTCCAGGACAAGGTTCATGAAAGGGTCGAAGCCTCTGAGCACGCCGGTAACACAGCGACCGGCGTTCAACTTGATAGACAGCTTCTTGTCCATGAACCTACATACAATAACTTTCTGAGATAATATACAAACACAATAAGATGATTTTCAGCTTTGAGAAACCAGAACTTGGTTCTTTGAAAAACAAAGCTAGGTTAATTATGTTATGGCGCGTTAAGGTTTTTTTTGTGCACAAATAATAGGTTGACTCACTTTTTCAATTCTGGAGGATGGGCCTTCGACATTTTTGAAGATTTATCACAGATTTAACTTTGAAAAATCAGTAAAAACGATACGCTTCGCTTGGATTTTCCGTCGTGCAAACTTTATTTGCCAGACAGACCAGACGGAATTGAGCAGTGTTGTCAGCACTTTAATCAGAAAAAGGCTGGTAAGCCTTGTTGAAAAAGGCCGATTTTCGGCCCTAAAGGCCGAAATTGAAATAAAAAAACGTTAATCAACTAAAAACTATATTTAAATAGTGCAGTGAACAAAAACTAGACACAAACAACTTTTTTACTTTTATTATAACTTATACAGAGTGTTTTTTTTAACTGTGACGGTACTGCAGCACCCATAACCAGAGGAGATACAGCTGCAGTGTCTGAGCTGCGAAAAAAGTGCTCGAACTGCGAAAGTTAGTCAAATTTGATAAAATGTATTCTCATACAACAGGACAAAGCAAAATTCCTCCAACAAACATTTTATTAGATTCTAATTGCACATTAAAGAAGTATTAATACTGTAGCGATTAAGAAGTTAAGGAACTCCATACTGTCATGCATGAGCAATTCAAAAACATTTAATATTTCAGAAAAAATTTGAATTTCGAACATGGTTCTTGCATCTGTCGGACTTTTATATCAGTCATTGCATCATCATAATTGTCCTATCATGGCATTGTCAAATACACAAAAAGTAGACTTAATTGAAGCATACTTGGTCTGGGTAGCGTTTCTGATACCACTTCAACGCATTAGTTGGGCTTCGTCGGTTGAGGAAGTATGCTTCAATTAAGTCTACTTTTTGCTATTTGACAATGCCATGATAGGACAAATAAGATGATGCTTTGTCCCTTTGTTTGAGAATACATTTCATCAATTTTGACTAACTTCCGCTGCTCAGATTTTTTTCATCCGATACAATAAAATGATCCTTACAAAGAACTGCATCGATCAGCATCAAAAAAATTATCAAAATGATTCATTTTAAGGCACTACTCACGCTTGACCAAAATAATTTTAATATCAAAATGTTTTTCTTCGAAAACGAGCTGATGTTTTAAAAGAAACTGCACCTGTATTTCCTCTGGTTATGGGTGCTGCCGTACTGTCTCAGTTAAAAAAGACACTGTATATTAACAGTCTTTACTTATGTTTTAATATAGAACTTATCATTTCTGGCGATGGCACAAAATGGCCAAGGGCCGATCTGGCAACCCTGGAATTGAGGCGGGCGGAGTGACTCCGCCGGAGTCCGTGTTGCCAACCTCGACTAAACGTCGCCCCCTAGCGTCATCTCGATGACGCGTGGGCGTCATGACGTGACGACCTCCGTGGCGCAGTGGGCGAATTGCCGGCTGAGACGCAGGAGGTAGCGGGTTCGATTCCCGTCGCAGAACAAGTGTTTGCATGATCTACAAATATTTGTTTCGGGTCTGGATGTTTTTCTATATTATATAAGTAAGTATGTATGTACCTATTTAAAAAACAAGTATATAAGTATTATATTAGTAACTATCTGGTTCCCATAGTACAATCTCTGCTTAGTTTGGGCCTAAATAGCGCTGTGTGAAATGTCCAGCAGTATTTATTTATTTCGAAATCCCCCTCTTACCTCCTTACAGTAACTCAAGATCACCATAGCTAGACTATTATTATACAAGCTTGAGTATTCACTAATATCGTTTATTTTATACATTAATTTACAAAGAACATTTTTCTGCTGATGTCCACGAGATTACAACCCTTCATAAAATTTTATTCATAAATCCAATCCATGATTTTCTAATTTACGTTACAAAAACCGCTACAAAAGAATTTCCCCCTTGAAAATTCCCCTAAGAAACAGGTAACTCCTGGAAAATGCGTCAAAAAATTGTACCCCTAGTGTATGCACCTAAAAAACCCCTTTTATCTAACTTATCCCCAAATTTAGGGTGAAAACCTCTAAGTAGGCAACACTGGGCGGAGTGAGGGGAAGCGGGAACGACACGGAAAAGCGTCTTTCCGATTCAGACTAGAATGACAGATGCAATTCATGACAGCCAAAACATTCCACAATGACAAAAAAATGGCAAATTGTTTTCATTTATTCTACTATTTCTTCTACTTGCATATATGCATAATTATGCAAAAACCAATCGTTTGATCAGTTTGATCCACTCTTAGAGATTCAACTATTTTACATTATTGCCATTATTTATTTTCACTCAAAAAATACCAAACCGAAAGAAAAACTACCGTAGTTAATGTGTATTTTTATAGGGCAACTTTAACTATTACGTTCGGAATCTAAAATCATACAAAAACGTTCATAGCGCTGTAGTGCTGTTGTGGTGCTTCGCCCATAACTGAGATCTCGTGAGTCTCCCATAAAAACATAAAAAAATGTTATTTGTAATTTTTGACTACCAAAATAGTGCCACGAAATACATAACCAACTACATAACCTACAGTTTCATTCAAATTACACTATTCGGTTTACACTTTTTTAGGGTACAAATTGCACAATTTGACTTTTGCCTATATTTGTGTTAATAAAGCTACACGCATACAAAATTTCAGCAAGCTGGTGAATGCGTTAAGAAAATTGCGAACGGAAGTTAAGAGGGAGATATAAGTTAGTGAAGATAGAAAGAGAGTTACGTTTCGTTGCGAGTGCGAGTTGCGTCTGTCCAGAATGAACATAGACTGATCGACCTACAGACTTGTGAGCAATGTTGTAATTGAAAAATTTTCTATATTAATATTTTGAAAAAGAAGTTTTACTTCAGTTGTGTGGTTTAGAGCAGTGTTCCGCAAACTTTTCGTGTTCAAGGTACACCTATAAAATCGGGCAATTTCAGAGGTACACTCCATATAAAAATCAAAATCTCCTCCAGTCTTCATCTTTAAATGCAATGTGTTAGTAGCAACATAAATCACACAATAGTTTTCGAACTTATATTTTTCAGGTGGTCTTAAAGTTGCCAGTTCAAAATAAAGATATCTACCAATAAAATAATATATATAGTCATAAGCCAAATACGTACATACTTATTTAATTATAGTTATTAATTTATTGGCAATTATGTGGACTTTAACGAAATTAACTATGAATCCCCTCTTATCAGAAATAGTATAATTATTACCCATTTTATAGATTGCCACTCGGAAAAAAGTATTAACCCACCTATTTCAGTATTTCAGCAAAGCTAAATGTTTACCAGCAAATGTTAGTACACATGTTTTTTGCCGTAGTATAGTCATGCATTAGAATAGAATGTGCTAAACATTGTCATCGCCGATCCGATTCTACCAAACCAACAGCAACAAGTAGACAGCTGGGAGGATGGATGTTGTCGGGATATCTATCTCATTCTTCTGTGTTTATTGTTTTTAAAATGAACGTGTAAAGTTTACAAGGAACTTAAGGACGTTATTTATTAGTGATAAACTAACTGGTGTGAAAGTGTTGTGTTTCTGTACGAAAATGGATGAGTCTGGGATTGATATGGCCTACGACCTGGCCTCTCTTCTGACCCACGATTTCAATGAGCAGAGGATTCTGGAGAATATGACGGCGGCCCAGCAGCACCAGGACTTTATGTTCTACGAGCTAAAGTCGAAAGTGGTGCCGATTACTGAAAGGTAAGAGAACATTTTCACCTAACTTAAAGGCCGCTACCGCTGCGTTGTAGCGAATAAATTGGCGAATATTTTTAGAACACTATGAGGAACAATTTCACCGAAGTATTGAACGCTCGCGACCCTGAAAGCTTGACTTGGCAAATACCCCAGTTATTGCTATGTTGTGTTTTTTAATGTTCGCAATTTGCGAACATTCTTTCGAAAAAAATGCCCAATTTTTCCTAAATGAACTAAACCTATGACTATTTCTTTTATCAGCAACGTGAAAAAGAAAATTCAGTATATACGTACCTACATAATTATATGAAATTCATTGATTAAAATTAAATCAAACAAAGTTAAAAATAAAACAACAATCCATCTACAAATCGAACAAAACTTCGCGCCAAAAATTTGATTTTTGTTTATGTACAGTTAATGCACTGCACTCCGCGTGAACTGCAGCGCACATAAATCGGAAGCAAGGAGTTTCTAATGCAATTCCAACTATAAAAAAAATCTTGTTCACTAGATAGATTTTCTTATTGCGAGTTATTAATAGTAAGAAAGAAAATCACAATTAATACCTAATTAGCAATAAGAATCTATACAATTGGAATCACGCACTGAAAAGCGCAGCGTAGGATGCCCCCCCCCCCCCTACCTGATAAGAAGACCTGATAAAGGTTGCTGGGAGCTGTTGAGTGCAGGCCACAGAAGAGCAGTCGCTCTGGACATCTATGGGGGAGGCAGTGGACGTTCTTTGGTTGTTAAGATGATGAAGAAACAAAATCAGGTAAGTGAGCAGGCATAAGCACCCTAGCTCAACCTACAATTCGAATCACAGACAGCTCCAAATGATATGAATGAGGGAAGCCTTTACTTTCAAAATTGACCTCCTTTTCTCGAGTCGTAATGGCGAGGTGCGACCTCCAATGGAATGTTTGGTGCATCTGACGTCTTTATTTACCTACATGATTAAAAAAACGAGTTATCGTGTGATAGATCAAAAAATTTCGAGTGTTTCTTAGGCAGTTGACATTGCTTGACGGCTTTTACAGTCGAGATATCTAAAAAGTTTCTGGTAAAGCTATAGCTGTATGATAGCTCATTCCGCATACTAACTTTTTAGTGAATGAATGAATTATTTGTTCGCAGAAAACTGTGATGTAGGTAGGTACCTACTGTGACGGTAACGGTAACAGGTTGCCGCTGTCCAGCTTCTAAAGATTTTTATAGCGTATCACGTTAGTACTGCGTGTTCTCCGAATCAAAGAAGCTGTTGCAAATGATATTAGCGGTCACTCGTTTTTTAGTAGGTAATTACCACGAGGTCTGTAGCTACAACATCAACACAGTTTTTGACTTATCAGTCTTTTCTCTAAAAACATAGAAACGCATTTTACAAAAGTGCAGTTTTTTATTGATCTGTAACTTCTCTCGGTTTGTGGGAGTGATTTTGGCAAAAGGGACGGAAATGTGTAACAGGAAACCGGGGAAGCGCGTGCTATTTGATTTGAGCATTGAGCGCGCGCGGTGGTCAGATGTTACACATCATATTGCGGCTGTAAGGCCGTTTGTCCACCGCCGCCGTCACCGAGAACGAGATGACGGTGCCGATTTAGCGATACATATATTTTTATTATAGGCCGTGTGTCCACCTCACGCCTGTCACCCGAGTGCCGGCTCTGGCCGGCTCGTATTTTTTTGTTCTACTCTCTGTCAATTTCAAAATGCGTGGCGAGTTTTTTTAGTATTATTCACACACTTCTTGTAATTACTGGCACATAGGCATAACAGCTAAGTCCTATAGTATGGCAACGCACAGAACACAAAAAACAATTGTTTTTTTTATGTTCTGTGTGGCAACGTATCCACATAGAGATCAAGACAACATAATAGCTTGTTTTGAATTCTATGTGGATATCCATGGGCTGCAGTACCCACTTAACATCTGGTGGACTGCATGCTCGTTTGCCATATAAGTAGTATATAAAAACATCTCTTAGGCCGTTTGTCCACCGCCGCCATCGCCGGGACGCCACCGAGAACGAGATGACGGCGCTACTACATTTTCTAAGGCCGTTTGTTCACCGCCGCCATCGCCGGGACGTCACCGAGAACGAGATGACGGCGCTATTACATTTTCTAAGGCCGTTTGTCCACCGCCGCCATCGCCGGGACGTCACCGAGTTCGAGATGACGGCGCTACTACATTTTCTAAGGCCGTTTGTCCACCGCCGCCATCGCCGGGCGACGCCGGCTTTCCCGGTGACGGTGGCGGCAGACAAGCGGCCTTACGTGCGGAACAGAATAATTATTAATATGCCTAGGGAGCTCTAAAATCGTTGGGTCACTAAAAAGTCGTAAAATATTATATGGTAGGACGTGGGTAGGACCCACTCAGCCGTTTTTGTTTGGTCTGGGGCTGGGCTCTATCCAATAGGTACATTACTTTGTAGATAATTACCTACTAACCTAATTAGTAAACTAAAACAGGTCTAACCATGTCGTGATAATGTAATTTGCGTAGGTACCTATTATCTACCTCTATCTACCTACCTACCTAGTTACGTAGTGGTAGGTACCTACTCTAAATTATAATTTAGAACTATTTGCCACTCGCACTTAAGCACTCGATATAAAATTTACCCACAAAATGTGACGAAATCAAGTCAGATCAACATAAATTATATAAATATACCTAACAGTTAATGCTAATTAATTAGGTACTATTTTAATATAGGCATATTAAATGTCTAACATTATCTATCATAATCTATCTAATATAACTTTAGTGATCTCCAGGCAATGCTGCAACATCTTTTTGATACTTCTTAATAGTGTCCAAGAAGAAGGTGCTCTCGAATGTCTCCGGCGTCACAAACCCCATTGAAACAGTGGGAAATGAGAGGCTGGAGACAGTCGACCAGTAGTTGATTTTGGACATACTCTATCGTTTGGTAAAGAGCATCAGCAAAAGGAGATCTCTAAAAGGATCTAATTGGGATGCATTCGGTAAGTTAGACGACATCCTTTATGTCGTCTAAAACTCCACACTGTCTGAAGACCCGCTTGTTCGACCAATGTGTTCTGCCCACCATGAACTACGGTGCTGAGACATGGACGCTCACGCAGGAGGCTGTGTACCTACAGGTTAAGAGTTGCACAGAGAGCCATGGTGCGTACCATTCTCGGCATCAGACTGTTAGATCGAGTTCCAAACGTAGAGATCCGTAGAAAAACGAAGGTTCATGACGTTGGGATTCGAGTTATGGAGCACAAATGGTCTTGGGCGGGACACTTGGCTAGACGTGGTGATGACTGATGGAGCAGGACAGTGACTGAATGGTGGCCGAGGAGCGGGTATAGAAGGGTAGGATCGTGGTGGATGGCACAAATTTGGGGAGGCCTATGCAACAATGGGTAAAGTCAGGCTGTGGATGATGATGTTATTAAATATTATATTATTTCTATAATAATGTTTTAATATATTGTTCCTGTAACTATTATGTTGTTTCATTTCAAGTCAGTGGTGTAGCGTGGGTGTCAGCCGCCCGGGCGGCTGTCACACCAAAAATTTTTCCACCATCTTATTTAGGTTATGTCAATTTAATAGACTAATGAAATCAAAATGAATGTACTAATGAATACCTTTCATTTGACGTCCCACTTGACCAGTTAGCCTCATTTTAATTTTTTTTACCCCTCTTGAACCCCAATATCTCAACAACCCCCCAACATTTTTAGCTCATTTAGTCACACCGAAATTGTGACATCACTACCTACCTATGTATTAAATTTCACGATGATCGGATCAATGCTTCGAAAGTTATCCTCGGACAAACTTAAATACATACATAAACGCCGATTTACCCAAGTTGACTTAGAGATCTCGCTTCGTTCGATCAATTAATGGATATATCTGTGGTGGGGGATAACTCTATTTTTAGGGTTCAGTACCCAAAGGGTTAAGGCTCTGCTGTCTGTCTGTCCGTCTGTCACCAGGCTGTATCTCATGAATTGTGTTAGTTAGACAGTTGAAATTTTGACAGATGATGTATTTCTGTTGCTGCTATAACAATAAATACTAAACAGAATAAAATAAATATTTAAGGGGGGCTCCAAAAACGCCATACAACAAACGTGATTTTTTTGCTTGTTTTAGCTTGATATTGATAACGGCAACAGCTTGAAATATTCACAGAATATTTAGTTATATATTCACTTAAATAAATAATTTAATTAAAATAAAACAAATATTTAAGGGGGGGGGGGGGGGACTTCCCGTACAACAAACGTGATTTTTTTGCTCGTTTTAGCTTGATATTGATAACGGCAACAGCTTGAAATATTCACAGAATATTTAGTTATATATTCACTTAAATAAATAATTTAATTAAAATAAAACAAATATTTAAGGGGGGGACTTCCCGTACAACAAACGTGATTTTTTTGCCGTTTTTATAGATAATGGTACGGAACCTGTCGTGCGCGAGTCCGACTCGCACTTGGCCGGTTTTTGTATGTAGCGATTGTAGCTGTCCCGATTTTAAAATCAAAATCCTGATTAACATTATCTTCCGTTCCGGCCATGACCCGCGTGATAGTGTAACAATCAGACCTCATAATCATAACCTTTGTTACCACCAAAAATTAGTACACACGGCTACACATCAAGCTATACATTTTCCAGTATAAGCTGACCTCTCATTCTACGAAAAGCCTACACAATGCGAGGTCAGCTTATACTGGAAATGTATAGCCTGACGTGTAGCCGTATGTATTTTGAGGAATTGCTTTGTTCGTGATCCATGATATTCTAGTCTAACTTTTTATTAGCTGCAGTAAAATGACGTTTTGTGGGTTGCCGGTTTTTGAAGAAAAATAAATAGGGATGTAGCTAAATGAGTGAATCATAAATGAATAATCAGTTTGGTTTTTTTTTTGAGATTTAATATTAAGTTGTAATGTATTTTTTTAACCTATTATTATTACTATACTAGAGGATTGATCTTTTTTAGTGGAAGTATAGGGAGGTACATTCAAAATGAAACAAAAACGTCATAATAATGTTATTTAATTAATTTTTGTGAACTGAATCACATCCTTATTGAGATTAGGCTGGCAACATTATTTTACGGAATGACATTTAGAAACGTCATTTTACTGCAGCTAATAAAAAGTTAGACTATACGTCTTGCAATCCGATTACCATAGGCAGCTCACTTCTAAGCATCCTCTCGCTGGATCCTGTGCCACTTACATCCAGGTCTTTTTCCTCTATATCCTCAATGTCGTTCATGCACCGTGTTGATGATGGTCTGCCACGTCTTCTTGCATATTGTGAGTTGAGTAGCGATGGGACGTGCTCTTGGGTCTTCGTTATTCAGATTGGATATAATATTGAAATCAGATGCTATTTCAATAAGACAGGCTTTTCCAATAATCCCGACAACTTTCTATATTACGTAAAACTATGGTAAAACTGCATCTCGTTTTCCGTTCAAAATGTAGTAAAGGGGTTTGGCTTACATAATTTGTTAAGAAATTATAAGGAAAATGTGATAATTTTCCTATAGAAGCGGAAAACTCTCTACGTTCAGAATGAATGAACGAATGAAAACACTTTATTGTACACCATAAACAAAAAAAATACAAACAAAATAGAAAACACGAAGCATATACACGGTGTCCTTTTAATCACTGTTTTCCCAGAACAAACGTTGCTCAGTCCATGGTCTAATAACTGTTTATAGCATCAAATAAGAGAATAAAATTAATAAATCTCATCATCATCATCATCATCATCATCATCATCAGCCGGTAGACGTCCACTGCTGAACATAGGCCTCCCCCTTAGATCGCCACAACGAGCGGTTGGTAGCCGTTTGCGCCCAACGGCTCCCCGCGATTCTTACTAGATCGTCGGTCCACCTTGCGGGGGGCCGGCCTACGCTGCGTCTTCCAGTCCGTGGTCTCCACTCGAGAACCTTTCTTCCCCAACGGTTATCGATTCTACGAGCGATGTGGCCTGCCCATTGCCACTTCAACGTGCTAATTTTGAGAGCTATGTCGGCAACTATAGTTCTTCTGCGGATTTCCTCATTGCGGATTTTGTCACGCAAAGAAACCCCGAGCATAGCCCTCTCCATAGCTCGTTGAGCGACCTTGAGCTTGGTCATGAGGCCATGAGTAAAGGACCACGTTTCAGTGCCATAGGTCATCACTGGCAACACACACTGGTTGAAGACTTTAGTCTTCAGGCTCTGGGGAGTTTTGGACGAGAAGATATCGCGAAGTTTCCCGAACGCTGCCCAGCCGAGTTGGATTCTTCGTGCGACCTCTTTGTCGAAGTTGGACTTACCTAATTGGACAGTTTGTCCTAGGTATACATATTCGTCGACAACTTCGAGAGTATCGCCCCCAACAACTACCGGTACGGGCGCAACATGGATATTTGACATGATTTTCGTCTTATCCATGTTCATTTTAAGACCCACCTGTTGGGAGACCCTACTGAGGTCGTTGAGCATGGTACCGAGTTCCTCGAGCGATTCGGCCATAATGACTATATCATCGGCAAAACGAAGGTGAGTGATGTATTCGCCATTGATATTGATGCCAAGTCTGTCCCAGACCAAGAGTTTGAAAACGTCCTCCAATGCGTTCGTGAACAGTTTCGGAGAAATTACGTCTCCCTGTCTCACGCCTCTCTGCAATTGGATTGGTTCCGTACTCTGGTCCTGTAGACGGACTGACATAGTGGCGTTACTATACAAACACTTCAACACTTCGATATACCTATAGTCGATTTGGCATCGCTGAAGAGACTGCAGTACCGCCCAGGTCTCGATTGAATCGAAGGCTTTTTCATAGTCCACAAACGCTAGACATAACGGCCGATTATACTCCTCGGTCTTCTGTATAATCTGGCGTAGCGTGTGGATGTGGTCTATGGTACTAAAGCCTTTTCGGAAACCGGCTTGTTCGGAAGGCTGGAAGTCATCGAACCTGCGTGCGAGACGGTTCGTAAACACTCTCGAAAACAGCTTGTAAACGTGGCTCAAGAGCGAGATGGGCCTGTAGTTCTTTAATAAGGTTTTATCACCTTTTTTAAAGAAAAGCACCACCACGCTCTTATCCCACGCTTTTGGCGTGGTTCCTTCGAGGACGACGGAGTTAAATAACTTCTGGAGGACTTGAAGTTACCGGTTTTCCACCCGCTCTCAGAAGTTCTGTCGTAACTCCATCCTCACCTGGTGCCTTGTTGTTTTTAAGCTGTTTCAGAGCGATCCTAATCTCGTACAGGCTGATGTCCGGGATGTCTTCGGTATAGTGTCGGGTTAGTTTGGCTCTGGTGTCCTGAGCCAACTGACCAACGGGGTTTTGTGTTGAGGTGTACATCTGTCCATAGAACTTTTCGACCTCTCTCAGAATCTCCGGTTTCGACGAAATGATAGTGCCGCTGTCGGTCTTCAGCTTAGTCATTTGGCTTTGCCCTATAGACGAATGCTTTGCAAACACTTTTGAACCTTTGTTCCTTTCTATTGCGACCTTAATACGAGATGTATTAAAGGTACGCAGATCGTGTCGCATAGATTTCGAGATTCGTCTATTAAGCACGCCGTATGCCGACATATCAGCTGAAGACTGCAATCTCATTTCATCCCGGTCCTCCATTAGCTTAATGGTTTCATCTGAGAGTTTCTGGTGCTTAGTTCGGCGGGGGGCCTTAAAGAACTTAGATCCCACCGCTTGGACAGTTTCCACCAACCCGTTGTTTATCTCGTCAATATCATTGCAGCTGGCTAGGCACTGGAAGCGATTGTGCAGTTCTAGCTGAAAGCTCTCGGGGTTTTGGATTTGGGCAGGATTTGGACGGAGCGCAGACTTCATCAGACGTGCCCTTTCAAGCTTAACATCGATATTCAATGTGCCTCTAACAATGCGGTGATCGCTCCCGGTTTTCACCCTGCTGATCACAGAGACATCATTAAATATTTGCTTCTTGGTCGTCATAATGAAGTCTATCTCATTTCTAGTGAAACCGTCGGGGCTTATCCACGTCCACTTTCTGGCTGGCCGCTTCACATAGAAGGAGTTCATCATGAAGAGGCCCTCCTTCTCCATGAAGTCGGCCAGTCTCTGGACCCTTCGGTTCCGCCGCCCGAATCCAAATGGCCCCACTCTCAGCTCATCGTTTTTCCTTGTGCCTAGCTTTGCGTTGAAGTCCCCCATTACAACCGTGAAATGAGTCTTGGAAGTATGTATCGCCTCGGAGATCTCCTCATACATGGCTTCCACTTCATCGTCTGGGTGTGTCGAGGTCGGCGCATATACCTGTATGACCTTCAACGAATACCTTTCGGTAATTCTGAGTATAAGGTATGCTACCGTGTTCGACACACTGTCGACTTTTGTCACGTTGTTAACGAGGGACTTGCGGACGAGAAACCCGACACCACCCTGGGATAGTTGATCTCCCTCCCGGTAGAAGAGCAAGTTACCGGAGTTAAGGATCATCGTGTCCTGACCCTGTCTTCGGACTTCCGACAATCCTAGGATGTCCCAACGTAGCTTGCTCAGTTCTTCTTCCAGCTCGACAATCTTCTCGTCAGCCCTGAGCGTTCGTGTGTTGTACGTTGCCAGGTCCAGTCGTCGGTGGTGGTAGCTGGATCGCTGCCGGGGATTCTTAGCACCCCCTGCTCCGCCACTGCCCTGGTTGCTACCACTTCCAGTGATGACGGAGCCGCCGGGGACTGGGGGCCGTTTGTGTGTTGTGTCTGTCATAGGGGGGGTTTTGCCATAATCACCACGCTTGGCAGGCGGCTTGGTGATCGCAGTGGTTGGTGTTTAGTACACAGAAGAATGCTGCTGCCCATTCCCTGGAACAACTCCCTTTGCCGGCTCACACGGCTCCCGCGGGATGAGAAGGGGTTCTAATAAATCTAAACCTTCTCAAATAAGTCTAACATTGTTCAAAAACTAACCGTGACTAAAGTTCATGAGTACGCTAGCCGTAGCGTATTACCTACTCCTTAGTTACCTAGTAGCTACCGGTCAGCGCGCTGACTGTAGGGCGTAACGTTACATTAGACGTTTTTAGTTCACAACTTTTTATATTTTTCAAAGAAATTCCTAACAAAAAACAAAGACACACACCGTACGGACGTTCGCCAGTGACTGGCGAGATGCGTCTACACGTGTCCGCAACGCTGGCGCGGGGGTCGAGCGGTATGCGGGCGGCGGTCACTGGCTAGCCAGTGAAAATAGACGGGCGCTCTATTCTCGCCAGCGTTGGCTGCCAGCGCTGGCTTGGCTTGAAAAACTGTTTAAACAAGGCAAATACCTAGCCAGCGCTGGCTGCCAGTCGTATTGGCAGCCAGTGTTGGCTTCGTATAAACTATGCTTAACGTTACATTAGACGTTTTTAGTTCACAACTTTTTATATTTTTCAAAGACAGATTTTTTTTTGTTTTTTAATTTGATGTTATAAACTGTTAGTAGACCATGGTCTAAACAACGTTTGTTCAGGGAAAATAGTGATTTAAACGTCACCGTGTAGACATCCAGAGTAGAGTGTGATTAAATAAATAGTGTTAGACATTAGACACAGTGCTATCTAGTCTCAAACTAAGCAAAGCTTGCACTGTGGGATAGAAGGGAAGGGAACCAGATAAACTATAACTGATAATAATACGTTATGTAATTTTTGATTTAGAACTTCTTTACGCACGCTTGACTTGGGGAGTAAGCTGGTGAATGCGTTACGAAAAGTGCGAACGAAGGTTGAGAGGGCGAAATAAGTTTCAACAACGGCTATTGCTGTACAAAGCGCAAGTTCGGCCGCACGTGGAATACTGTTCCCATCTATGGCACGGAGCTCCAAAGTACCAATTGCTTCGTTTTGACTCCCTTCTGAGAAGAGCCATTAGAATCATCGGTGATCCAAACTCGCCAACAGGCTGGAACCGCTGAGTCAACGCCGTGACATCGGATCGCTCAGTGTATTCTACTGCCTGTATAATGAGGAATGTTCTTAAGAAGCTATTTGATCTCATCCCGTCGTCGAGATTTTACCACCGCACTTCTCGACAACGTAATAAAGCTCATCCACATATAATCGACAATTGGGTATCGCGCACCACACGCTTCACGCGATCTTTTCTACCCCATACTTGCAAGATGTGGAATGAGCTACCATCTGAGGTTTTCCCATTAGACTACGACATGGCACGCTTCAAGAGAAATGTAAAGAGGTTTCTTCAGTGTAGGCACTCGATGTCGAACGCATCGACAATACCCCGGGTGTTGCCGGTGTCAATAGGCGACGGTGACCACTTACCATCAGGTGGGCCGTAAGCCTGTTTCCCCACAAATAACATAAAAAAAAAGTTAGTGAAGATAGAAAGAGAGAGAGTTACGTTTCGTATATTACTGTAGGGAAGACTGTCTCTTTTTCTCTCATAGCCAGTTGATTTGTATCTCGCAAACCTATCTCCTATCCCAAATTAGCCTAAATTATACAAACTGCAAAAACAAAACACTCCTTCATGCTGTATAATAAAGTTCATTTTGATATACTATACCATAGATAAAAAAAGTTCAGCTATTCCACAACAGATGGCAGGCAGCGGCAGAAGTTTTCATTCAGTCGTGTGGTCTTAAGCACACTCGTTTTTTTATAAATATCTATATAAGTACTTATTATTATTATTATTAAAGTACATTATTAATAAAGATAAACACCCAGACCCGGAACAATTAATCTGTAGATCTTGCAAACATTTGTTTCGCGGCAGGAATCGAACCCGGAATCACCTGCTTCTCGAAGTACGCTGATATTCCATTACTGAGCTGAGTAGATGGCCACCAAACGATAACAATGTATTATTTTGATAACAATGTACCTAGGTACAGTAGAAACATTTGTACGGTTGTGTTTCTACTGTCTACGGCGGCGTAGGTACGTCGACAAACGACTCTACGCAAAAATGTCATTTTACCCTATTCTTCAGTTTCGACGACCTCCGTGGCGCAGTGGGCGAATAGCCGGCTGAGATGCAGGAGGTTGCGGGTTCGATTCCCACCGCGGAACAAATGTTTGCATGATCTACATACATATATATTTGTTCCGTGACTGGTTATAAGTATCTATTATAAGTATGTAGGTATGTACAAAAAAAGTATATAAGTATTATACCAGTATTTGGTTCCCATAGCACAAACTCTGCTTAGTTTGGGGCTAGATGGCGCTGTGTGAGTTATCAAGCATTATTTATTTATTTATGGTTGGCTATCTGTACCAGTTGTTCCTGTAGTCAATTGTCCCCGCCATGGGGACAACGAGACGTCATATTTTTCGTACCATTTTCCCCGTTACGGAGATAAGGCCAGCGCCAACGGGATCAAAGGGCACTCTCAATTTCACGTGTCGTTGTCCCCTTCAAATAGATATGGGGTCATCTACTAGGGCTGAAGGCCGTCATTCCATTGACACTTCTTGTACATACATTACATACCCTATCTGACCAACTCAACTCCATTTTATTAGAGGTAGTGCCTGTTTCACCACCTCTGAGAACGGATATAAAATTTAGTCATCTTTTGTTTACGTATAGTAATATAATAAATAAATATTGCTGTGCATTTCACACATCGCTATCTAGCCCCAAACTAAGCAGAGCTTGTACCTACTATGGAAACCAGATAATTGATAGAATACTTAAATACGTTTTTTTTGAAATATATACGTTTAATATAACTATGGAAACACATCCAGACCCGGAACAAATATCTGTAGGTAGATCATGCAAACACTCCTGCGTCTCAGCCGGCTATTCGCCCACTGCGCCACGGAGGTCGTCAAATATGAAAACAGATAAAGAGAGAATGATTCTTATCTGCCAATTAAAATACTGTAAAATAGGTACATACTATATTATTTTATAACCCGTCGGCAAAAAGAGATATAATTATTAAAAAGGCTTTTTATTTTTTAGGATTCCGTACCTCAAATGGAAAAAAGAAACCCTTATATGAACACTTCCTTGTCCTTCAGTCTGTCTGTCTGCTAAGGTCCTTTATCTTAGAAACGCGTAGAAGTGTCAATTTGAAACGTAATTGATCAAGCGAAGCGAGATCTCTAAACCAACTTGGGCAAATCGGCGTTGTATGTACAAATAATAATAATAAATATTGCTGGACATGTCACACAGCGCTATCTAGCCCCAAAATAAGCAGAGCTTGTATTATGGGAACCAGTTAACTGATAGAGTACTTATATACTTTTTTTTTGTAAATACATACATAACACATATAGAAAAACATCCAGACCCGGAACTAATATCTGTAGATCATGCAAACATTTGTTCCGCGGCGGGAATCGAACTCCTGCGTCTCAGCCGGCTATTCGCCCATTGCGCCACGGAGGTAGTCAATATGTATGTATGTTTGTTTTTCCGAGGGTAACTTTCGATGCGTTTATCCGATCATCGTGAAATTTACCTATTTAGTACCTATTTAGGTAGGTAGTGATGGCACAATTTTGGTGTGACTAAATGAGCTAAAAATGTAGGGGGGTTGTTGAGATATTGGGGTTCAAGAGGGGTAAAAAAACAAAATGAGACTATCCGGGCAAGTGCCACGTTTATTTATAATATGGGCCCCAGAGAATCATTGCGCAATAAGTTTAAATAAATAAATATTATGACATTCCCTTGTCAATACATCTATGAAAATCTGATGTATGTATGTTCACAAAAATATTAATTTGTTTAAGAAAAATAGCGATAATCATAATTTTAATACTAGAAATAAAAATAAACTCGCTGTTGCCCCTTGTAGACTCCATAAAGTTAGTAAATCGTTTAAAGGGCAAGGTGTTCGCTTTTATAACAAACTCCCAAGTGATGTACAAAAATTAACAATTAACAAATTTAAAAACGCAATTAAACAAAATCTTTATAAAAAGCCTACTATAAAATATCAGATTATTTAGATGATAGAGATGCTTGGGATTGAAATTGCTCCAACTCGTTCAAAATGTTACAATTTAGACGTAATTTATTACCTGTATTGTTATGTATTCTAAAAGGATCATTAAAAAAAAACAACCAGCCTTGTTTTCTTGCCTTTCTTTCCTGGCTTGATCGCGAAGGAACAGGCAGTAAAATTGACGTTTCAAAGTGATCCTTGTGATTTTAATGAATAAAAGATTTTGACTTTGACTTGACTTTGAAATAAAAGGTATTTGTGAGTACATTTTAACCCCGTTTTTATTTTTAGTTTAATTGTAGTATTGAAGTTATTAGCCATAACAAAAACTTTGGCTAAATTCACAGGGTACACCAGTGACCCCACAGTGCTGAAATTTGGTATGAGTGTAGCTTTAGTGAAACAAATATAGGGAAAAGCCTGAAATCCAGGATAACTGCAATTGATACTCCAAAAAAGAGTAACCAATTAACATGATACTATTTACAACAAAATTCCAAAGTCTGTTCGCTTACTCTCCAATAATGAATTCGAGAGCAGGTTGAATGATATTCTAGTTAGAAAAGCATACTATACTGTAAAAGAATTTCTTAATGACCAAAATATTATTTAACATCAATTTATATAAATTTATTATTAATGCAATTACTTTTAATTCATTGACATATCCATTTTGACATAATCATTATTATTTTTTTAGTTGTTTTTTTCACTCGAAATATTGATATTTCGGTTTTTATGAAGCTCATGGGCCTATGCCAAGTGCGAATCATGTTGAGATTGAACGCTTGTGTCTTCTTGTAGAAATTTTCTTACAATCCGACACGTATTATGAATAGCAGCTTTCTGTATGGTTATATAAGTGTTCTCTGGAATATCAATTATCTTGAGATATTGATGAAGACATTTCGGTGTTACTCCAGTGCTGGAGAGTATCAGAGGCACAATGTACACTTTGTTTAACTTCCAAATGCGTATTAATTCTTCTTTCAGTTCGGTATATTTATGAATTTTCTCTGTAATGGTTTTTTGTAAATTATGTGTGTTAGGAACATCAATATCTATTAAATAAGCAATTTTGTTAGTTTTATCGATTAAAGTTACATCCGGCCTGTTATAGGGAATTGTTTTATCAGTAAGTATTGCTCTGTCAAAGTACATTCTGTGAGTGCGACTCTCCAACACAGGTTTTGGGGAATATTGGTAGTAGGGTTCAAGTTTACCTTGTATTAGTTTGTGTTTGAGGGCAAGTTTTTGGTGAATAATATTTGCAACTTGGTTATGTCTATGGGTGTAATCTGTTTGTGCAAGGCTGGGGCAGGCACTTCTGATATGCTGGATCGTTTCAGGTAAGCGGTGGCATTTCCTGCATCTGTCATTTGCCATGGTTGGGTCTTTTAAAATGAATTTTCTGTAATTACTGGTGTTAATAACCTGGTCTTGTATTGCAACCATGAAACCTTCCGTTTCCGGGAAAAGCGCTCCGAACTTCAGCCATTTATTAGATGCTTGTAAATCTACATGAAGGTGCTCTAGGTCATGTACGAGTATGTGCCTGCCGTGTAGCTCTTTGCTACGCCATCTTTCAAGTTTCGCGGTGAGATTATCATTTAAGGTTTGGAACTCACGGTTTTTATCGACTAGTTTTAATGGTGTATATTTATTATCAGATTCTATTGTAGCTAAATTAATTATACTTGATGTTGCTTTGTCATAGAAGAAGTTTCTTAATTTTTTTATTTGAGCTTCCCATAAGAGATTTATATCTATCAATCCCCTACCCCCCTTTATTCGTTTCATAGACATCCTTTCTATTGCCGATTTTGGATGCAAATAATTGTGCTTAGTAAGCGTTGCCCTAGTCTTCATTTCTAACTTCTTGATATCAGTTTTTGACCACTTCACTACTCCAAATGAATATAATATATATATATGAATATATATAGTAAGTATGGGTATAGCGTAAGTATTCAGAGCTTTAAATAAGTTTTTGGAGTAAAGTGATTTCTTACATATTTGGTGGACCCTGTTAAAGTATTCTTTGCGTAGATCTTTTTTAATTTGGATGTGATTAATAATTCTTCCCTCGTGCAGGCCCAAGTATTTATAGGTGTCATTTTCATCCATCAACTCAAAGTAACTACCCTGAATAACAGCGTTACCCACTATTTTACCTTTGCGCAAATGTAGCGTTTTACATTTATCCATACCAAATGACCTATTGATATCCCTACAAAATTTTGCTGTTGTTTCTATTAGCGTTTTCATTTCTTTTTCTGATTTAGCAAATAGTTTAATATCATCCACATAAGATGGCTTATTGCATAATTAGTTGTTAGTTTATAGACATAGTTCGAGATGTTAAGCAATGTGGACAACGCATTGAGTGCCAAACAAAACCACAATGGACTGAGTGAGTCTCCCTGAAAAATGCCATTGGCAATTGGAATTTCGTCTGTGGTTACATAGGTGTTATTATTACAAAGAGATAATGCAGTTCTCCCATTACCCATGGCACTCTCCAGGAAGGTTATTATATCAGGGTTAACTTTATAAATTTGTAAGACTCTAATTAACCAGGAGTTAACACTATCAAATGCTTTCTTATAATCAATATATGTATGTGAGATGTAAGTTACGGTTATGGTCGGTTGCGTGCTTCAAAATTGTGGAATCGATAATTAACTGTTCTTTGCATCCTTTATAGTTCCGTCAGCACCCTTTCTGCTCTTCAGCTAATACATTATTGGTGTTTAAATGGTCGTTAATTTTAAATGTTATACATGATGTGATTAGTTTATAAATGGATGGTAAGCAAGTTATAGGACGATTCTGTGAGGGGTCAGCTGTGTTAACACTCTTAGGGATCATGTATGTTATACCTTTTGTAGCAAACGTTGGCAGTTCCTCTATGCCCTTCACAATATTAGAAATATTTTTAGCTAGTATTTCATGAAGCTCATAAAACTTTTTGTACCAAAAGTTATGAACTTCATCAGCTTTAATAACTGTTTGCTCTTCTTATTTGATGTGATTCTGAACTGTATTAATTTTATTAAGAAAAAATATGTTTTATTATGATAAATATTGTGTAATTTTTATGTAAATGTTTGTACGCTATGGCAGAACCTAGAATAGTTCTACGAGTATATTATAAGTTCAACCATCAATTATGCACCTAGGTTCACGAACAATAAAGAATTATGAATTATTATGAATTATGTTCCCCCGTTACCTGTAATTTGAATGAAACTAATATTTTTTTGTTATTATGGGTGACTCGCGAGATCTCAGTTCGGGGCGAACCACTATTAACTAACACTTAGGTCTACGGTCCATTGAAGACGTAAAAAACGAGCTTCTAAGTCAACGCAATAAAAAATACGGCAATTTATGCAGCATACTTTGACACTCGTAAATAAAACCTGTAGATCCTGTCCTTGTTATACCAGGCATATGGACGGACGCGGCTTAAGAAACCTGCAAGACATCTTCAAGATATTCCTGGAGACCGAACCTGATGACGTCTCTACTTTTGTAGCATTTAAGCAGCCTCCTGTGACTTTTGATCACGTGGACGCCACCAGACTCTTTAAAGACGTTGCTAACGTCACAACGTGACCGATCTTCGGACTATACTAGAAAAATTAGAACGAGTTTTTTCCGAGACGGAAAAGCATTTTACGAGCGACGAGAGGAAGCTTTTTATTAACTAGCAATGTTGCAATGTTTGTTCGGGTGGAATCTTGCAACTGAATTTTAAACCAATTCCCCTCAATCCATTGAGCTGAAATTTGGAACACATATGTAACTTCGGTGACAACGCAATAATATGGTACCATGGAGGCGGTCTCATGATGGAGACGGACGCTAGACAACGGAACTTCTGAATGGATTATAGTAGGCTACTAGTGTTTGGGTTCATTTGAATCTGCTTGCGGTTTTTATTATGAATTTGATAAAAGCTTTTTTTGAAAAAGAATGTTTTTACAGAAAATTAATTTATATTTACTTATTTAATTGCCAACGAGTACACAGACTTAAAATAAAAATGAAAAAAAAAACAGATGAGCTACCTGTAGTCGCTCTGTAAAGTTAAAAGTGTGAAACGGTTGGCGGTTTCAAGACATTATAGGAAGGAATAGAATAGAAAATATTTATTTTGCGCCACAAACAAAAACAATTCAAGAGGCAATACAATTGGTCACCCACCCACCCCTCGCGATGTGCTAGCAGCATCAGCAGTGGAAGCACTGATTGAAATAGCGCTGGTATTCTGTACATCAACCGGCTACAGTTAGATGACAAGAAAACTGGCCCTGTCCTTATCAGAGTCATTATTTACTACTCTAGTTACATAAAAAAACCTTACTTTTATCTTCAACCGTGTAAGAAAGTTGCAAAACAAACTTGGTATAGAAACATGAGCACACGGTGTGCGCCTGCTCTCAGATAAAAGTGTCAGCTCCTTGCAAATATTGTGAATAGTTTCTACTCGTGATATCGCCTGGTAAGTGTCCTATTTTAAACTGGAGGCTTTAATTTTAGGCTGGGGGAAATAAGAACTGACTGACAACATGTTGTTTCAAGGAGTTAGTTATACATATGCGATATCGTGAGTAGAATCTCGTTCATGGTCGGAGCTGGCTAGAGGTTCGCGTGCGTTCGGAAAACGTAGTTATGAGTTGGCTTCGGTCAAATCTCCTAACTCTAAATGTCTCTAAAACAAAGTTCATTCCTTTTGCCTTCAACTTAGCCTCTCAAGCCCCCACTTCCCTTTCTGTGTGTGCCCATGTTTGTCCTGCTGGTTCCGTTCCCGACACATGCACTGGTACATCCACTGAACGGACATATTCTCACAAGTACCTTGTAGTTTTGATCGACAGCTCTATATCATGGGAACCCCAAATTGAATCAACTATCTCACGAGTCAGAAAACTTATATTTATACGTGTTTAAAACATTAAGATCAGTTCTGGACTTTAATAGTTTAAAAACATAATTTTGCCCTCATCCAGTCGGTTCTCTCCTACTATGCATCTCGTCATGGGGCTGTGCGGTCAAAACCCGAATGATTTGACTTGAAAGAGCCCAGAAAGCTGTGCATAAGGTATTATCTAAGAAACCCTTCCTTTTCCCGACCTCAGATCTTTTCTCACTATGCCAAGAAACCTCGATCTGACAACTCATTATTCTGCAGACTGTCCTTCGGAAACACTCACAATTTTATTATGATCCTGAGTTGACTAATTCAAAACGAAGATCAGTTTGTTGCGGAAGAAGGTTTGTTTGATCGAACGTCGCCGCATAGCTTTAGCTAGTCGTCAATTCCACTACATAAGTCCATCACCTACAACAGATCGCTTAACATTTTTCCGTTAACATACTACAAATGCAAGTTGAAATGTTTAGGATGGTTGATATCCTTATCCTACGATGACACTGAAAATCTTCTGCTTTTTGCTGAATAACACACATTCGCCAAACACACCCCATGCTACATTTTTCACACACTAACACATCCCTACACTCTTACACACTGCACACTCGCATCTACTCTACTCTTTTATAGCTTAAACTTATAAATAAAATAAAATTTAGATAATTAAAATTTCATACATTACATAGTTACTATTCTTGTTATTATATATTTGTAATCGTATCGACACTCAATACTTTCAATTGGTCTGTTTAGCATTAAAATTAACATTAGCTTCTCTTTATTCTAAATGTTTTTATTTGTTAAGGTTTATGGAGGAGGGCGTTGATGTATTTTTACTCCTACGGGTATCACCGTTTCCATTTGTTTCTGTGCACTGTTTTATGTACCAAATAAAGATATTTTGATTTGATTTAGTTGTAAGTACATATGCAATATCGTGAGTAGAAGTCTCGCGATATCGCCTGGTTAGTGTCCTATTTCCCACTGAGGGTTAAACTTATAATTCTCTAGGATGCGAGAAAAACGTCTGCACAATTTTCACTAAAAACGGTGTTTATTTAGCATGATTTGTGGTTTTTGAATAAAGTGTTCATAACATTTGAATATGTGTAGATCGGAGACTATGCCAGCCTCCATACAAGAAATAAATGCTCGATCAACAACTAAATATCTTTAGCACCCCACTAATGATGACGAAAATGGATGCTGCGGTTCATATGACCGCTATATCTACTTTGATAACGTTAACGAGCGTGATATCAGTTACACGTTGGACTGTCGTATGTTGTACCAGTATTATTAATTGATCGTCCGAAGCGATATCTCTAAATCAACTTGGGCAAATCGGCGTTTTATGTATGTATTTATGTATGTATGTATGTTTGTTTGTCCGAGGGTAACTTTCGAAGCTCTGATCCGATCATCGTTAAATTTGATACATAGGTAGCTAGTTATGACACAATTTTAGTGTGACTAAATGAGCTAAAAATGTTGGGGGGTTGTTGAGATATTGGTGTTCAAGAAGGAGAAAAAAAAAATGAAAATGAGACTATTGGGTCAAGTGGGACGTCAAATGTATTCAGTAGTGTATTTCAACCGCGTTTTTATTTTTAGTTTAATTCTTGTAGTTTTTGAGTATTAGTAGTATTAGCCATAATAAAAACATTCTTTGACAAAATTCACAGGGTACACCAGGGACCCCACAGTGCTGAAATTTGGTGTTCGTGAAGCTTTAGTGATACAAATATAGGGAAAAGTCAGAAATCCAGAATAACTGCAATTTCTACCCCTAAAACAAATACCAACGATCATGAACTCCCGTTACGTATAACTTGAATGAAACTGTAGGCCAAGTGATATGGTTTTTCATTTCTTGGCACTAATTTATTAGTCAAAGATTATGGCCGGCATGCACAAAGATCACTAAGAGTATTTAGCAACTAAACATGTTTAAATTTAGTACCCTAAACATCGGAATATATATCTCAGTTTCAAATTCGATCTAATGATGCAACCCACGATTAACTGTTCTTTATTTCAGTGTTCCGCAAAGTGTGTGCCGCGGCACACTGGTGTACCGTGGTCATTAATTGGTGTGCCGCGGGAAAAATCTATTTCATATAAAATTATAAAGGCGGACGGAAAGCAGCCCGACGCAAGTCGACGATTACTTCCAAATTTGGATCGCCTCTGCTCAATAAAACAAGCTCACGTCTCGCATTAAATACAACGTTCCTGAATTCATTAAAACTTAAGAATAAACGATAATTATATGATTAAAATTAGGTTTTTTATTTATGGTGTAGGTACCTCTGAAATTGCCAGTTTTCTTAGGTGTAACTTGAACACAATAAGTTTGCTGAACACTGCCTAATTTATTTATACTTAGCGAGTCTTCGAGCCGGATCTGTGTTTGCCTTAAGGCGATATGTAAAAAAATTTGAGCCGCTAAGTAACTGTCGTATTCAATAACGAATAATAAAAAGCAATATTTACTTGAGGATTTAAACTACATAAATGAAAGTCAGAAACGCAATTGGTGAAACTTTTCTCGATACAATTATTTGTCAAAATCGGCTCTGCTAAAACACTAATATCGTTCATCTCCGACTCTAGAAAAGATTTATAGTATTTTTTACATAGTTATGTAGGTAATTATGGTACCTAAATTAGTGGAAAAGCTTTTTTTTTCATTTGTTGGTTCTCATGCAATTCGAGATTTTATCATTTTTCACTTACGTCATTTACTCCTGAGACAATGCGGCGCGGCTATGTTTGACATGTTTGTCTCGTTCTTCACCTAAGCAAGTAAATAGCACTGTCACTTTTTTGCATTTCCGGATACTTCGCCCAATCGTCACCGAAATTAAATTTGTGTATCGCCTTAAATATCAGAGTTCAAAGTGAGCTAGACAAAGCAAATGCCTAACTTTATAATTAGTACGGTACTAATAACACATCTCTTTGGCAGTTTTGGCTACACGCCCGTGAACCGGCACGGAAAATAACATACCACACTTGTTAATGTTATATCTGTGTATTATGTGTGTCTAATAAACTAGTTATTCGCCCCGAACTGAGATCTCGCGAGTCTACCATTAAAACAAAAAAATATTATTCGTAATCTTTGACTATCAAAATACTGCCACGAAATATTAACCAAAAAAACTTGACATACCGTTTCATTTAAATTACAGGTAACGGAGTTCATGGAAAAACTCGTTCCGGAATTTCTAGTATAGTCCGAAGATCGGTCATGACGTGACGTTAGCAACGTCTTGAAAGAGTTTGGTTGCATCCACGTGATCAAAAGTTACAGGAGGCTGCTAAAATGCTACAAAAGTAGCATCAGACGTCATCAGGTTTGGTCTCCAGGAATATCTTGAAGATGTCTTGCAGGTCTCTTAAGCCGCGTCCGTCCATATGCCTGGTATAACACGGACAGTATCTACAGGTTTTATTTACGAGTGTCAAAGTATGCTGCATAAATTGCCGTATTTTTTGATTGCGTTGACTTAGAAGCTGGTTTTTTACGTCTCCAATGGACCGTAGACCCTAAGTGTTAGTGACCCTAGTGGTTCGCCCCGAACTGAGATCTCGCGTCTCACCCGTAATAACAAAAAAATATAACAGTTTCATTCAAATTACAGGTAACGGGAGATCATGTTAATTGGCTATACTTTTTTGGGGTAGAATGCAGTTAGGTACTCTGAATTTCAGACTTTTCCCTACATTTGTGTCACTAAAGCTTCACGCATACCAAATTTCAGCACTGTGGGATCGCTGGTGTACCCTGTGAATTTTGTCAAAGTTTAGTTTTTAGTATGGCTAATAACTTTAAAAATACAAGGTAAACTAAAAATAAAAACGGGATCGAAATGTATTTACAAAAACCTTTAAACGTGCCATTTCACCAGTTAATCCTATTATATTTTTTTTATCCCTCTTGAACCCCAATATCGCAACAACCCCGCAGCATTTTTCGCTCATTTAGTCACACCAAAATTGTTCCATCACTACCTACCTATGTATCAAATTTCACGATGATCGGATCAACGCTTCAAAAGTTATCCTCGGGCATACATGCAACGCCGATTTGTCCAAGTTGATTCGGAGATCTCGCTTCGCTCGATCAATCAGTATTTTGAGAACTCGACGGTTATAACATCTGGCGTCAAAATTCAGCTAAGAATATCTAGATTCTATAAAATCTACAAATATGCCATCGGTTTGTGCCAAAAGAAGAAAGTGATTGTATAACCAGCCGCGTGTAATGTGATTGAATAACAAATGTCCGCTCCTAATGAGAAACAATTAACAGATGATACTGGCCGAGTGATATGAATTAAGAATCCGGCGAACCCCGAGCGCAACTTCAATTCGGCCGCGTCAAAAACTTCGGCCTGAATATTGCTATCACTGTTTAGTGACGAAGTTTAGCCACGCAGAGCGACAGTGATAGCAAATGAACGATTCTAAATTTGATTAGATTTTGACCGTGTACCGTAATACCAAAAATGATGACTGAAAACTTGTTGTGATTTTCTCATTGTGTTGTTATTCTGTAACTAGACGATATAATCTATGTTACCATTACTAGGATACGTAAGATGTTGTTTTTAATACGAAAGAATAAGGTTGAAAACAGGTCTTTTATGACGTAAAAACATGCAGAATGCGATACGCTTCTATTTTATTTTAGGTAAGTGTTTTGATCTAATATATGGTTGGGAACCTAGATAAATACTATTCAAATTAAAATAATACCTTATTATGGTAGAAATATGCTCCAATTAGAAATGATCGTGGTAGTACGTGATGTATGGGCGATTCCCCTCCGGTCTCCCCTTAACAATAGATACAAATACTAAGTTAGCATAGGTTTAGATTGAATTAAATTATGAAGAAAGAATTACGTTGTTGCATTTATTTGAATGAACATGGTTTCTACTACTTTTTCGTTTGGTTCTTTCTAAGCAAATGTCCTCCATCTTCCTCCAGGCCATCAGAAACTCTGCCGATGTGAACAGTGGCAATACACAATGTCGTACTGGATAAACCCAGTACGACATTGTGTTCTAACTATGAATTCGAAAGTAACTCTGTCTCTCTGTCTGTTACGTTTTCAATATTAAACATCTGGACCGATTTCGATGAAATTTAGTATTAGATAGACTAGTGGTTCGCCCCGAACTGAGATCTCACGAGTCTCCCAAAACACACAAAACAATATTCTTAGGGCGACTCACGCGATGCCTAAAAACGTATAGTGACTAAATGTGATTTAAGAAGATGTCAAATCATACAAATACGTAAAATTTAAACATGTTTTGTCGTGAAATACGTTTAGGGATCGTTGTGCAAGCCGGCCTTAATCTTTAACTAATAAAATAGTGCCACGAAATAATGAACCAAATTAATTGACCTACAGTTTCATTCAAATTACAGGTAACGGGAGTTCATGTAATTTGGTTCCTTTTTTTGGGGTAGAAATTGCAGTTATTCTAGATTTCAGACGTTTCCCTTTATTTGTGTCACTAAAGCTGCGCGTATACCAAATTTCAGCACTATGGGGTCACTGGTGTACCCTAAAGTCAAAGTCAAAATCATTTATTCATTAAAATCACAAGGATCACTTTGAAACGTCTATTTTACTGCCTGTTCCTTCGCGACCAAGCCAGGAAAGAAAGGCAAAAAAAATTGTCAAAATTCAGTTTTTGTTATAGCTAATAACTTAAAAACTACAAGGTTTAAACTAAAAATAAAAACGGGGTTCAATGAAATGTACTCACAAAGACCTTTTATTAGACGTGCCACTTGACCAGGTAGTCCGATTTTGGTTTGGATTAGACCATTGGGATTAGACAAGGACCGGATTACCGCGGGTCAACTGTAATGTATTTTTTTGTTTATAGGGGAGACTCGCGAAATCTCAGTTCGGGGCGAACCACTAGTTATAACGCTTGGAAATAGTGCGTTTGTTGTTTTATTCCTCGCTTCACTCATACACTTACTATTTTGGCATTATACTCAACTTCTTGAAGTCTTAACTGTTAAAAAACTGCACAAACGATGATTCAGTGACATTACGACAGCTTACAACATACTCCAGCCCTTGAACTTGCCTCGTGCGGAAATAGCCCGCGGTAAACATGGCGCGCGCGCGTGCCAAAAGCGAATGACACGTCAAAACATGGCAGACATCTAGATCTGACTGTAGAGAACCCTACCTCATCTAATACCAACCAGCATTTAAAATATATGGGGGTAAATGGGGACACAGAATCCTAGGAGGAAAAGAAGACTAAGCAAATTAAAAGTTATAATTGATGTCAGAATTTTTAGACCGCTGCGCTGGTGCCACCAGAACCTAAGCTCATACTTTCGCTCACGTCTACTCTCAACTTTAGCTATCACTTTAGCATCGAGTCTAAAACAGCTGCCATGAAGCTGGGCATCCTCAACAAGGTCAAGAGATGTTGTTGAGGATGCCCAGCTTCATGGCACTTCACAGCAGGACAGCTTCTTAGACTTTACAAAGCCGGTCCGGTCCGGTCTGGTAGTCCGGTCTGGTATGGAGTACTGCTGCCACCTTTGAGATGGTTTTGCCAAATACTCGCTAGGTACCATAGACTCGATAGAACGTAGGGCTTTTAGTCTTATAGGCGAGCAATATATGGCGGAGACTAAGACCCTAAGTCTCGAACACCACCGTAAAGTTGCAAGCCTATCGATTTTTTACAGAATACATTTCGGGAAATGTGCCCAGGAAATATACGACCTGATCCCGCAATCTCCCTTCCATCAAAGGAAATTCAGGGATTCAGGCGCATGGCTCAGTACCATCCGCACCTAGTTGATATACCACCCATTCGCACACACCGTTTTGTTTCTACGTTCTTGATGCGTACAACGAAGGTATGGAACACTTTACCGTCGTCTGTTTTTCCTAATGAATACAATCCGGGTATAGGTTACATCTAGATATTCGTGTTTCATCTTAGACCACATCATCGCCATCAGGTGAGATTGTGGTCAAACGAAGTTCTATCCAATTTAAAAAAAAAAACCTTGGCTTTGATTTAATAATCATGTTGATAAATGCAATATTTATGCGAGAGATTTGATCGTATGATTTGGTATTTGAACTAATGATCTTATTGATTGGTGTTATTGAAATATAGCGTGTTGTTTTTTTCGTATTAACGTCTTAAAAGAATTAAATGCAGAATGCTTACATTCAAAAATAAATTAATGTTTCCTTGGAACCTTCCTCGGAATGCGCTAACGATTGAAGTTATTCTCTTCTGATAAAGTTTTTTCAACCAATATCAATATATATAATCATCATATTATAGATAATCAAGATATGTGTTTGCATAAGCAAGTGTACATTATGGTCTTCTTCTTTCGTGTCAACATGGCTATAGACTTGAGATATATATATATATAGAGATGGTTCCGACGCAGCCATGTTCATGGCTGCGTCGGAGCAGTTGCCCCAATAAAGTCTTAAAAACTAGGTATTACTAGTGGTTCGCCCCGAACTGAGATATCGGAGTCGCGAGTCTTCCATAAAAACAAAAACAAATATTATATGTGAACTTTGATTATTAAAATAGAGCCACAAAATACACAACCAACGTACTTGACATACAGTTTTATTCAAATTACAAGTAACGGGGGCTTAATGTTAATTGGTTATACTTTTTTTTTGGGTAGAAATTGCATTCTGGATTTCAGACTTTTACCTATATTTGTGTCACTAAAGCTACACGCATACCAAATTTGAGCACTGTGTGGTCACTGACACTGACCCTGTGAATTTTGTCGAAGTTAAGTTTTTATTATGGCTAATAACTTAAAAACTACAAAGCTTAAACTAAAAATCAAAACGAGGGCGAAATGTACTCACAAAGACCTTTTATTAGACGTGCCATTTGACCGGATAGTCTCATTTTGTTTTTTTTACCCCTCTTGACCCCCATTATCTCTTCTTCTCAGTCGTTACACTCTTGACAGAGTGGTCGTGGTCGTCACTTCGGGGATATCACCCAATATCTCACCCACATTTTTATCTCATTTAGTCACACCAAAATTGTGCCATCACTACCTACATACCAAATTTTACGTTGATCGGATAAACGCTCCGAAAGTTATCCTTGGACAAACAAACATTATATACATACAACGCCGATTTGCCCAAGTTGGTTTGGTATCTCGCTTCTCTCAATCAACTTGGTAACATTTGATTATTTGGAGTAGTTGCTCGCTCTAGACGATACGACGTCAAAATTTGGCAGGTGTGATCTATTTAGTATAGCTAGGCAATGAAGAACCTGTGGAAAGACAGTATTAACAAAGTTAAAAAATATATCTTCTAACAGTCGCGCATGACGCTTTAATGACCATTTTAAACACTGCAAAGTGCTGTTCTTTGCCAAATATTTGCATGCCTTATCCATACATCTGGTAACTAACTTGTGTCATTTAAATGAAGACAAATTGCTTTGAGAACTTTAAAAATATACTTGAAGATTTCTTGAAGAAATCATTGAAAAGTGGAGGACTTCCTCTCTTGTTTGAAATTTACGATGTTAAGAAAGAGAAAGCAGGCTGATGAGATGTCAAATAGCATCAACATCTTGTTCTCAGTCGTAACGCTCTTGACAGAGCGGTCGTGGTCAACATGTTGTTTCGTTATTTTTGGGGGCAGATTACACGCCTCACGATGTCTCGCCATTTGTCTCTGTTGAGAGACATTCTCGTGCATGCATGCAGTTTGCCAACCACTGCAGATTTTATCTTATCGGTCCACCGCATGGGGACCTTCCGCGCGTTCTGATGCCCTCCACTCGTCCTTTTACGACAAGACGCTCAATAGAGTAAGTGTCCCGCCTCGAGAAGTGACCGAAGAACTTTAGAATACGAGTTAATTGGTTTAAGCAACTAAAAATCCTGCCACTCCCGTGCGAACTTATTTACCAGGTGTCTCTTTTTGCGCATACAAACCTGGACTTGTTCCAGCGTCGTGGCGTAGCAATAAGCACCACTACCGCCTGCTCACACCACCCCACAAACTGAACAAGTCCGAGAGGTTTGTGTTCGTAATGAGCCCGTCTGTTGATAATTTAATGCCGGTGGACATTAGGGATGCTGCTTCTACAGAGATATTTTAAAATAAATTAAGAAAGTGGTTACTGGAGAGGATTTTCTACAGTGTAGATGAGTTCTACGACCAGAAATTAAATATTTATTATAACATTAATACTATTGACTTGTAAAATTGGAATTATGAATAAATTATTATATTGTAAAGCCGAGAGACGCTGTGTTATGCCGAGCCCCTGTCAATATCATCAACTGCCCATAATTACTCACTGCTAGGTGTAGTTAAGTTACAGCCTTCCCGGCAATATCCCAGACGATCGCGTGTCCTCGATGTGCAAAGACTTACTTCACCTGTCATCATCTGTTGTAACCAAGTGTCCTGCATAGGGCCACATGACTTCCACCACCCTGATTCTCAGCTAAGAACTTGGACTTGGGTTTCGGTACTCGGTCTAGATTTTTTTGCAGAGATTTTGAGATTTTTGATTGCAGCCAAGCGTGGCGCGTTCTATAAGCCAGTTCCCTAAATAATATTAAACCCGGAATTTTTGGTGTGCCCCTTCTTGTCAAACATCTGCACGATGGAGGATCTAAATACTGTTACTCCTGACGACATTAACCTAGACTATTAATCTGTCAAATAGGATTTAGCCAAATATCCTAGCACTATTGACACGCTAAGAAAAAGCCCAAATTTCAATTACAGTAACTGAAATCTAAATGGCTGGCAGTGCCAAGTAAAACATGTCAGCGGTTTGCAGCGGTGTACCTAATGCTTTCGAATTAGATTTGTTTTCGTGTTACCAAGATCATTAAAATTTTATGTTTTTTGTTTCCGACGGGCGCTTACGCATCGGAAAACAATTGAAGTCTCTGGCGATAAAATATATTCATGACAGAACTATGTCATGTGAGACTAATGAAATGTGCGCCGTGAAAAAAAAAATCGCTATAGGTATTAAAAAAACGTGCCATGTGATTTTCTTATAGATAAGAAGAAAAGTCCCAACTAAGGGTACATTTTTACCACTTAAAAATGTTAATTTAATGTATGCAGAAGTAACGACCTGTCTTGTACCCTAGAAGACAAGAGATTAATCGTCAGAGTTATTCTTTTAAAACGGTATACTTGAGCTACACAATAGTGGCGTTAATACCTCCTCGTTTTCACCATCTATCTTTCCACCCTGTTCATTGATCGAGCGAAGCGAGATCTCTAAATCAACTTGGGCAAATCGGCGTTGTATATATGTATGTTTGTCCGAGGATAACTTTAGAAGCGTTGATCCGATCATCGTGAAATTTAATACATAGGTAGGTAGTGATGGCATAATTTTGGTGTGTCTAAATGAGCAAAACATTTTGGGGGGGTTGTTGAGATGTTGGGGTTCAAGAAAGGTAAAAAAAATCAAAATGAGGCTAACTGGTCAAGTGGGACGTCAAATGAAAGGTATTCATTAGTACATTTAGACTTCGTCTTTATTTATCGTAAATTCTTTATAGTTTTTGAGTTATTAGCCATAACAAAGATTTTGTTATAGGTAATAACAAAAACTTTGACAAAATTCACAGGGTACACCGGTGACCCCATAGTGCTTTAACTTAGTATGCTTAGTATGCGTGTAGCTTAAGTGACACAAATATAGGCAAAAGTTTGAAATCCAGAATAACTGCAATATGTACCCCAAAAAAAGTGTAACCAAATTACATGAACTCCCTTTACCTGTAATTTGAATTAAACTGTAGGTCAAGTATCTGGTTATATATTTCGTGACACTATTTTGTTAGTCAAAGATTACAAATAATATTATTTTGTTTTAATCGGAGACTCGCGAGATCTCAGTTCGGGGCGAACCACTAGTTAGAGAAAAAATATCTTTCACAATGGCTTCTTTCCCAAATTTGTGTTTTTGTATATCCTAGATACGGAACAAGCATGTACTTCCCCGGATGAGCCCTTTCACAAGGAACTCTACTAGTCTTACTTGTAGAGAAGTAGAGTTCCTTGATAATTGTTTGTACATAAACTACTGAATTCCGAGAGATTAAATAAATAGAATAACACAATTACACAGAAATAGTATCATTTCATACAAGCGTGATCGTAGTTTCACGCCCAAAAAGCAGTACTTATAATAATTCGAGCCTTGTTTAGTACGCGGATATTTGATACTGTCCTTATTCGTAGTTTCAATGACGTATTGTCTCGATTTGCAGAACATTGGTCATGAAAGGCGATCAAGAGTCGTTCGCACTAGGCCACATTTGTTTCACGTGGTTTCGCAACAATATGGTAGCATGGAAGTTTCTGAATTTGAAGGAAATTTTAGCTGCTTGTTATGTTAAATGCAAATACATACAATCTCAAAATGGTACAGCCTAAAACATACTCATATCATGCATTTCATGACATGACCGATAAGGCTTAATCTGTTGAGTACTTTGGTTTTAAACATCGTTATATTTCATCTACACCGAAAGTCGTAGGTAGATATTATTTCTCTGTGATACATTTTTTATTTTATTTTAATTTAGGTACATATTTAAATTTTTACACAGTCATTACAAAATAAGAAGTCCCTGTGAAAGAGTTTTCATAGCAACTTCTGCCATGAATATTATCAATCACACAATGATTTTAACTAACTTTGAATCGGTTTCTCTTTGCCTGTATAATTCTTCGCTATGCCAGTGCCAGCCTCATTCAGGTTCGACCCGCGATGCTGGCTACATCATCTGCCCATATTGCTCCTGTACTTCGAATGTTTCTGTACCCAGTATATACACCCACACTCACTGGCTGAGCCTTCTCGAATTTGAATATAAATTAAATGATTAGTTAAAATCCTTCGCACCAGCCATTAGTTACTTACATAGATAACACCACTTGATATCAATGTAAACAAGATTCTCATATAGACATAACATTTTAGAAATGAGTCACAGAGAGAATTATTAAAAACACAATATATTTTTTGTTTATTTAAGGAATTTCGTAGGTACGCATTTGAAGAAAGTATGGGTGTGGTGGGAGTGGGAAGGGAGGGGAGTGTGTATGTTATGTGAGTTTCTAAAAAGTATTATAAGGATCGCCATCTATGATTAAGAATAAAGATAATTTGTTAAAAGATGCTGATAGAAATATATTGGAGAAGATGTCTATTGAGAAATAGTCCTTGTTGTAACTATCTTAATCTTAATTTATCTATGTAATGTGTATTTACCAACCTAATCTTTGTTCACACGTATGACCACGCGCTGGTGTAGTTCAAAATAGTTCAAACACTAATTGTTCGCTTCTTGTTAGCAACAGAGGAGTTGGAAGTGAGACACTTGGGTCAGTTCTTCCATAAAGTTAAATCGTTTAAAGGGCAAGGTGTTCGCTTTTATAACAAACTCCTAAGTCTAATGCACAAAAATTGACAATTAGCAAATTTAAAAACGTATATAAACAAATTTTTTTAAAAAGCCTACTATAACATATCGGATTATTTAGATGATAGAGAAGTTTGGGATTAAAATTGCTCTAACTCGGTCAAAAATGTTAAAATAGTTAAGTAATTTAGACGTAATTTGTTTTCTTTATTGTTATGCATTCTAAAAATATCATTAAAAAGAACAACCAGCCTTGTTTTCCTGCCTTTCTTTCCTGGCTTAGTCGCGAAGGAACAGGCAGTAAAAATTGCGTTTAAAAGTGATCCTTGGGATTTTAACGAATAAAAAGACATTGTTTTTTTCTGAAATTTATGGGCCTGAATTGATTATTGACACAATTTTGGCAAATCAAATTCATGCAATGATTTATGAGTAAAAATTATTTATTGTAGGTACACCTTTATGCTTGTAGCTTAGGTATTGTTCTCTTTAAAGGTTCGTGGTTTTTTCGGCCACTTTTTACCCTCTCATTCCCCGTAGTGATACGTCGTGATGTTTTTGTCTACCCCGGCCACTTACCCCCTACACCTAATATCACGTGTTTTTTTTTATTGATGATAGTCATGCGCTTGATCACTACCTCACCTGGTGGTAAGTGATGGTGTGATCGAAGACGGAGCATGCTTACCTAGAAAGAACCTATTCACTCTGAACTTGAAGACTCCGTGATTATACTGGTTTGGAAAAACATACGCTGGAAGTGAGTTCCACTCCTTACTTGTGCTAACAAGAAAAGTTGAAGCAAATCGTTTGGTACGGCAACGTGGCCAAGCCAACCAGGTATGGGTGGTACTTCTTGGTACGTCTGCTTGTCCGGTGGTGGAAGGGGGAAGGAGGGATAAGGTCATGAAGATCTTGCGTACATTTACCAAAATGAATCTTGTAAAAAACTGACTACTCGGAATACTAATTGTAACCTATTGTATGTTGCATTCAAATAAAAATATCTAGTATTATTGAGCGAGCAAATTTATGTCTGTGACTAGCTGACCAATCCGCAGCTTCGCACGCGTAGTTTTTCAATAAAAACATTACCCTCCTTCTGCGCAGTTAGGTAAAAAGTAGCCTATGTCACCCGGAGATAGTGTAGCTGCCCAACAGTGAAAGAATGTTTGAAATCGGTCCAGTTGTTTCAGAGCCTATTCAATACAAACAAACTAATATTTCCTCTTTATAATATTAGTATATATAGATTTTTTTACCGACTTCAAAAAAGGAGGAGGTTCCATGTTCGACTGTATAATTTATTAATTTGTAGTTCTTAAGTTTTTTTTTAATAAACCTTGTCTTTAAATTAGTTTTTAATCGGGGCTGGGACTTTATTACATATAATTAATATATGTACACGTGATTATTACAACATCCCCCCTCCCTGCCCCTCTCCCCATCGTGATTAATGTGATATTTTTAAGGCGAATATAGTAGCTGATTGGTCTTATTTGGAGGCTTTCTCCTCAGAGAGGAATCAGTTCGAAGTGCTCAAAAAATTATATGTCATTCATTGACTTTTTATCTGCAGCGCTACGGTTAGCGCCTTAAATTATATTCTTACTCCCTCTCCCCGCTGTTTGAACCTTACATGGTTAAAGGACGACTTCTAGAGGACTTTCATCGTTCACTCTCGTTCTTGGCAAAGTTAAACGGTAAAAATGTTCCCCCATCGAGCCGTCCTCACTCCGCATGGCAACATGTTTTTTGTCCAATTGACTCGTATCGGAGTCTATTGGACGGCGTCTCCGGGTTAAGTGGTGGATCATGGCGTTGGTTCGTGATTGTTATTGTGCCAATAAACAGGCATAAAGGATAAAGAGATAGCGAGTTCAATTAGTGTTTGGCTCACACACGAAGGAACTTCTCGCCTTAGATTACATTAGAAAATTCTTTATTGCACTAACGTAGTTGATATTAAGTGGTAGTGCTAGAAAATAGATAAACAGATTTTAACATAAAACAAACTTACAAAAATTTATTCCTATTGGTTAAGTACATTATGTATTGTGACTATTATTCTTATGTTATATCTTCGTTTCACCTAAAGCTGCCGCCCACGGCTTTGCACGCGTTGTTTGTCAATATTTTTTTCTAACAACTCATATCTGTCATAATCTAGTCTAACTACCAAATTTTGTTAATTATTTACTTCATAGAATTTTTTGAATTTATGGATTAAAGCTTAGCATTTTATTTACTAGAAGAATATAGGTAATCCATAGTTGATTCTAACTCGTAACAGTGAAAGTATAGGTACGTGTTATGTACAAACGTGTTTGTAAAGCATTCAAGGGCCCAGTAATGTTTATAAGCATTAAATAACTAGTAGTTCCATCTATCGGTTTATGTGATACGCGTCCGCGCCGGTCAATACTATACCTCTCTTTTAAGTTCTACGCTTCACCGCTAGATGGCGTTACTTGTATTTAACTGTGAATTAGCGGATATCACACAGGATAGTATTAAAAAATATGTATGATGAATATGGACGTCACTTGTTGCTTTTATTATAATTAATATTTAACACAGGTAATTAATGATTAATTAACTCTGGTCTAGACAAAGAATACCTACTATTACTAGGTCTAGACCTCTAGTGCCCTACATTTACATCTAATGAAAACGTAAAAATGTGTAATGTCCGGTCTTTCATATTATCTTTTTGCGAAATTGTCAATTTTTCAGTTTTAAATCTATTGTAAATGCTAAATCTAGCCATTTGTGTACTAATGGGAAAAGCCTCCCCCACAATTATACCTTTTTAAATGTACATCATCAACACAGGCAGTAGTTTCATTTAATTATCATACACTAGATGACCTGGCGCACGCATGGTTTGTCAATAAAAACATTACCCTCCTGCGCAGTTGGGTAAAAAGTAGCCTATGTTACTCAGGGATAATGTTAGTATTCTAATGGTGAAAGCATTTTTGAAATCGGACTAGTAGTTTTTGAGTTTATTCGTTACAAACATACGTACAAAAATACAAATCTTTCCTCTTTATACTATTAGTATAAAGATATGATAATATATAGATATAGATAATATCAATGTGATCTAATGAGTGCTCCTAGAGGGTTCGCACGCGTTGTTTGCCAACAAAAAGTAGCCGATGTGTCGATCCATATAATATTATAGTCATTATTATAAATACGGGATTTATCACGTACCGTCTTATCGGTGTTTCGACCGACAATGTTTCGGTTCAATTCGTGAACCTTCATCAGGGTGAGTGCGATCCGCTCCGAATAACGTCTCGCCTCGCACTCATGATGAAGATGAAGATGATGTTTGAAATCAATCACGAAAGTTTTCTAAGTAATATTATAGTATTAATTGATCGAAGCGAGATCTCCAAATCAACTAGGGCAAATCGGAGTTGTATGTATGTATGTTTGTCCGAGGATAACTTTCGAAGCGTTTATCCGATCATCGTGAAATTTGGTATATAGGTAGGTAGTGATGGCACAATTTTTGTGTGAGTAAATGAGCTAAAAATGTACGGGGGTTGTTGAGATATTGGGGTTCAAGAGGGGTATAAAAATGAGACGTCTAATGAAAGGTCTTTATAAATACATTTCGACCCCGTTTTAATTTTTAGTTTAAACCTTGTGGTTTTTAAGTTATTAGCCATAATAAAAACTGAACTTTGACAAAATTCACAGGGTACACTAGGGCTGAAGTTTGGTATGTGTGTAGCTTTAGTGACACAAATATAGAGAACAGTCTGAAATCCATAATAACTGCAATTTCTACCCCAAAACAATTTACCAAATAACATGAACTCCCGTTACCTGTAATTTGAATGAAACTGTAGGTCAAGTTGTTTAGTTATGCATTTCGTGGCACAATTTGATAGTCAAAGATTACAAATAATATTTTCAACACACTTACTCGTAAAGTGACAATCTATAAGCAAACAAAAAATCTACATAAATACTAATTTATACCTGATAAATACCAACGCAGTACCTACTATCTAATAACTAAGGCCAGTAGTAGAACGGCTCACATGTGCATGGTTAAGGACGAACAAGCAGGTCAAGTGTGTAGCGCCGCCCTTACATACTGATAGACCGGTTGTGTGAGTGTGACGTGTGCTTTATGGTAGGCTACTTTCATACATTGCTCAATAGAGATCTTTGAGAATCAATCATGGTTTAGGTAGATTAACACCAGTCAGAGCTTATTTTAGGAAAACAAAAATATTAACCGTAATTTCGCATTTTATTCTTAATTCGTTGATAGAAATACATGTAGTTAAAGACGAACTACCTATGACAATCATCATCATCATCATCATATCAGCCGTAGGACGTCCACTGCTGGACAAAGGCCTCCCTCATTGATCTCCAGGAACTGCGGTTGGAAGCGGCCTGCATCCAACGCCGACCTGCGGTTCTTACCAAGTCGTCTGCCCATCTTGTGGGTGGACGTCCTACGCTGCGCTTGCCGGTCCGTGGCCTCCACTCGAGAACCTTTCGGCCCCATCGGCCATCTGTTCTGCGCGCTATATGGCCTGCCCATTGCCACTTCAACGTGCTAATCCGTCGGGCTATGTCGGTGACTTGAGTTCTCCTACGTATCTCCTCATTTCTGATTCGATCCCGTAGAGAAACCCCGAGCATAGCCCTCTCCATAGCTCGTTGAGCGACTCTGAGCTTATTCATAAGGCCAATAGTGAAGGACCACGTCTCGGTTCCATATGTCATCACTGGTAACACACACTGATTGTAGACTTTCGTCTTAAGGCACTGAGGTATGTTGGACGAAAAGACGTTGCGAAGTTTCCCAAACGCTGCCCATCCGAGTTGGATTCGACGATTGACCTCTTTCTCGAAGTTGGACCTACCTAATTGGACTGTTTGTCCTAGGTATACATACGCGTCGACAACTTCAAGAGCCGAGTTCTCAACCATAACTGGGGCAGGGACGACATGGACATTCGACATGATTTTCGTCTTGTCCATGTCCATGTTCATTTTAAGTCCTACCCGTTGGGAGACTCGATTGAGGCCTTCGAGCATCGTGCTGAGCTCTTCCATCGACTTTGCCATGACCACAATATCGTCGGCAAACCGAAGGTGAGTGATGTATTCGCCGTTAATATTGATGCCCAGTCCTTTCCATTCCAGAAGCTTGAAGGCATCTTCCAATGCGGTCGTAAACAGTTTCGGAGAAATGACATCTCCCTGTCTTACGCCTCTTTTTAAGGGAATCGCCTTCGAGCTCTGTTCATGTACTCGGACTGACATAGTGGCGTTTTTATACAAACACTTCAACACTTCGATGTACCGATAGTCAATACGGCATCGTTGGAGAGACTCAAGCACTGCCCATGTTTCGATGACAATGCACATACATAATTATGATACTCGAAACAGAGAAAAATTATAGGTACATACCAAGAACCAGACTTATCAAAACCTATAGACAAGGTACCTGTATAAAGCTCGCTATGTACAATAAGCTTCCGTTAGAAATAACACGACTTGCTTTCAAAGGATTTAAACTAAAACTTTCTTAGAAAACCACCCATTTTCTCATTTAAATGAATATATGAGCTGTTCATTTTCTCATCTGCATGAGTAGTATCTGCTGTAACCTCTTAGTATAGTTAGTTTTGTTGTAATTATTTTGTATTGATTTTATTTATTCTATAGTTATTTACTTAGCTGACATAATTTGTAATCTATTTTTGACATATTACTCGTGCGCTATAACTTGGGACCTGCTAGGAATGCGACTCCCCGACCGCTTCCCCTGCACTTCCCCGATGGCGCCCGTATTGTACCGTTCGCATCACTATTTTTTACTAGGGTTTTTAGTCTCGTACTGGCCTACGTCACGTAACGACGCGCTTGATAGAAAGGGTATAACAGTCTACTAATAATTTCACTATGACCCATCTAGAAATACAAATCAATAGCCAAAGTAGCATTGTGCTGGACTCGCAATTCTACTTTTACAGCTACTGTGCCTTGAACTATACACAACCTAATGGGGATTTGTTAAGTTAAATAAAGGATATACACAAAATAAACACAAAATACTTGTACAATGTACATATATTCATTCATTGCATACTATAAATAGGTAATAAATTGAAACAAAAGGCTGACGATAATGAAAAGTATCTAGATTTTATTCCAAAATTATCTACACAAAATAAGCTGGAGCTGGATGGGCGACAGTGTAACTGATATAGTTTGAATAACTATACGGTCTATTACAATATTCTAAATACACGGTAGCTCACCCAAACCAATCAGGTAACACACAGAAATACAAGTACAAGTTTACAAAGAAAGATATTACAGCATTAGTAAATTGGTTGGTACTTAACTTATTCTCGAGCCAGGAATACAAAAGTACCCCCAGGGCATTTACAATGCTATTTATACCCCCCAAAAGTCGTAAAAAGTCACGACATCTTTAGCCAATCACAAGCATTGGTTGTTTACATCATAATATCTTTTTTATATTGGCTATAATAACAATATATAATGAACTTAACGTATGTTAAAACTTAATTAATGATTATTACAAGTCCTAACAATCACAAAATCGTATTAATATGGCACAAATTTCTACTTTTTGGGCGCCACCAATCACAGCATTTTTCTCATATAGTTAATTTTAATAAAATCTAATTAAGTAGAACATTTTTAAAAATTGAATAATTAATTACACAATCTTTCGATAATTGAAAATCGTATTCCTAACATATGACAACATATCAATGATACATATCAATCCTGATAAGTAATCATTTCAAAACTTATATTTTAGGAATAGAGAAACAAAATGTAAACACAGCTGAAAATATCAATAATATTAATACAATTATTTATTGTTCTAATGTACCATCATAACATTATCAATAAGCCTCAATTACAGGTCATTGTTCTTATAAATATAGCCATTGACCAAACGTTTCGTTCGGAAACATGTATAATATAATTTCGTTCTAAAAAATCTCCAAGACATCGAATCATTGATTTGACATTGACATTTGGAACTTGACGACAAAAATTGAAGTTTATAACAGGAACATAATGTAAATAAACAAAATATCTAATGCTTGTTTATAATGCAACTTGTCACGCTCTGGAATTCTTTTAGTTTTCGTTTGTGTTATTGTTTTGTTGTTGTAGTTTTTGTTGTTATAGTTTGTGTCATTGTTTTGTTGTTGTAGTTTTTGTTGTTATAGTAAATGTTGTAAATTTATCGGATACCTCTTCGTCAAGTGATTATAGTGAGACTGAGGACGAAGAACAACCTCTAGAAGGCATAAATGCACTAAGTAGTGGCGAAGATGAGATAATGTAAATAATAGATAAAATAAATGTATAAACTTAAACATTGTATTTTTATTTTATTCAAATAGTGTAAAAAAGATTAGATAAAAAGCAGCGTCCTCCCTGAGTAACATAATAAATTAGGTTAAAAAAAAACAAAGACGAAGCCGCGGGCGGCTGCTTGTTATGTTCGCTTTTTTGCGGGCGGTACAAACACGCCAATATGACGTCACCGTGCTCAGTTCTCAACTTATCGCGCACGGGTAATACTTACCAATATTATGAAATGGTGAATAAATGATTACTGAATACTGAATACATTGCTACCCGAATTTTGCTCTTACATACATACAATAGGTATGTACTTACATTATTATCATGAAGCGATAAACCGAAGGTTGTCTTTCCATCATGGATATGAATCCAATGTAATAATAGAAGAAGAATATACAACTAAATTCTTAGGATTGATAGTTGACAAGAACTGCAATTGGCAGTCTCACATTGCCTATGTATGCAATAAATTGGATCGGTTTGTATTTGCACTCAGAGAACTAAGATTGAATGTATCGAAACAAGCTGCGCTAAGTGCCTATAAATAAATAAATATAAATATGGCTGGATATTTCACGCAGCGCTATCTAGCCTCAAACTAAGCAGAGCTTGTACTATGTGTACCAGATAACTGATAGAATACTTATATACATTTTTTTTTGTAAATACATACTTATAATATATAGAGAAACAACCAGACACGGAACGAATATCTGTAGATCATGCAAACATTTGTTCCGCGGCGGGAATCGAATCCGCTACCTCCTGCGTCTTAGCTGGCTTTTCGCCCACTGTACACGGAGGTCGTCAAATGCTATGTTGCCTATCATGGCTATGTTTCCTCCATTCTCTCTTGTGGCTTTATTTTATGGGGAAACTAGACTGACATCAATGTATATAACTGGTATATGTAACTTAGTTAAAGAAAATTCAGAACGATTTTTACAACACTGACAAAATGCAAAGGCATACAAGACATCATAATAGACTTTATCTACCACATTGCAAACTTGATATTTATAAAAAGAATGTATATGTAAATGGCTGTAAAAATATTTAATAATTTACCAAAGAACATTCATGAACTGCGACTTCTTAAATTTAGGCACAAATTAAAATTATGTATGACTTTTAGATAAGACCTTTTATACATTTAAATCAAATATAATTATTATTTCAGTAAAATTAATTTATACAGGAAGTTTTTTCTAAGTGTGCACAAATTTTTTTATAACATTCTAGACATAAATAATGTTATTTATAAAAAGTCAAATATTTAATTTAACTCTTAATTAGTTAATTACTTTCATTTGAAAATATTTAAAAAAGTGCGTGATTTATGGACACTCTTTTCATTCTGCGCGCGGTCATTCATAAGTTTTACGCTAGTGTGCGTGCGCAGTAAAATTTAATGAATGATTTTCGCATTGTCCACGAGTTCTGTGTTTTAAGGAATTAAAATGGTATTTTTTTTTTTAATAAAACATATTGTTTTTATTTCAATAATCGCATATACTACAGAGTCTGAACCTCCTGTGCAAATTTGTGCACACTTAGAAAAAACTCCCTGTATACATTTCATGCAAACTCACGCTCACTCTCAGCTTCTTGTGTAAATAATTATCCGAAAAATCATAGAGATCTTGCAAAAATTTATTGACTCATTTTAATAACTGTTCAGCTTCGACACAAAATTTTTTTTTCTCATAATCGGATACATTCTTCAGTAATATTTTAGTTTTTCTTCCGAAGGATTTCTCATTCAAACGGTTTATGTCTAATAAAAAGTCGGGATATTTTGTAGTTAGTTGGGATATCATATGAAAAGTCGGGATTATCCCGACGAATCCCGACCATCTGGCAAGCCTAGCTGTTGGTGCAGGCCGCACAAGATAAATCGTTCTATGGGGGAGGCTTACGTTCAGTAGTGGACGTCTTTTGGTCTGGGTAGTATGGACTCTTAAGGGCAGGAAGACGACCGACGCGTCATCAGTGCAACGCCGATGCCGACGTGACGCGACGGTACGAATCGTGCGTACTGTTGCGTCCATATCAATATACATCGCGTGCTACAGACAAACGAGCCATTAATCCTAATGAATAGCATGTACACCATGCCTAAGATTTAGGTCATGGTGATCTGTATAAACTACTGTGACATTCACAGATGTAGGGTTCCGTAGTCAAACTTGGAACCCTAACATAACTGACTCTAAGCGCAGATCGGATCTAGTTTGCAAAATTGAAAAACGTCGAACGGCATTTGCCAGTCGTCATTTTTATTTCCTTAGACCCACACTATATAACAAAGTCATACTTATGCTCATTTGCTTAAACCGTAGGGGCACAATAGAACACTTGGTTACGTTAATAATATTTCTTAATTAATTAAGTACATGTCATTGCACCATCATTTTGGAGGTGCCAGAAACAGAAAAGCATTTCATATACATAAAAACATCTTAAACTGAATAATAAGTATGTAGGTACATAAGATTATAGCTGCTGTAGAGGGGCATTGTCAAAGAAACACAACAAACACATATACGCTATAAATGTCAACAAAAATGTCTTCAGTGGATCATAATAACACTGTCTTATGAAGAAACTGAAGACCTTTTAAAAGTTGCTGTATATACTGTAGGTCACACACACAAAGACACATGCAAATTCTTTGTGCTTTTCTTGTGGCTTTGTGAATTTTTATGTTGTGTCTTAAGGGGGCACCGGAGGGACAATCGCCCATACAACACGTACTACCAAGATCATTTCTAATTGGAGCATATTTCTACCTTAATAGGGTATTATTTTAATTTGAATTGTATTTATCTAGGTTCCGAACCATATATAAGATCAAAATACTTACCTAAAATAAAATAGAAGCGTATCGAATTCTGCACGTTTTTACGTCATAAAAGACCTGTTTTCAACCTAATTGTTTCGTATTAAAAACAACAACATCTTACGTATCCTAGTCATAGGAACATAGATTATATCGTATAGTTACAGAATAACAACACAATGAGAAAAATACAACAAGTTTTCAGTCATCATTTTTGGTATTACGGAACACGGTCAAAATCTAATCAAATTTTAGAATCGTTCTATTGCTATCACTGTCGCTCTGCGTGGCTAAACTTCGTCATTAAACAGGGATAGCGATATTCAGGCTGAGGTTTTTGACGTGGCCGAATTGAAGTTGCGCTCAGTGTTCGCCGGCGCGTTAAGTGGTGTACAATAAAGTATTTTTATTAATTCATTCATAAAATCGGCCGCTGTGTCAAAAATATCAGATGCCGCAGTTTTTCAGTTTTTTTTTCATATTTATCTACTTGTCAATGATCACGCCAACACATTTTGTGTGGTCGTGGTGCCTGGCCGATTAAAATCATATTAAATTATTATTTTTCTCTTTCCAGGTAAGCTGAGAAAGCTAGTTTATTATGTCTGTAAGTTTTACGCCGTCAGATATAAATATATGCTGTATTTGCGTAGTGAAAACAACCGAAGCACGTGAGTCCTAGTTAGCTAAGTAAAGAAATAAATAAAAATTTAATTGTAAAGGACGTTTAACTGTCAGTTTCACACGATATAAATGTTAAAGTATCGTGTTTCTCTAATACTAACTAATTAAAAATTGCGTATAAATTGTATTTATGTCCCCCCCCCCCCCCTCCACCCCTCCAAAACGTCACGTAACACCCAAGCGACCATTTTTACCGAAAAGGGTTGCAAACCTGGGAGATTTTTATTTCCTGGTTTTTTATTAAAATAAAAAACAATGTTACGTAACGCGTTGTTCGAACCCCCCTCCTGCCCGTAACGCATCGTAACGTTTTACAAGACCCTTCCTTCCCCCAAATTGCGGTACGTAATACTTGAACGCCCCCTTATTAACATTATTTTCAGGACCTGAAGCAAACCAAAAAATGTGAACTCTACCGATAATTAAATGCATTATGTATGACACAAAATGTTCACATAAGATAAGTTTAGACCTCCAGAATATACATCTTCCCTTGAATTATCATTGTTATTGTAATTTTGTGTAATTTCGAATTGAGCACTTGCTTCGAAGTACCTACACGTGCACATATCTAGAAGAAAAGTCGTCTAACCATGTGTCTAAATATTCCGACACCAAGGTTGGCCGCAACCGGATCGTATTACTTTTAAAAATAAAATTCTTTATTGCTGTTTTCTTTAACAATGATATACTCGTATGTATATATAATCTTGGAGTCTTCAAGTCAAGAGTGAACAGACTGAACAGATTCTTTCTAAGCAAGCGTGCTCCATCTTCGACCACATCGTTTACCAATTAGTTCGCTTCGACTCCGGTTACGCCTTTGGTGGGGTTGCTCAGTCTGAGTTCATCCTAAATAAAACTACGGTTATTTGCTTGCTACACTTATTATTGGAGCCGAAAAGGGTAAATTAAATATAACAATGAGAAGACAAAATTACAGGACCATGGTCCGTCTCTCGAATGAATATGCCGACCGGCGTAATGTCATTCTGTTCTGATCACTGACAGTGACATACCGAACACGAAAACTTGTTCGGCTTCTCAACTATTGAGCCGCATTTATATGTCACTGTCATGTGAATTATTGTAGGAGTGTGTTAGCATACGCCACACGCCTATGTAAAGATTTTTTTTACACGAATAGATCTTTGTTTGACCACAATCTTACCTGGTAAGCGATGGTGTGGCCTAAGATGGAGTACGAAGAAAGATCTAGAAGACACCTATTCACTATTACCTTAAATAGGCCCGGATTGAGACTACGATAAAGTGTTCAGTACCGTACTGAACGTAGAACTAAAACGGGGAGTACGAATGGGTGGTATACTAACGAGGTATGTATGGTACTGACCCGTCGAGCGTCGGCGTCGTAGGGTCCACGCCTACAACCTGAGTTGAGAAATAAATGTCTGGAATAATAATAGTAATAGCCTTTTCACACTACCTGCTCGATAATGTCAAATTATGTCATGTAAACCTCACCGAAAGCAGGTGATTAAATCCCTACGTCTGAGCCGGGAGTAAAGATGTACCTACTGAATTATATTATTCCCTCGCAAGCATATTGTGATTTGAATTTGGAGTCTCATATGTATTAAAATTTGAACCAAACAGATCTTATTGAAACGATCTTATACTAAACGTAGTTAGCGACTAGACATGTTCAAATTTGATGTATTTGTTCGATTTTACAACTCCTTAAATCATATTTAGCCCCTAAATACGTTTAGGCATCGTTGGTTTTTGGGAGATTTGCGAGATCTCAGTTCGGGACGAACCACTGGTATAAAGGTATCCGTTTCGCCTGTTCAGTTCCATACTCGTTTTTTTTTTTTTGCTAGCCTATACTGTCCCACTGCTGGGTAAAGACCTCCCCTCCTCCGCGGTCCAGAGCCACATCCCGCCAGTCTCTTTGGAAGACGTCCAAGTCATCGCTCCAGCGCTTTTTAGGCCTTCCTCGGCGTCCTCGGCATTTGTTTTTATATTGTTAAAAATAATACATTTTACTCCATTTTAAACTGTACCTTACATACGCATTTACGTCGCACTAAACCTTGTTATGAAGTTATCACCCGTTATCACATCTGTCATAGTTATCAAGTAGGCTGTGCTTTTGTTGCTCACTGATCTCGGTAAATACGCAAGGCAATATTACTCATACCAAGGAAAAACTGTATTTATTAATATACGCAAAGTCAATTGAAATAAACGTCTAAAAGTGTGCACTCTCTCATTATTAGGGCCTTCGAAATTCTTTGATCAAAGTGCGTCCTTTTTAAACGACTTAAAAAAAAGGAGGATGTTCTCAATTTGTCGGAATCTTTTTTTTAGGGTTCCGTACCCAAAAGGTCAAACAAGACCCTATTACTAAGACTCTCCTGTCTGTCCGTCTGTATATCATGAACCGTGATAGACGGTTGAAATTTTCACAGATGATGAATTTCTATAACAACAAATATACTAAAAACAGAATAAAATAAATATTTAAGGGGGGCTCCCATACCACAAACGTGATTTTTTTACTCATTGCCCGATATTGATAACGGCAACAGGTAAACGATTGATATGTTCACAGAATATTTAGTTATATATTCACTTTAAATATAAATTTACGGGGGGGGGGGGGGGGGGGGGGCATACAACACACGTGATTTTTTGCCGTTTTTGTAGATAATGATACGGTGACCTTGGTGCGCGAGTCCGATTCACACTTGGCCGGTTTTTTTAAATTGTATTACGAGAATTGGCCCCCATAGCCAAGTGTCCATACACCTAAAAACTTTAATAACTCATGTTGTGAGTCTGTCAATTGAAATGTTCCGTCACAATTGATAACTCCAGTTGGATCCAGTTATAATGAGCGTATCATCCAGAAGTCCATGCATGAACTTAATGACTGCTATATATTTTTTTCAACGTATGATAGCTCAATGCTGGGTATAAGGCACTTCCGTCAAAAGCCTTTAAAGGCAAAATACTTCTCTTTAGCTTACTTTAAATTTAAGGAGGGGTTGCATTTTTTACATGCAACCTAAGAATCTTAACGTGTTCTCCAAATTAGAATAATAATGTAACGTTTATTTCAGGCAACGTGTAAAATATCAATACAAGGGACAATAACTTTAAAACCTTACAGACACATAATAAAATATTATACTACACTACACTAATAGTTAGGCTACTTGTACACGCTCAGAAAAGTCGCCGGGCCTACGCAAGAATTCGTGTCATTTCTACTCACGAACTGTGTATATCGCTCCGGCGCTGACCAAGAAAAAATTCTTGCCTGCGCTAGACACGACACGCTCTGTGTTGTGGTGTAGGGAGGGGGCGGAATGGGTGAGGTGTAGTAATGTGTTGTATTATCAAACTTGACTAGTGCACCCTACCATACCCTAAACGATTGCCCGAAAAAAATCTCATCGCTTACTCGTTCCTATTTATCTTGTCTGGAGCAGACCCGACAAATTTTCGTGGCTAGAACCGACTCAATGGTGCTAAGTAAGATCCTAGGCCTGGTGCGACGAGAAGATGGCACTCTGCGAGTGAGGAAGAATCGGGAGGTAGCGGAACTGGTGGCCGAGCCCAACATCATAGGCGAAATAAAATCTCATCGATTATGTTGGCTCGGTCACGTTGAGCGAATGACCTAGGAATGCCAGTCGGCCGATCCAGATATCGCTGGAAGGATGAGGTGGAGAAAGACCTTCGCGCTCTTCAAGTGTTAGGCTCAGTGGCGTCTTTTAGTGTCGGAGGGCAAGACCCGGTTCGGGATGGATGCGCCAGGATAGTAAGTAAGTGAGAACCGACTAAATTCTAATCGTTTACATGATGAATTGGTCCTATCTGCCGCAGACACGTTGAAATTTCTTAACGTGTACAAGAGCCAGGCAAGGGTTTTGTCTGCATTGGCGCCTCCCTATAGGAAAATTAGGAGCGAGGAAAATATCCTTTAGCTTTCCCTTGTCGACTCCAGACGCGTCAAGGGCGTCTTCGAAAGCGATGAAAGCGCTCAGTTCTAAATACTAATAACCATCGCCCATTCAAGAGATGACAACGCGAAGTGTTTTTTTTTCTAGTACGCCGGTAGGATTTCCCGTCACTCTAGCCATAATGATATCACACGGCGGCGGGCTCTTTGCAGCGTCTACGTTCCAGCCGTTCTCGAATCGAACGGTCTGATACGTGACAAGAGTCATACCGTCAGGCCGCATACCATCGTATACCATCGTAAGTGGCTTGACGGTATGACTCTTGTACCTTGGGAGAAGGGTAAGTCTTTGATGTGGGACGCCACGTGCGTCGATACCCTTGCGCCATCTTATCTGTCTGGTACAGCAGTTGGGGCCGGTGCGGCGGCAAATTCAGCTCAAGCGGCGCAAATATGGAAGTCTCGACAGAGCTTACGCATTTGAGCCATTTGACCCCTTTGCGTTTTCATAATTCTTTCTGGGTGTCAATCGCCGGGGGTCATTTAGATAAGTTTGGTAGTCAGTGCCAAATCTTTAGTAAAGTGGAAAAACTGAAAATCATGTCATAAATTTTCTCCAAGACACTTGCCTTATACTAGAACAAGTCGAGACATGAAATGACGAGACGACATAAAAAAGTTGCCGTCACAACATCCCGATATAAAATCTAATATTATAAAGTTATTCCTGTCCCACGGGCCACCGAGACGTAAATGTACGTCATTGATGTTATGAGTTTATTGCGCTGTCCCAGGAAATGACTAGAGTCTTATAGGACAATTAACCTATGACGATACTAAATCTATACTATAGTCTAACTTTTTATTAGCTGCAGTAAAATGACGTTTCTAAATGTCATTCCGTAAAATAATGTTGCCAGCCTAATCTCAATAGGGATGTGATTCAGTTCACAAAAATGAATTAAATAACATTATTATGACGTTTTTGTTTCATTTTGAATGTACCTCCCTATACTTCCATTAAAAAAGATCAATCCTCTAGTATAGTAATAATAATAGGTTAAAAAAATACATTACAACTTAATATTAATCTCAAAAAAAAACAAACTGATTATTCATTTATGATTCACTCATTTAGCTACATCCCTATTTATTTTTCTTCAAAAACCGGCAACCCACAAAACGTCATTTTACTGCAGCTAATAAAAAGTTAGACTATAGCGCTATGTTCTAGAATTCGCTAAAGGTGCAATATCTTCACCGAGTAAGGGATCTGAGGATGTCCAACATGGAGATTAAATAGTAGTGCGTAGGTGTATTCATTTATTTTTATTTTATAGACTACTGAATCTTCCTTTTCGGTTAGGTTAGGTTTGATAATTAAAATATGATCAAATCAAATCAAATTATTAATTTCAGGAAGATTTACAAAGCTAACAATGCTGTTTAAGATATAGTGCTAGTTCACAGGTTTGGTGGTTACAGACATTGAATAGAATAGAATAGAATAATCATTTATTTGGCACACACAAAATGACACATGAAATAATTTAAAGGAACAGTAGATACAATTGAATCCAATAAAACAAGTTCGACTCATGTGTCTGCGTACCAAAATGGCGTTCAGCTCAGCATAATGTTGGATGTTAAGCATCCAACGCTGATTTTCAGCTGAAACCAGAAGCAATACATTGCTTACAGAGAGCCTCAAGCAAAAGCTTAAAGATAAGCTAATGATCTAATGATAATCACGATAAACAACGGACCTATTTAAATTTTGAAACTATCAAGGTTATGAACACTATTTGTACTAGAAACGGGATGTTTGCCATGATTTACCCGTGATCGTGGCGCATGCATCTGCGTCGAAATATCGGGCTTGCGAATCTCGCAAATCATGGTAAATATCCCGTTTTTAGTACAAATAAAGTACCTATTTGTATTAGTTAATTAATTTATTTGTGTAACTAGAACGGCCATGGCCAATTATACTAATTACAATACATGTTACATAATACAAATTAAATGAGAAGACAAATGATTGAAGAGAAATAACATAGAGGACTTACCTTAAAGTTGCTCTAAAATGTATATCATGAACGGCTTTTAATAGTTTATTGTCTTTTCACACGAGTGGGTATAATCCAACGGGTTCCAACGGTCATACCGGTAATTTCAGTATTTCAGTATTCATTTATTTACCATTTCATTAATTTGCATAATATTGTACATCAAACATTATTATTATCATCAGCCCACTGTGTCCCACTGCTGGGCAAAGGCCTCCTCCCATTCTTTCCAGACACTTCTTTCAAGCGCTAAGATGGTCTAGTCCGCTCGGAAATTAATGAGCTCACCCCTCCATCTCTTCTTTGGTCTGCCACGACGTCTTCGGGCTGTGTCGGGGTTCAAACATATATGACAAATAATAGTAATAGAAATAAATAAATTACATTTATGCAGATCATTGGAACAGTAGATACAACTCATGCAGATGAGAAAAATGAACAGAAATGAACAGCTTATGTATTCATATCTATACTAATATTATAAAGAGGAAATATTTGTATTTTTGTGTGTACATACACAGTGTAGGTTTGTAATGAATAAACTCAAAAACAACTGGGCCGATTTCAAAAATTCTTTCACCATTGGAAAGCTACATTCACCCTGAGTAACATAGGCTACTTTTTACCCAAATGCACAAAGGAGGTTAATGTATTTTTTTAAAACTACGTGTGCGAAGCTGCGGATTGGTCAGCTAGTAAATGATAAAAGGAGTGGTTTCCAAAGAACGTTTTTAGTTTGCGTTTAAATCCTTTCAAAGGAAGCCGTGTTATTTCTAACGGAAGCTTATTGTACATAGCTAGCTTAAATACAGGTACCTCGTTTATAGGTTTTGACAAATCTGGTTCTTTGTATATTTTTTCTAGTATATTATGTCTGTGCATTTTCATAGGTAGTTCGTCTTTTTTTCATGTATTTCTAGCAATCAATTAATTTATGGTTCAACTTTACCTCAGTCAGTCCAGGCAGAGTCAATTTACAAACGCGTGTTAAACGTAGAAGTATGAAGTCCAAATCGCTCTATAGTTTACTGAGAATCTAAACATTACACTGACGCAAATTCAGGAGGCCCGTCGTTCTGTTTAAAATAGCTTTCAAATGTTTTGCCAGTAGAAATTAGACGGGCTCCTTCACAGCTCTCTTTTAAGCTGAGAATGAAGCAGCAGTACATTAAGGCCTAGCTTTCTTCTCATTTTAATTACCTATTTATTTCTTTGAATTATCTCCGTTTTACAATATTTGTATATATAAATGATATAGGTTTATTAGTTGGGTCTATCTTTCTTTATGTATTAGAATTATTAGTAAATACAGTTTTATATTATTATTTGATTTCACTTCGTTTATAATTTTACTCTGTGCACCGCTATTCATTACTGCTTCGCTCATTACTTTCCATCCAAAGCTTGCCTGGAAGAAATCACTTACAGCGATAAAGCCGCCCATTGTACTATATTTAGCATTAGCTATTCCTGGTGTACATACAATAAAGCGTTAAATTCTTGGTCTCAATGTCTCCAGTAAATGCTTGATGATGCATAGGCTCCAACGTCAGTCGCACGCAATTGGCACATCTGCGTAGAGCAGATTTAGATGGTGACGTGCTATGACGTCATAACCTTGCGAACACCGGTGCAGTTTTAGCTATCGTCTTGGATTGTGATCCGATCTCACTTCGTTTCTGCTGGGAGACTAATGCTATATAGTTATGTGGTGCAGTATACCTGATACCCATGATACAGGATCCTTATGCGTTATTACTGAGAAAACGTTCGTCATTTATTCCAATCATTATTATAAGTACAGGATTTATCACGTACCGTTTTATCGGTGTTTCGACCGACAATGTTTCGGTTCAATTCGTGAACTTTTATCAGGGTGAGTGCGATCCGCTCCGAACTGCGTCACGCCTAGCCCTTTGCGCGCGAGTCGTCTACTCGGCGCGGTAGTGGGGGTTGCATCAACAGTGCCCCATCGCGTCTTCGGTAGTTCTAGGTATAGACAAACACACAACACTATGTATCTAGGTACTAGGTTCACTCACTCCTCTCTCGCTTGCATCATGAAGACACGATCTCCAGGCTGGTGGTAGAACCCATCCTCTATATCTATCGCTATCCTTATGCTATTAACAAACGACCCAGTTTGGTTGGCTGGACCCAACCACTCGACGCGACGTCAAGACCTGATCAATTAACCAGTAAAAATAATGGTTGGCCCGACCAGCCTACACAATACAATATGGTTGTACGTGACGTCACATCGGCCAAAACGGGTTGACCAAATTGGGTATATCGTTGCTTTAATGTGGGGTCAGTCTTTGGGTGTTGTTTCATCATCACACTAATATTATAACTGCGCAGGTATGGATGTTTGTTTATTTATTTATTTGTTTGTTACTCAATCACGTCATAACGGCTGAACCGATTTCGATGAAATTTAGTATGTACGTAAATTAAAACCTGGAGTCCCATTGTATAAAAATAGGGTATCCGGTCAAGTGCCAACAGCGAGTTTAGCTTTATTTCTAGGTTACCTACACATTTAGTAGTGTAACGCGTACGAAGTCGCGGGCAACAGCTAGTCGTCCATAAAACCACAATCCAGTTTCGCTAGACACAACTAGATGTGACGTCACGTACAACCATATTGCATTGTGTGTAGGCTGGGCGGGTGCTGCCGCCCAACCATAATTTTTATGATTACTAAAACTATTCCGAAACAGAAGATATTGTATCTATAAACTAGGAAGGTACATGCTTATTGTTAATATACACTTCTATATATTTTTACACTCACACACAAACACACACGCTTACACACACATACAAACACATATCACTCACAACCACTTTCAAAGAACTATTCAAACATCTACCTAGCTACCCACTTCCTATCCTATCCTAATTAATTAACATAAGTAAGTAAATAATAAATGTTGCACTACACCTAAACATAAGAATTTGTCTCCCATTACTATCACACAACATAACTTTTCCCTAATATTATTCAAAAAATTACAAAATTTAAATATAGAATGTAATCGTCTAAAACATTTTGTCGCACTCTCTCCAAACGTATATCAGCATATTTCTATAAGATGTTTACGGCCACGACGATCGAAAGATGCTAGCTACCCGTAACACAGGTTTTCCTAGGGTGGAAGCTAGTGAGCCCGTTTACAAATTATACTGTTATGATAAGATTAAGATGTACTTGTACCTAATTAAGAATCTTTCTAAAACCAAATTGTAATTTGTAACTTTATACATGTTGGGTATGTCGGGTCGTTACGTCACATCGGGTGGTTGGGTCCTGCCAAATTGGAACGTCTGTTAATGCTTTAAGACCACTGCTGAGTATAAGTCTATCAAACAGCTTTCGAAAGTCTTTGGGTGAAGATCAGCAGTTGTCTTTTGATATGATGATGAAATAAAACTCGACTGCCACATACATACTGGTAGTTGAGGGCTAACGTTTCTATTCGTATTTTCCGGTGCGTGGTCTCCACTCGAGAACCTTTATGCCTCAACGACATTATACTACGTGTTTTGTTATGTACGACATTAAATGAAAACACGGGTAGGGCTAATGGCCGGTATTGTTGTAAAATAGGTGTTTTCCAAATTTATTACCATAGCAATATTTTGAATTTTCAAACAACCTTAATATCAAGTCCTAAAATATCAATGACACAGCCTGTATAAAATAGATAAACAGATCATATTTATTCATCATGTAAGTAGGTACCTGGTAAACTGAATAAGCGGCATCGTCGAAAAGGCGCGGCCGATTTACGTTAAAAATTGTTTATTGGAAATGTATCGATCACTTGATAAATATTCAAGCTACCGGTATTAAATCCACCTCTAAAATCAGTTAATACGATGCCGGATGTGTGTTTTCAATTACTGTCGTACATAACAAAACAGGTTGTAGGTATATTCTTTATTATTTACGTACATAGAGATGTTTCAAAATAACTGACATTATTTACCTCCATTTCAGTCTTCTGATGTACCTACAGGCTACAGCGTCAGACCTGAAGGTCGCTTACGGCAAGATAATCTTTCAAGTTTATGCACATCGCATTTGCATGTTCTGTTTTACTACTTTGACACAGCTTTATGAACTAAGCCTGTTCACTATCATATATTAATAGCTGGCTATTTTGTTGACTGCTGACAATATAGAGCGGCTTAGTTAGATAGATTCAAATTATTGTATAAAACGCAAAATTTTCATGATTCATAATAACGAATTATTCGTTTATTGTCTGTAAACCTAGTGTAGACGATGTACCTCGCGAATAGGGAATGCAATCCCGATCTCGTGTAAATTTACGGGATCAATCCCGACGCATCATATGACGAGATCCCGTTCGAGATTGACGGGATTGGGCGGCAGTGGTCAGCGACGCTACACACGTACACTCGGGGCGCAAGCGGCGCGCTGACTGACGGCCGCGAGCGGCAGGAACGCCAAACAGCGTTAGAAAACTATTCCGACTATTTCCGAATATTAGCGACAGGTGACGATAATTATTTAGTTGGTAAGATTAAAGAATAAAGATTTTTATTTTCTTTCGAGTAATATGTTATTTTAGTTAACCTCACTATCACAAACAAGCAGTTATTAGCTTTTTCAGTCATCCGAATTTAACATTTTTTTAAACTAGACCGGATCCCGAAAATTCCGGGATCCCGCGGGATTGATATTTCTAATCCCGCGGGATCTCGAATTTGCAATCTCGAGTCGGGATTGCATTCCCTACTCGCGAACCTAAAATAAAAAATGTACACAGATAAATTTAAGCAAATTTCAAATATACATCAATATAACAATGTAGGTAGATGTAAACTACTCACATTTATTTTCATAATTAAGGAAAAAAAACATTTTTCTTTTTTTTTTTTTAATATATTATAGGCTTGCGTTTGACCACGACCTCGCCTGATAAAGATCTACCCTCCGCGCGATTTACTAGCGCGCAAATGGGACAATAAATAAATAATAAGAAATAAATATTGCTGGACATTTCACACAGCGCTATCTAGCCCCAAATTAAGATGGGCACTACTTGTACTATGGGAACCAGATAACTGATAGAATACTTATATACTTTTTTTTGTAAATACATACTTATAATATATAGAGAAACATCCAGACCCGGAACAAATATCTGTAGATCATGCAAACATTTGTTCCGCGGAGGGAATCGAACCCGCTACCTCCAGCGTCTCAGCCGGCTATTCTCCCACTGCACCACTGAGGTTGTCAAAGTGCTGCGTGGTTACCTCATTGTCATTGTGCTGGGGGTTTTTGGAGATATTGGGGTTCAAGAGGGGTAAAAAAATGAAAATGAGTTATTAGGTCAAGTGGGACGTCAAATGAAAGTTCTTCATTAGTACATTTCAACCCTCTTTTTATTTTTGGTTTAATCGTTGTAGTTTTTTAGTTATTAGCCATAATAAAAACAAAACTTTGACAAAATTCACAGCATTGTGGGGTCACTTGTGTACCTAGTACCTACGTACACAAGTGACCCCACAATGCTAAAATTTAGTAATCGTGTAGCTTTAGTAACACAAATATAGGCAAAAGTCTGAAATCCAGAATACCTGCATTTTGTACCCCAAAAAAGAGTTACCTATTTTGGTAGTCAAAGATTACGAACAATATTATTTTTGTTTTTATGGTAGACTCGCGAGATCTCAGTTCGGGCCGAACCACTTGTATTAATATCAGATTATTTTTTTAAAATTGTTTTTGTTGATAAAATTTTCAGTGAACTTTTTTACATGTGATTAAAAACAATGTGAACACTGGAAACTGCATTAGTAAAATACTGTGTCGCAGTTTCCAGTGCCCGTACATACAATTTAAATGAGTTAGACGTTCCTTATTATAGCTAGGTTACAATTTGCTAATTTACTAAATTTTGATTTAAATAGGAAAGAAAACTTAAATAAACTTACATGCTATGTCATGGTGACTCGGCTTTTTGTAAGTATGACAGTGCGTGTGTGAATATGTTTTAGAGTGTTTAAGGGGAGTGGGTGTGTGTGAGTGAGGGTGTGGATGTGTGTATACGGGGGTCTGCGTGTGTCGAGGGTTCGGTGGTGTGTGAGTTTGTGGTAGTGTGTATGTGTGAGGGTGGGTTTTTGTGAGGGTTATGTTTGTCTGGTGGGTAAGGGTGTACTTGCGAGCTTAAAACAGTGATCTACTAATATAGATTATTGAGTCCATGCTTAAATGTTTGCACTTTGACTATAATTTGTAAATTTAATTAGGTGTAACAACTACCTAGGGTTTACAGGATATCTTACTGATATTTTTTTTACTAGGATGTGTTTTAGATGGATGTGTGTTTTAAACATTCACGAAATTAAATGTTTTTTCAGTTTCATAAATACATTTAGCTAGCTGTTCTGGCCGAACTATGCCGCTCTGTTATCCGTAAGATTGCATGATGGTTATTACTTGAGTTTATCTGTATCATTGCAGTTTTCCTTCTTTGGTCAACATTGTGTTTTACGTATGGTCTTAAGTTCTTAACACTTTACGACTTGTACACTTTCTTTTCGAAATTTTAGTGCCACGCCCGTTGTCAGGATTATTAGCCTCCTACATAATTTTAAACACTAAAGTTGAATATCAGCAATGACCTCCTTTGATGACGGCCTTCGTGGCGCACTGAGTAGCTGGCAGAGACGCAGGATTCGATTCCCGTTGCGGATCAAATGTTTGCATCATCTACAGAATAGATATTTGTTCCGGGTCTGATGTTTCTCTATAACTCTGAGGGCGTCTTGCGCATCGATACCTATTAGTATTTAGTGGTTAAATATGATCTAAGGAGTTGTCAAATCATACAAATTTGTCAAATTAATACATATTTAATCGCTAAATACGTTTAGGGATCGCTGTGCAAGCTAGGTTAACGTTAAACCAGCGTTTGAAAACAAAACGCTTAAGATTGTCTAAAGTTACTATCGAAAACTTTCAAATATTACCATGATTTTGTTCACTGATTTTCAAGATATCTTCATCATCAACCTATAACAGTCCACTGCTGGACTACTGCTGCTGCTGGACTCCCAGGGTGCGCCATTGAGCCCGATCCTCACCTCTTCTCATCCAATCCTTGCCAGCCACAGCGCGCAAACTCAAGATATAACCCCTTACATATAAGACCATCCTATCCCACAAGATCGCGGTAGGCTCAGGCGGATATGGAGAGATGGAGGTTCCATAAAGAGTGACATAGAAGCGTGGAAATTATGAAGCGAGTGTGACCTGCAGTGGGAGTTTAATACACTACCGCAACTAAGAAAGTCCTAGTTATGGGGCGAACGATCTGCTCGAGCTGATGTCATATTGATATAGTGTAGGTACCGTCACATGTGCGAGTCATGCAATTTATGGCTATCAGCTATTTACTAGTTATAGGCACACGTGCCATTCGACCTCCTAATTAATAGCATAGTAAAGCAGTGCTTTTTAAACAACAGCTCAAGTGAATCGCCGCCGAATAATTCCATTTGTATTTCGTATGAAAGCTGTGTGTCTATAAAGGCATCATCGTTAGTAACCCCGCACCACCTGACTTCATCCTCCTCAAGAACAGCTTCCACCAAGGCACGATCCAGCCAGTGTGGAAGTCCTTATATAGGCTTCGTACACAGGTTGGTCGCTGCAGTGTCAATATGTGCAAATAGCTACAACCTAGGTATCTTTAAGTTGCGAGTGAAAAGGTTTCGTCTAGGCAAGCGTGTACCATCGTAGACTGCACCATCGTTTACCATCAGGCGAGATCGTGCTCAAACGCAAGCCTATATTTTTTTTAATGTATAAAAATGGGGGTTCAGGGATTCTAGCCAACGCAATGCGACTGCGGTGATACTGCACAATCGATGAAACACCTGCTATTGTGCCCTTTGTGCCCGAACACCTGCACGATGGAAGACTAAAAACGGCTTCTCCTGACGGCATCAATGTAGCTAATTACCTATCTAACACAATATGGCCACTGGTGGCGATTCTGTTGTTTGCGCTGACACATCTTAGTAAAAAATACTTAATTTTAGAAATGTCACTTTAAATGTCATTTTAATTTGATCTTTAGCGTAAACAAAATAAGACCGGTTCGTATTTTACATAATTTTAGTTAGTCAGCGTAAACAACAGGATCGCCACCACTGACACGCTAAGAAGATTAAGCAGCATCATATTTCAATGACGTCAAAAGTTGCATTGACAAGCAAACATCGAGATAATATTGAAACTTAAGACAGACATTGATACAGTCGTAATTCCATTGATACAGTCGTAATTCCGTATGGATCTGCTGTCTATATTCTACATCTATAATAGTATTATAAAGAGGAAAGATATGTTTGTTTGTTTGTATTGAATAGGCTCAGAAACTACTGGACCGATTAAAAAAATCTTTCACTGTTGGGAAGCTACACTATCCCCGGGTGATATAGGCTGCGCAGAAGGAGGGTAATGTTTTCTTTGAAAAACTACGCGTGCGATGCTCCGGATTGGTCAGCTAATGATAGATATTTCGAAACGGATTTCAGACTGTATGTGGCCGGTATTCATGACGGGAATGTATCTTTTGTTTGAGGGATTATTGGGCTATCCCTTAACTGATGATAGAAGAATGACATGACTAATGTTGATTTGAGTGTAGGCAGCGATGTTTCCAGGATCAAATTAAACAGAATCCCTTTCTCCAACTTGAAAATCAGTAAAGTAGCCAAACAATTAGATATTTCTTTTTAATTAGTGTTTGTTTTAAATAAAAGTGTTGAGGACTGGTTTACAAACCTTCCAAATACTTGTGAAAAAGGTTCAATAGAGCACAAAACTAAGTGCGAGTCGGACTCGCGCACGAAGGGTTCCGTACCATTATCTATAAAAACGGCAAAAAATCATGTCTGTTGTATGGGAGCCCCACTTAAATATTTATTTTATTAAATAAAACAATTTTATTTATTTACCTTATTTGAGGTTGGTGTCGATTAAGCTAGTCCTCTAAATTGTATGAGCGCCCATACAACTCAGAGGACTATGAATGAATGAATGAAAATTCTTTATTATACCTTACAAGCTAGACACAACAGATTTAAAGAAAAAAACAAATAAAAGTAAGCATAATGGGCGGTCTTATCGCTTAACAAAGCGATCTCTTCCAGACAACCTTTGGATGGAGAGGATCATTGCTTAATGGAAGATTGGCCGAGGTGTAAAAAGAATAAACATAATAACAGAAAAAGAAATTAGTTATATTCATACATATTAGGTACATAAATAACTTTAAATAAATAATATCATATATAAAATAAATATATATGTACTTACATACTTATACTTACAATAATAATATTAGAGATCAGATGAATCATGACTCTTCATGGAGATAAAAGTTTTTGAGTCTAGCTTTAAATACGGAAGGTGAGGGGGATTTCTTAATGACTATCTTAATTGGCGCCAACTATATACGTATGGGGACACCCTTTAATTTTCAACTATTTTATTTTATGGAATTTTTCCTATAATCTTGCTGTAAGACCTTGCTTTTTGCCAAATTTCGTGATTCTAGGTCAACGGGAATTACCATATAGGTTTTCGACCCAAAACCTATAGGATACTTCCGGTTGACCTAGAATTGACAATTTTGATTAAAAGCAAGTCCTTACAGCACAAGTAAAGGGAAAATTCCCAAAAATAAAAGAAGTTGAAAATTAAGGTAAATAGGTATTGTTACTCACAAGTTTTCGTGAAAATCTAAATTTGCCCATATATTTTCATCGTGTTGACTCAGGACCTTGATTTTTATGCATCAAAAAGGGACTAGACCTCAGTATCTGGTATAAATTTCGACTTGCTAGGTCCACCCGTTCCTGAGAACATCGGTGTTGCCACACGGACAGACAGACGGACAAGAGAGTGATCTTATAAGGGTTCCTTTTTTACCTTTTGAGGTACGGAACCCTAAAAATAGTATATAAGTATTATATCAGTTATCTGGTTCCCATAGTACAAGCTTTGCTTAGTTTGGGGCTAGATAGCGCTGTGTGATATGTCCAACAATATTCATTTATGATTGAAAAATTGTTATTAATGAAAAAATCACTTTTAACTTCGAACGAAGATACAAATAGTATTTCGTCACATCCTATCAGCGGCATATAGAGCTGCCAAATGTACACACGGCTACACATCAAGCTATACATATCCAGTATAAGCTAATCTCTCATTCTACGAAAAGCCTACACAATGCGAGGTCAGCTTATTCTGGAAATGTATAGCTTGATGTGTAGCCGTGTGTACCTACGTAGAGTCTGTCAAATGAAAGTAGACCCTGAAAAATCGCGGCAAATTCAAAAAATATCAGCGTGGCAACCCAAACATTAGGGAATAATAATGATGCCACACTCCGATTCTCATTTTCCCTAATCTGTTGAAAAAAAATCAAGAGTACCTACCTTAAACGACGACCTATTTGAAGAATATTAAAAGAGTGACTGAAACGAAAGAAGTAAGTCAGATTCATGGGAAATGGTCATCCGTGGTTCCTGCCTACATCTTCGGGAAAAGGCATTTTTTGCCTATTTTTCCGGTTCAGAATGACAAAACCTATAAAATAGTTCAATATTATTAATCTGCAGTTGATAAGAGTTTAATTATATTATTATTATAGTTATTTATAGTACGTGCAATTATTATTTTATACCACCCTAAATTTACCCAGCTGTAGAACATAGCGTCCGTAGGTGGAAACACATTAGTATTGCCATGTAAAAAGTTACGAAAAAATGCGAGTGCCTAATTTCGTTTGACAGTAGACTAGTAATTATTTTAACAGAAACACTCCTAGTCAACATATTATAATTTGGGCCTACGTTCTACCTACTCATTATTGTGCACGAGAAAAACGAATAAACAGCTGACATGACAAGGCCTTTAAACGAGTTTTCTTCCCGAAAATCTTTGAGGCTAGAGGGACATACTGCTATGACGATGAAACTATCTTAGGTGAAGTAAAGAGAAGCTAGCTAGTAGTAGCTAGTAGCTTATGAGGTCTAACGACGTTAACCAAATATTTCGTTTAAACTTGCACTTCGAAGCATGAAAGTTAGCAGAGTAAAAATCACTAACACTAACCCATACAAACGTAACCAGTTATAGTGAATTTTTCATAGCTATATCGATGTCCGGTGTGAACAGAGGTCTCCGCAATCAATAAACAATTTCGTTTCGAGTAATAATAATAAATTAAACAATAGCTTGTACACACGGCTACACATCAAGATATACTTTCCAGTATAAGCTGACCTCGCACTGTGTAGGCTTTTTGTAGAATGAGAGGTCATCTTATACTGGAAAGTATAGAAATGTAATTTTTTTTATTTGTTTATTTCATCGTTTATTGTAAATATTTTTGTATTGTATGTAATATGGACTTGTATGTTAGTGCTAGTCTGATATAAATTGAATTGAGTATATAATTATTGAATAAAACGGGTATTTATCGCGTACCGAGACCATGACTGTTGCAACACAGCCGAAACGTCGGGATAACAAATAAAAAAGGTACATACGCGATAAATACCCGTTTTAATCAATAATTATGAATTGAATAGCTTGATGTGTAGCCGTGTGTACTCTAAGAATAGGAACCTGATAAAATACTTGTATACTTTTTTATGGAAAATATGTGGAAACACAACCAGACCCGGAACAAATATCTTTAGATTATGCAAACATTAGTTCCGCGGCGGTAATCGAACCCGCTACCCACTGTGGCACCGTGGTCGGAGTAGTTCCTCTTAGGGTTCTCGGATTTGCTTAGGTTAGTTTCCAATGACTCCTGATGGGATCACCGGCATAATTTTAGCTTCATCCCTGTCTGGCGTCTGGCGTCGCGCAACCAATTACGTCTATTTTAGAACAGAGTGTATCTGCGCGTACGACTGCCGACCGCTTCCATAAACCGGTTAAATATCAATAAAATACGCCATAAACGCGTAATGAGCTGGAGGATATGGCGGTAAGATCGAGTGCCGCGTGTTTTTGACCTTAGTTCTTAAATTTTGGATGTTATGTGAAAAATGTCGTTATCGTTGTGATTTAAAGTTTTAAATCGTGCGTCAGTGATTTGTTATGTGTGCACGCGACGGTTTTGTTTTGATGCGCCCGCGACTTGTGTTTTTTTTGGACGTCTGGATATTACAAAGGTTTTTATATATATTTTAGATCATTATTTGCCTCTTATGTCTTGTTAGAATTGAAAGCTTTCTAAGCGCATACGAATTCCTGGTATGGGTCCTAACCTCTAATATGTACTTTTAAACGCAGAGTAGAGTTAGGCTGCTATTACACAGAATAGAATAGAATAATCATTTATTTGGCACACACAAAATGACACATGAAATAATTTAAATGAACAGTAGATACAATTGAATCCAATAAAACAAGTTCGACTCATGTGTCTGCGTACCAAAATGGCGTTCAGCTCAGCATAATGTTGGATGTTAAGCACCCAACGCTGATTTTCAGCTGAAACAGAAAGAATGAGAAGGAGTTTTGCCGATAGTTTGTTTTACAGCGAGGAACATAAAGAGAATGAAAAGGTATCCTTACGGTTCTTGTTGGGACTTGTAACCGTATCATGGAAAGATGGTGAGGAGAATCAATGAGAGACTGTGCAATTTTTACCAATATTGTATGATGACTTGCACAATCGCTTTTGATACTTTTACACAGCGAACTTATAGGTGTACAGACTCTGTTTATATTGGACGTCTTCATATTATCGTTTCATAGTTTTAGCGTACAGTCTGAGTCAGTTAGTAATTTCGGTTTCTTCATTAGTTCGTAAACAAACCGAGTCAAAGTTGCGTCTGGTTTATGTTGCACTTCTAATCAATAGGTCTATTCCATAAACTTTGGCAGAAAAGTCGTTCAGTGCAATTTATTAACAGTTTGAGAAGTTTTGTTAGGATTAAATAAGATTTATGTGTGAAGCACTTGGATGTGCTCAAGGAATTTGCTCATAGCCATTTTCATAAAGGCAAATAAAGAAAAGAAATCAAATACATTTATTTGGAATATTGTACAGGACAGACCACAGAATACTTGGTTAACAAAATAAAACCGGTCAAGTGCGAGTCGTACTCGCGCACGAAGGGTTTCGTACCATTATCTATATTATAAAAACGGCAAAAAATCATGTCTGTTGTATGGGAGCCCCCACTTAAATATCTATATTGTATTAGCGCCCATACAACTCAGAGGACTCTTAATTGGCATCAACTATGTATGTATAGGGACACCCTTTAATTTACAACTTTTTTTTTTTTAATTTTTCCTTTATTTGTGCTGTACCTTGCTTTTTGCCTAATTTCATGAGTCTAAATTTGCCCATATCTTTTTATCGTGTACACTCAGGAGCTTGATTTTTATACACATAATAGGGACTATAGATAGACCTCAGTATCTGGTATAAATTTCAACTTGCTAGGTCCACCCGTTCCTGAGAAAATCGGTGTTGACACACGGACAGACAGACGGACAAGAGAGTGATCTTATAAGGGTTCCTTTTTTACCTTTTGAGGTACGGAACCTTAAAAACACAGGCAGGTAACTCACAAGAAGAGAAACGGGCCGCGCCTCAGCGTATTGCTGCCAACCATTTGAAGATGGTAAGCGGCGTTGGTTTTTAGCTTTTTGATAATTTCGACGAAATAACTTTATTCGTTCGTAACATAGATTCATAGGTCAACATAGTTGCTATAAGATGTCCACTGCTAAACGTAAGCCTTTTCAATAGAACATCAGACCCACCGATGTTCTGCGGCGTGCAGTTAAAGCTTTCAGCAACCTTTGTAACTATATATACTAGCTGACCAATCCGCAGCTTCGCACGCGTAGTTTTTCAGTAAAAAACATTACCCTTCTTCTGCGCAGTTGGGTAAAAAGTAGCCTATGTCACCCGGGGTGAATGTAGCTTTCCAATGGTGAAAGAATGTTTGAAATCAGCACAGTAGTTTTTGAGTTTATTCATTACAAACATACACACAAAAATACAAATCTTTCCTCTTTATACGAGTAATATTAGCATAGACTAGTATATAAAAAACATTACCCTTTTTTGCGCAGTCGGGTAAGAAGAGGCCTATGTCCTTCTTGAGGAGATAATCTATCTCCTTGCCAAATTTAATTACGAGCCATTTAGTCTTGAAAACCTAACAAACAAATATACAAACAAGCAGTGTTACTTTCGCATCAGACTGAAAATTGGATGGAAAAATATGAATGAACTCGCAAATACCTACCCGCCATTAAAACTTCAACACCAGAGTTGCGCATACGAATTTACATAATTCTTTAGTCGATGTCTCAAATTAAAGCCATTTGATGGGGAATGCGGGACCCTACATTAACTGGCTGCGACTGCGGGGAACCCATTCAAAGTATGGCCCACATGCTTATCTGTCCTCTGTCCCTTACCACCTGCACAAAGGACGACTTCAACTTAGCCACTGATAACGCAATGGCTAATTTTAATTTATCCTTATTGTGATTGAGAAGTGAATCGTTGACTCGAAGAAGAAGAAGAAAGCCATTGGATTAGTACTTTCGATGCCCCCAAACATAATATCATATACGATTATGTCTAGGGCAATATTGAACTTTTCAATGAGAAAATTCTAAAATAACTGAGATAATTTTGATCAGTGGGAATCGGAAGGCCTTGGTGAACGTATTTTGATGAAGTTTGGTGAAAGACTAAGTCAAGAGTACCCTAATCCGACGAGTATGCGTGGAGCATGTGATGAGAGAGAATTAAACAAGAGATATTTCAGGATCGTAGCAAGTGGGGTTTTGCCACGTACACAAAATAGACTGTAATGGAATGATGTATAGCTGGAATGATCATTCTTAGTGGTTTTTATATCTATTACTATTATTGTACTAACTTAGACCTTTTTGACGTATATTTTACTAAATGAAAGAAAATATTTACCACAAAATTCACAAAGGTACATAGCCTAACTCAGGTAAGTACATAATTAAGTACATTGTATACATAGTTCTCTTATTGTTTCAGTTAGTACATTTTCGTAGAACAGGATAAACGTTTATAAATAAATAAATAATGATGTACCGATAACCGTTCGGGAAGAAAGGTTCTCGAGTGGAGACCACGGACTGGAAGGCGCAGCGTAGGCCGGCCCCCCACAAGGTGGACCGACGATCTAGTACGAATCGCGGGGAGCCGTTGGGCGCAAACGGCTACCAACCGCTCGTTGTGGCGATCTAAGGGGAGGTCTATGTTCAGCAGTGGACGTCTCCCGGCTGATGATGATGATGATGAAATAAATAATGCTTTTCACACAGCGCTATCTAGCTCCAAACTAAGCAGAGCTTGTACCATGGGAACCAGATAACTGATAGAAAACTCATATACAAATATATTATATATACCTGTCGTTTCCTCAGTAGGCTAGGGCTGTATCGACCTGTATCCTATTTTAATGTGCTTTATACAGTGCCTGAGATACAACGCTGTAGTGTAGTGCCTAGCTTGGCCGCTGTAAAGTAGGCTTGCTCAGCCAGCATCTACATATATTATATTATCCTCTCAAATGTACTAGTGGTTCGCCATAAAAACAAAAAAATATTATTGACTATCAAAATAGTGCCACGAAATAGTTAACCAATTAACTTGACCTTCAGTTTCATCCAAATTACAAGTAACGGGAGTTCATGTTATTTGGTTTTTTTTGGGGTACAAATTGCAGTTATTCTGGATTTCAGACTTTTGCCTATATTTCTGTCACTTACACTACACGCATACCAAATTACAGCACTGTGGGGTCACTGGTGTATCCTGTGAATTTTGTCAAAGTTCAATTTTTATCGTGGCTAATAACTCAAAAACTATAAGTACTTTACTAAAAATAAAAACGGAGTCTAAATGTACTAATAAAGACTTTACATTTGACGTTCCACTTGACCTAATAGTCTCATTTTAATTTTTTTTACCCCTCTTGAACCCCAATATCTCAACAACCCCCAACATTTTTAGTTATTTTGTCACACCAAAATTGTGCCATCACTATCTACCTATGTATCAAATTTCACGATTATCGGATCAACGCTTCGAAAGTTATCCTCGGACAAACAAACATACATACATACATACATAAAACGCCGATTTGCCCAAGTTGATTTAAAGATCTCGCTTCGCTGGATCAATTATATACTTACTACTATACTGCTTATAATCTATACTGTCTGTCTGTTAGTATGCATTCTATACTGTCATTAAATCATCAATAATTGCATCACAAAGTGGGCGTATTTAATTTTCTTTTATATATGATATCACCATGCATTTTCTAATTTTAGTTTACGGGCCACTTCAGATACTTTATGTCAGTGATATCGACCTACTACTACGATATTTGAATACACATCACATCAGTTTTGAAGTTATCATACTCGTAGGTTTGAGATTGAGATTAGTGTTATCAACACGTTTTTGGATTCATTTTTTCCGGTCGGTATATAATATAACATACATACAAAACGTGGCACAGTGAGAGTGAATAGCCGGTAGATGGCGCTGTGTGAAAAGTCCAGCATTATTTATTTAAATATCGTATGCGCTATAACTTCGAAGGTAACGTTTTACTGTTCTCAAAGAAAAGTAGAAATCATTTATTAACTGCAACCACATAATAACAATGATTAAATAATATAATTTACAAAGATGTATCATTTTTTTAATGGCTTGTTTATCCCACTAATATTATAAACGCGAAAGTTTGTATGGATGTATGTGTGGATGTTTGTTACTCTTTCACGCAAAAACTAACAAATGGATTTTAATGAAATTTGGTATGTACGTAGATCCTGATTAACGCATACGCTACACATCAAGCTATACTTCTCCAGTATAATATGACCTCTTATTTTACGAAAAGCCATGCATGAAGAACACATTGCATGGTCAGCTTACAGCATAATTTCAAACAGAACCTACACTAAGTCGAGTAGACTTGTGTTGTGGGTAGATAATAAAAAAGTGGCACTCCGGGAGTGCCGACAGAAGTGTAAACCACAACATCGCATCGGTCTTTATGCACACACTGGTCGATGGGTGGCATGGTTACCAAGAAAGATCTATTGGCTAAAAAAGATACTTTTCTAGATATAAGAAACCCAAGGCCAAAATCAGTAGAAGCAACCTAGTATGAGCTGGTAGTCAGCTTGGTGTCGGTAATCTTGGCCTCTCGAGGACCTCGGATGTGCCTTGACGACTTATAGCTGGTAAAGACAGCATCGCTAACTGTAAACCCCTACATGTTTGAAGATTGAAACAAAACCCTGCGAAGCAGATTCGTTCATCCATCTAGCTGCAACGACACGGAACATTTCATAGCCTGGCCCCCCTATCCTTTATCTTGAATGTACCCGAGAGTTGGTCATCAAGGGATTCGACAATTCATGAGGATATTTTTTTTTTCTTCAAAAAAATCAAAATCAAAAATCTTTTATATGTATATTACAAGAGTACATGTAAAGACTAGGGTTGGTAACTCTTCTTTTAAGTTGCATTAACCTGTGTTAGAAGAGTCCCCTCTTGAATGTGGTCGTTTAGGATCACATCTTGCATAACAATAAGTGATATTATATAAATAGATAATATTGAGTGAAGACACGCTGTACTAATTGAGTATAAATAGTATATAAAGATCATTTTGTAGGTTCTATATACATATAAGTGTAGCTATCGTTTTACATAAATAAATTTGCATAACAAGTTTTGATTGAAAATAATTTAAAAATTGTAGGTTTAAAAGTTAAGTTAGTTAAGTTGTTTAAATGGGTTGGAATTTTAAGACAATAACTACAATGCATAAATAAATGTAACAAGTATTTAAATCAATTAACACGATCGTCTGCAGCTATATTTGAATAGTTCATAATCTGTTTCATATTAATATTAGGTAGGTATTCTATATTGTAGATATGTATTTTATTATATAACCGTAAATAAATATAACATTATATTACTATAACTTTTAAATGTGAAGGATTAGGAATAGGTTATGGATAGGCATACTACTATACAGAATTAAGCATTTTTTTTATATATATATACACGCTTGCCTAGAAGAAACCTATTCACTCGCGACTTAAAGATACCCAGGTTATAGCTATCTGGAAACACAGACTCTGGCAAGTCGTTCCACTCTTTGGCGGTACGCATAATAAAGGTCGAAGAGAACCGCTTTGTGCGAATGGGAGGTATTTCTACCATATAGCGGTGGCGCACCGGAGAGCGTCTGGTTGTCAGTTGATAGAAAGGAGATGGTGGAATCAGGTTGAAAAGTTCCGCCGCACACTCCCCGAAATGTACTCGATAAAAAACCGAGAGGCTAGCAACCTTTCGTCGATGTTCTAGGCTAAGGAGCCTTGCATCAACTAGCTCATCGTTGCCTATGAGCTTCTTGGCTCTTCTCTCAATTGATTCCAGAGCTTCAAGTTGGTACTTCGCTGATCCGTCCCAGAGGTGAGAACAGTACTCCAAACACGAACGGACTTGTGCTTGGTACAAGTTGAGCAACTGTCCCGGTGTGAAGTAGTACCTCACCTTTGCGAGTATACCAAGCTTTTTAGCAGCCAACTGGGCTTTCGACTCAATGTAGGAGCCGAAATTGAGAGATTGACATATTTGACGAATGCCCAGTTGAAATACGTTTAACTTGTCAAACGTTAGCCACCATGTGATATTCAACTGTATGGGGGGCTGAGGAGAACAGTAATGCAAGCTATGCTTGGAGTAATGCAAGCTTCATTATAGGCTGATGATGTCCAGGTACTAGTGGTCAAGGTTCTGCTGACCAGGAACAAATTAGACGCATGCTATTTCGATTTGCCATCTCATTCGTTTCGCTATGTTAGCTCGTTTGATTACAGGCTGGTCACCACGCAACAGATTTTTTCTGCGGACGTAAAATATTTTCTGATATTGACCTACAGCAAGTCCTTGAATTTTTTGCATTGGTGAAAACTGAAACACATTTTTTTAATAATTGCCTCCATGGCTATTGTGTGAATGGCAATGCCATGGCATTGAGTGGATGCAATTTGTACCTATTCAACGAAAAACCTAGTCAAAAGTTTGACGCCTATGTTTGTCTGTGGTATCGCAGTTCTGAAACGGACGGACGGATTTGGACGTGATTTTTATAGAAAGCTAGTTTAACTGGTTTTTAGCTAGGTCTTTTTTACGGGATTTATGTGTAGAGCGGGGGTTTTAATTCGTTTAAGTTTAAATTTTACTTGCATTGGTATTAAATGCTAGTACTGTCTGCCTGGTCTACAAACATGACTCTAACAAACTCTATAACAAAATCATTGTTAAGAAGCGTGACAAAAACTAAAAAAGATCGACACTAGAAACAATATATAAAATGGCATGGATATAGTCAGATTTAGATTTTACAAATTAAGTTTTCGTATCCTACCAGTTAGTTCATAACATCATACCAGTTATATTGAGTCATGCGTTAGAACTATTTTTGTCTCATATCAAAGTTTAGTTTACTAGAGCCCTTATAGATACAGGATATCTGGAAAGCAATCGCTAAATGTCACAGTATCATTGATATGTTCGATAACAGAGATCAACTAATATATATTTCGACATCTGATACAAGTTTGATACTGTTAGTGATGAGATAATATATGTTTCGGTCTATTTCACTATATAAACGATTCCTTAACTACCATTTTTATTGTTGACTAGCTTCCACCCGCAGCTTCGCACGCGTGGTTTTTCAATAAAAAGTAGCCTATGTGTTAATCCAGGTTATAATCTACGTACATACCAAATATCATCGAAATTGGTTCAGCCGTTGCGACGTGATTGAGTAACAAACAAATAAATAAACATCGAAACCTTTGCATTTATATTATTAATGTGATAGAGCCGTAATAATATTTCATTGTTATTGATTACAATCACCAACTGGCTCATAATACGTTGCGTACTATAGACCAAGCCTGGTGTCGGAGATTTAAGTTGCAAATGACATTTTGGTCAGTGCTTACAGCATTTAATTTAAATAACCTACCTAAAAACTTTTAGAAAACCTTTGATTTATATATAAACAGTTTCTGCAATGTAATATTTTAAGTTTTATAATGAATTCATAAAAGACTGTAGTAGTTATATTGAATCTCATTTTTAGTGAACTGTAATCGTTCTTTTGAGAATAAACTCTTTAAACCGAAATGCGCTCAGTAAAGTTCTGGCGGTCATCCATCTAAGGGATAGCTGCGACGAACGTTGTTTATCTTATTCGGGCAAGAATGACTGCTCTAAAAGAGTTTATTTCTAGGAAAAAGAATGTCATTTTACACAAGATAATAAAGTAGAGATAAAGTTTATACGGCGATCATGCCCTAGCAATGCCTGGCTGATCTGGTATGCTATCTCTGGCTTCTGAAAATAGGTAATTGTATTAAATTCTATTATATCAAATTATTACAATTGATAGAATTTTGTTTGTACATAGATATATGTCACTGTGAATGCAAAGGTGTCATACATTTCACCAACATTTCACCCTGTTTCAATAAACAATGTAATTCGCCCCTCATCCTGAGGCTGGTGAAAAGTTGCGCCTGTAATTTCACCGGCTAAACTAGACTTAGTCAAAAATATACAATTTCCTAAAAATATTTAACAGATTGTGGTCTTTTATGGCCTTTTCTTCTGAGCAAAAGTATAATTCCCACAATTAATTACTGTTTCTTTCTCATCAATCATCACAAATAACAATATTAATAAAGCATTGATTCAATGAGCTGTTCAATGAACTTTAATAATTGCAGTTCGTAGGAAATACGATAACTTGGTATTAGTGTCAGTTATTGTTCCGATTGTATTACACGCATCTTAAGGAAAGTAGGTTATCCTATCCAGAACTTATAATGGTGATATAAACCTAGAGATCATTACACTCTGGATTTAGAATTGTATGGAATAAAGCTCATCAAAATCGGTGATTTAGTTTTGGAGATAGATGATGAAGACCTAGAAGACTTCTGGGACTTCGGTACTCAAAATACCAAATGCCTAATTCATACCATCCGTAAAGGTGAGAGGCATTATAGTGTGACCATTAGTGCTGTACACTCCCTGAGGTATGCGCGCGGCGAGACGGGGGGGGAGAATCGACTGCTGCGCTCTGTCAGTTCGCCGTCAACGCTCGTGGCGGCAGGTAGTGTTATTTGTATCGGACTGTCTATGTCAGACACACATGAGATAAATATTCAAAGATGGGTCGTGTGATAATGTTATCGATTCATTCATAATAAATTTGCAAGACTCTGATTCTAGTTCCGGTGGCGAAGTGGAAGATGAAGATGATGACGAAATGGAAGATGAAGTTGAAACAGAATCTATGTCAGAATAACTTTCGTTAGAATATATAATTGTTTGTAAATATAAAAAATGTTCAATAAAACAAGTCCTTTGAATTATAAGTTTAGTTCTTATTTATCACCTGCATATTTTTATAAAATATGAGTATATTTAAGTTACATTTTAATCAACTAAGTAAGTATAATATATTACAGATAGATAGCCTCCGACCATCGTCCCGCCACAAGTCTTGCCTTAGAAATGCAAACTGATATCGTAAGATATGTCCGACATGTATTGATCTCATGTGAACTCATGCAGTTTTTTCTTTGCCTCCCACCTCGCCGCGCATACCTCAGGGAGTGCACAGCACTAATGGTCACACTATAGCCAAAGTTACTGGCCATAAAGGACTTCTCAGAACACTGAACTTAAACATTAGACTATAGCCGTAAGACTGACAGTGCCTGTAATGCTATGACATACATATCTCTACCTAACTAGCTAACTACATGGTGTATTCTAAAATAATCTTTCACTATTACAGACTAAAGTCCAATTTCCAACTCGCCGTCGTGACTGGGGCATCTTGAATCCGCCACGCGAGCGGTTGCCATGTGAAACAATTGAGATAATGGACGTTTCAGTGATCGATGACAGAGATGCATTCTGTACAGAAAACTTTAGCATTGATGTATGTTATGATAATGCTTTTGTAATACCGAGAGATAAGCCAAATGGTAGACATTTTAATTGGAAATAGAATTCAGGAATAAAAGTTAAACGTTATTTTCGAGCTTAATATATAGGATTATATATGATAAAATAAGATAATAATTTATAAATAAATATTAATATTTCAGAAACAAACTTAAAAATCGATTGTGAAACCACAAACAAAAATTATAAAATACTATACAATTAATATAATAATACAATGATAACAATACAATTCAAGATGGAAAACATACGTACACAAACTAGGATGGACCTTCCTCCGGACTATATGTATAACATATAGGTATCTCAATAACATATATGTAACTTATATTTATTAATATAAAAAAAGTAACTTATGGAATTATAAGTAGCACAGATGGTACCTACCTAAATATTGTTTTTAAATGGGAAAAATCTAGCGTCGATGAACACTGGAATGGATAATGGTTAAGTTTTGAAGAGTTGGCATTTAATAAAGAATAAGTAATAAATAAAGAAATATTTAAAAAGCTAAGTGTAATAATTATTTATACATACGTAGAATGAACGGATATAGAAGTAGAGGAAGGCCGAAGAAGAGATGGATGTACTGTATGAAGAATGATATGGGTAAGAAAGAAGTGACAACGGAGATGACATCTAATAGAGAGGTATGGAAGAAAAATACATGTTGTGCTGACACCACATAATGTAGGAAAAGAGCAGGAAGAAGAAGACTTATACATACATAGAGGGAAATGTTGATCTACGTATACCCTAAGTAATAAATAAACGTAATGACATACATATCTATTCACAACAACGAGTCCGAAAAGCATATCTAAAAGCATATAAGATCAAAGGTGATGGTACAATCGTAAGGCTTGATGTTAGAGTTAATGGTGATGATGCTACTTGTGCTTAAATTTATTGAGCAATACATATATGAAAGAGAGGCTGAGAACATGAAGTTATGATGAAGAGAGACTGCAGACCGGCTCTCTTCAATCATAATGTGTGTAACGCACGCAATGGTATGGTTAATACCATGACTATGACTCCTTTTAAACCGCTCAATTCCAGATCGGTCTGGTTCTTGTGTGAAAGTTGTATTTACAATGTACTTTTCGGTTGATCCGCTGAATGCTAAACACATAGCCATTGTTGATACATCGCTTAGGCGTTGGAATGTCGGCAACAAGTAATTTTCACAATTTGCAACGCATGAACCGAATCCTAAATGAGAAATGTTCGTCTCCTCGAATCCAAACAAAACAGACCAGTCGCATAAACAAAACAAAATTTATAATTCCGATGGTCTTCTCAGAAGGTGAGATGCGAAACGTGGCGATTGCACCATCTATAAAAACAGAAATAAGTAGTATACGAGTATTTTCAGAGGCAATTTACCTGCTACATACCTGATATGATAACCATGCGCAGGCGCCGGATCCGCGCGAACGACCATAATCAAGAACCTGTCATTCAGTACCCCTGCGACCGCCGCAGCGTGCGCACGCGAAATCCTCGCTCGAACCGCCTCCCCCACGTGGGTTTGTGAGTAAATAAACGGTGTATTCGCGCCAAGTGGACTGTATTGTTTGTGCCGGATTTCGTGATTTGGATTGCCTGAAAGTTCTACACAAGATTCGTTCCACGGTATCAGTCACACATCGAGTTGATTTTGTTTGTTTATCATGACGATTCTGGGAATTTGCGCTGTTTTTATAGCGCAAAAGTTCCACCGTCGTATGCTAGTATATTTTCTTGTATAGTTGTATGAACTTGTACTTATGTAGATATCGTGAAGGCAATTGCCACCAATAACAATAATCAGCCAGCCATGCGTAGCTTTAGTTATGAAACTTTCAATCAGCGTTAAATGGAGTTAAGTGACTGACGCTGCGACATTTATGGATAACTAATGCCAATGGCATACAGTCCAGAATAGATTGACATATTAGTATACCTATCAATATTATGGATTTTTCAGCTAATGATATGGAGTGGATTGATAACATTCATGATACATTTTATTGTAATGTACGGTTCATCGGCCAAGCATCCATACATTAGTCATAGCGATTACCTTCAGTGACGTTAATTGTAATTTTACAAAACATTCCATTTATGCCTTAGCTGGTCCCATTAGTGGTCACTTTGAATCATGCTTTAAAGGACATGAGATAAATCAACAGTTGGTCTGGCCGCTAACGAATACATCCTTACGATCTAGAGTCATCATATCAATTATTATGATATTTGGACGTGACACCATTGTATTGTTCTATACGGCCGACTGATGTCCATTAATTTGAAAGAATGAAAAGATAATTATCTAAACAAGCTAAATTAGCAAACTAATCAACGTTGCCTGTTTCACACGAGAGACCTCCGAGACCTATTATATTGTACTCTACTTCTATAATTGCAGTACCCTTAACAGCTATGCCAATAATAATATCGATCTGTCTACAGAAATCAAAACTAACGCATTCAGAATACAGACACACAGTACCTAATTACTGTGAAGTGATAGTTTTAAAACAAGATTTGTTGTGAAATTGATTTGATCTCGATTTAAAAGGATATTGAAGTTTCGAAATATTATATCTAAACTATTTTTATTTATCAACAACGTTACCTCGATTTTAAATTGGTTATGGATAGATGACATCAACTAGATAATCGTTTATTCCCGGGTTCGATTCCCGCCGCGGAACAAATGTTTGCATGATCTGCAGATATTTGTTCAGAGACTGGATGTTTTTCTATATATTATAAGTATGTATTTACAAAAACAAATTGTATATAAGTATTCTATCAGTTATCTGGTTCCCATAATACAAGCTCTGCTTAGTTTGGGGCTAGATAGCGCTATGTGAAATGTTCAGTAGTATTTAATATTATTTAATATTTAATATTTTGGGTTTGATGATTATTTTCTGTCGTTTGACTTGCTTTTTTATGCAAGTCCCAAACAGCTACTATCACATTAATCATTTCCAAAAAATATATTTGGGATTTGTGTTTTCGCCTTTTGTAATTCATAACTCATATGTTTGAACCAAAACAAAGAATAAAATTATATTGTTGCTTTATTTAATTATTTGTTGTTATTAAAATCTCACATCGAAATATTTTTCTATATTGTTTTGTTTGATGATTTACGACTTCGATTCTTCTGAGGAGGAGTTATACCTAAGTCCTACCATCTTAGCTTTTTTTATTCATAATCCATGTAATCGAGTTTATCTTATTTATGTCTGCGTCCACCAAATCAACTTCATTTTATTTCTTTTAAATGGAGACCATTACAGTCAGTATTAAAACTGATTTATTAAAATTGACACTACATTATATCTTTTTTAATTTGTATCAGACTTTGATATTGTAGAACATAAAAAAAAGTGTCACTTAGTACTAACCGCACACTAGAATTCCGCCGATAAGTACGTGTGGTTTGTCAATAAAAAAAAAACGAAAAAACCTCTATGAAAAAACTCTTAGATGTGCCAGCTTTCATGGTGATCGGTTAAACAGTATTGGAATTATCAATCTCAGATACTCGTATACCAATATCCATTTTTTTAACAGATTGGTGTATATATAATATACTAGCTGACCAATCCGCAGCTTCGCACGCGTAGTTTTTCAATAAAAACATTACCCTCCTTCTGCGCAGTTGGATAAAAAGTAGCCTATGTCACCCGGGGATAGTGTAGCTTCCCAATAGCGAAAGAATTTTTTAAATCGGTCCAGTAGTTTCGGAGCCTATTCAAACCAAACAAACAAATCTTTCCTCTTTATAATATTAGTATAGATAGCTAATCATTGATTTGAGTCATAGTTTGAGAATATTTTCTTATCGCTTATATATTTGTTCGTTTTATTAGTTTATTTTAAGTAACATAAACATGCATAAATAGCTTCTATAAACATAATTAAATGGCACAGTTTAAGTTCATATACACCGTAACATATCCGATAACCTTATACAAAACCCGCAGAATATTAAACAGTGGAATACCGTACATTTTGAACATAAACAGAATATTTATCAGTACATTACTGCAATTTCTTTCGGATGCCAACTTTCTCTTTGTTTTTCATTAAAACAACTGTGGTTTTAATTTCAGTAATTCATTAATATAGGTATTATATATCTAAAATTAAGTTCTAATTCTTGTTTTCTAGTCCTGTATGTCTATTTCTATTAGATACCTATAATACGTTTTTAATTATCGCTATCTTGGTTTTTTTGTATATGTTCTACCTATGATCAAAGTAGGTCAAAATCTTCGAGTATGATCTTAAATTACTTTACTCATATCTTATACATATTTGCCTCATTATACTCATAAACTGTCAACTTTTCTCTTATCTTATGTGCGTGTTTTATGACCTTCTTAATTAATGGAAAATCTTGCTTTTCTAAGAAAAATCCATGTTTTATTGTTTACATTTTTATCATAATCAACGGAATTACCTTGTATCTAGATTTGTGGTTGTTATTTAGACAAAATATTATTTATTTGTTCATATAAAAACGTTGTGAATGGCGAAAATGGGAGGAGGCCTTTGCCCAACAATGGGATAACATGTGCTGTGATAGTAATAGTAATAATTAGTATAATAATGATAGGAATAGTTAACGTTTATACAGAGAAGGAGGGAGGAGTGGCGAATGCTAAACATAAGATAAAAAAAAGAAATAATAAACTACGATCGAATTTCGACCACTGACAACCAGTATTACTTCATTGCAATTAAAACACCTCACTGATTTAAAACTGTATCACCGCTCAAGGTGTTCCACTTTTTGCTGAAATTGTTTATTTCGGGTCATAAGGATCGTGAACCTAGTTTGATAAAATCTTTATAGACTGAGAGGATTGCGGCAGCCTTACTTTATTGAGTACAACTGACCAATACGCAGCTTCGCACGCGTAGTTTTTCTATAAAAACATTACTTTCCTTCTGCGGAGTTGGGTGAAAAGTAGCCTATGTTACACTGGGATAATGTAGCATTCTAGTAGTGAAAGAATTTTTTAAATTGTACCAGTAGTTTTTGAGTTTATTCGTTACAAACATACAAAAATACAATTTTTTCCTCTTTATAATATTAGTATAGATTTCAAAGTAGGTATAGGATCAAAAGCATATAGAGCCCATTATACTTGTTGTACGGTGAAATGATAGGCACATGAGACTTTACACCTGTATGCCTCAAGTTAATGGACGCAAGGTATCAAAGTCAAAATCTTTTATTCATTAAAATCACAAGGACCACTTTGAAACGTAAAGGTCATTGGGCATTTTGTTCGGACATATGACCCACGGCGCACAAAAACGAAACAGGGCTAGGTATGTAGTTAAATGTATATGTTACTTAATGGTATGGGTCGCATTATTGCAGGATATGGGAGAACCGCAAAAAAAATTTTTTTAATTAATATTATAGCATTTTTAAAATAATTATTATAGCATTTTTAAATTATTATTATAGCATTTTTATAATGAACTAAGTAAAAACTATTGGCCTGACTGTAAAAATACTTTGTAAAACAGTTGTTTTGAACAATTTCCAGGAATACGAAAATAAAATCCATTTTGCGGTAATAATATTTTTATTCTGCATTATCAAAATCTATAGTTAATTCATCTAAAAAGGCTGCAGGCGCGTCTATCACGTCTTGATGCCTGGCCCATGACAGAAAGTATACGACGCTTACAACATGTGCACAGCTTCCGACAGTGCGACGGCCGTGTATACACGAGCAGTAATACTGTTGGATGCTATTTCTTCCAATATGGGTAGGATCTACTAAAATATAGGTGTAGTACTGCTTTGCACGGACGTGTCGTGACTGTATTCTGCCTCTTATCAATATCTTATTTTCAATCATTTCTTGGTGCCGGTATAGTTCGATAGTGTATACACCATCCTCACGCATGTGCTCGTGGCAATACGATCTTGCGATTCTCAAGTGGTATGATCCCAACGTAAACAATATTAATTCGTCAAATGTAAGCCGAGGAAAGTCATCAAAATCCGGATCATTGCCATCGAGTCGCACAAACGCTACTCTCTGCCTGTTTAAATTATGGTTAATCACATATTCTGCCATCTCATTGGGTTCATTCATTCGTTCATTTATAATTCTTATGAATTGTTCCGCATACATATGGTCCTCATATGGATGGCGAGTAGCATTAATTATGGCCGCAGTTATTTTGAAGTCGACCATCATGTTTCTCATGGCAACGTTAAAATATACATGGCGGAAGATTTTAAAATCTTTCTTGAATCTGCCGTTAATGGTTTCCACTACCCACCGGATCATTGTTATTAATCTAGATTTATTAGCATCTAGTGTCGTCAGTTGTTCTCCTCTTACTCTTGTAGGCGGCATGTGAGGATTATACCCGCATTCCTCAATTTTATCAATCGAATCCCGAAATCCACGATCCAATATAAAAACATCATTAACTCTCAAGAACCCATGAATCGGAGAATCTTCTTGCATCAGGTCACGCATAATGCTTGCGTCCGAAGTAGTCGCAGTGTAAGGCCCCGTAACATCTACTATGTAGCCGTCGGTACATACTATAAGGAAGGGTTTTACTAAGTTCCGAAACTTATAAAGACTGTAAGTTTTGCGCTGGAAAAGGAAATTCGAACTCTTTTGTAGATAAATATATGTTCCATCACATACGAGAATGGCCGCCGGTTCATTATAGTTACCACCAAAAAAATGGCTTGGAATTGCAAGATTCTTGGCCACATACATACAATCTGAGAGACATACAATCTGTTATGCGATACAAACATTTTTCTTATGCTTGTACATACATTTTCACAATGCTGACAGTAAAATCTTTAGTTTTTAGTCTAATAGAATTATAGTTAGACTCACATACATACTGTTACATAACATTTTTCCTCCAGCAGATACATAAAAAAAATTTACATATTTAGAAAAGTGGAATTGAATACTTTACTTTAAAAGTGATTTGAACACTGTGCGCGAAAAAAAAAAAGTGGGTCAAAACCGCCCAATGATCTTTTACTGTCTGTTCCTTCGCGACCAAGCCAGGAAAGAAAGGCAAGAAACAAGTCTGGTTGTTTTTTAATGATCCTTTTATAATACATAACAATACAGGAAATAAATTACGTCTAAATTTGTAACATTTTGAACGAGTTGGAGCAATTTCAATCCCAAGCTTGTCTATCATCTAAATAATCCGATATTTTATAGTAGGCTTTTTTATAAAGGTTTTGTTTAATTTTTAAATTACGTTTTTAAATTTGTTAATTGTCAATTTTTGTACATCACTTAGGAGTTTGTTATAAAAGCGAACAACTTGCCCTTTAAACGGTTTACTAACTTTATGGAGTCTACAAGTGGCAACAGCGAGTTTATCTTTATTTCTAGTATTAAAATTATGATTATCGCTGTTTTTCTTAAACAAATTAATATTTTTGTGAACAAACATCAGATTTTCATAGATGTATTGACAAGGGAATGTCATAATATTTATTTCTTTAAACTTATTGTGTAATGATTCTCTGGGGCCCATATTATAAATTGCACGAACAGCCCTCTTCTGCAGCACAATAACGGTGTTTAAATCGTATCGTAGGGCACGTTTCTAACGTGTGTATTAGGAAATTCTCTGTTATAGGTGATGGTTACCACTCTTTTTTAGGTGGGCCATAAGCTTGTTCCATCTCCAGGTAGTATATAAAAAATTGGTAGATGATAAGGTAGTAGGTAGTGTGTACAGTACCCACCGAGTCTGTGCGACCTCTGCACACGCCTTGATCTGTACTTTGAAATCAGATCACAACCTGTTCATTGCGTGTGCGTTAGTTGTGTCATACGAGCTTTTTCCCCGAGGCTTCGTCAAACTCGAACCAGTATTGTCTTTCTGCAAACTTACAACCTGTTTCATGTCTTGTTCTTAATGGTTGTTACTTAAAGATTTACTCTCAGTTTTTATTGGAAACTAAAGCGTTATGTTGTTGAAGATTACCAAAGAAGCCACCTTTTTAACTGACTTCAGAAAAATGGGGAGGTTCTCAATTCGTCGGAATCTTTTTTTTAAATGTATTTTTCCCGATTACTCAAAGACGCCTTGGCCGATTCGAGAAATTCTTTTTATGTTTAAAGGGTTTACTTCCCAAGTAGTCCCAATGGCTCTAAGTCAGGATCTGATGATCCCAATGGGATCCCAAAAAAATCGAAGGCAACCCTCAAATTTTTCGCCATTCATTTCGCCAATTTGACGCAATTCGGTTTTATGTTTGTTATTACCTCAGAACTCCGTCATTTATCAACCGATTTAAAAAAAATATTTTTTTATTTGCAAGAATATACTTTCAAGTTGGTTCTATAAAATTTTTATCAAAATCGGTTATGTAGTTTAGTTAAGTCGGTTATATTTTTATTAAAAAGTTACTTGTTAAGAAAACCTTTCCTACATAATTCTTTCGAGCTGGTTTTTTTACGACTCTGAGATGGAACAAGTATATGGCCCACCTGATGTTAAGTGGTAACCATCGCCTATAACAAAGTATTGCTTCGTAAGTCACGCACCTTAGAAATGTGCTCTACGATGCACTGCCCTGCATCCATCATTTTAGGCATTCAGATGTAAAGCCTCATGTAAGTGTAACCTTACTGGCAATTATACCTTCAAACCGAAACACAACAATGCTGCTTGGAGGCAGAAATGGTACTTCTCTTAAATCTACTGTTGGTTGTGAAGTGTGCTTGAAAAACAACAAAACCAAACTATACAATCCAGTTAGTAGCTAGCTGCTACTCATACAAACAGTGATAGACAGACAACCTTGCACATGTGGGGTAATAGAGAACATGACAGCTGTAACATGTGCATAATGTGGCCAATCATGTCCAGTCTACTGCATAGCATTTATCAACATTCATTTTTATTTTATCTATCATTGATAGCTAATCACTTGACCACTACCTCACCTGATGGTAAGTGATGGTGTGATCGAATATGGAGCACGCTTGCCTATTTTTTTACAAGCTTTTTATTAACTTGCAATGTATGTATGTTTGTCCGAGTGGAATCTTGCAACTGAGTTTTAAACCCGTTCCCCTCAAACGATTAAGCTGAAATTTGGAATACATATGTAACTTCGGTGACAATGCAATAATATGGTCTCATGAAGGTGGTCTCATGATGGAGACGGATGCTAGACAACGGAACTTTTGAATGGATTATAGTAGGCTACTAGTGTTTGGGCTCATTTGAATCTGCTTGCGGTTTAAAAAAGCTTGTTTTGAAAAAGTCATTTTTCTACAAAAACTTATTTTAAATTTGCTTTCAGGCTTTGGTTTCACTGCGGTCTCGAGGCCTCGATGCCTTTTGTGATCGCCACTTGTTTTAATGTCGCCCCTAGTTTATGGGGGCATTGAAAGTTCACCACTAAACCGTTAAAGCGCTTACCTAAAAAGAACCTGTTCATTCTGGACTTGAAGACTCCGAGATTATCAACATTATAACATAAAATTACTGAGACAAATAGAATTCTGGACAAGTTTTATATTGAAGACCTGTTAATTGATACTGACTGAGACGCAACGTAGTGATGCGACATAGCTCGAAGAACTGGCGGTTGTTGGAACAGGAAAGGTTCTAGGGTCATGCACTGGAAAGCGCAGCATAGCACAGCCCCCCCCCCTTCAGATGAAAAGTCGACCTGTTAAAAGTTACTGGGAGCCGTTGGGTGCAGCCGCAAAAGATCAGTCGCTCTGGAAATCTATGCGGGAGGCCTATAAGCAGTAGTGGACGTCATATGGCTGATATAATGATGATTACGCGAAGAACCATTGTCAAACTTGTAATCCCGGTGAAAAAATACTGTTAATTAATTTTATTCTGCGATATTAGATACCATTCTAAATACATTGCCGGACCCGATAATGAAACGGGCGTTCGTGAATCATCCCAGCTGTAGACACATCTTCTGATTTGTGACGCCCGCGCCTGTCTGATTGTAAGGGGAGTTACTAGAATTTGACTCATGCGCGAACGGGAGGTCAGGATATAGGTTTTTCCGATATAATACCCAAAATACCTACATAATATATACAATCCATATATATATATGTGGAGACCGCGTCTTGGAAAACGTAGTGTGGGGCGTCCCCCGGCTAGGAGGAGCGATGACATAAGGAAGGTGGCGGACAGAAATTGGATGAGAAGAGCCGAAGACCGGGCTCAGTGGCGCGTATTGGGAGAGGCCTATGTCCAGCAGTGGACTAATGTGGGCTGATGATGACGATGATGATATACAATCATATATTTACTACAATTACAGAGAAAATACATAAAAAAACACAATAAAACTGTAGAGATTTAAAACATAAACAAAAGAGAACACATTTAAGAGTTCCTAGTGAAAATTACTGTTTCTGCCGCCAAGCAGCATTGCTGTCTTGGGTATGGTTTGCGGTGAAATTTCAGACACATGAGGCTTTTAAACATGTATGGCTCTAGTTGATGGACGCAGGGCTGTGCATCGTAGGGTACTTTTCTAACGTCCGTGCCTCGTAGGCAATAGTTCGCTAAAGGCGATAGTTACCACTTAACAACAGGTGGGCCATAGGTTTGTTCCATCTCCATGTCGTATTTTCATGTGTTTTCAAAGCAGTATTTCAGTGCGGGGCAAAGACTGCTTTGCTATAAGGCGCAAGTCCGGCCCCACATGGAGTACTGCTGTCATTTATGGGCAGGAGCACCAGGATATCAACTAGGGCCGTTTGACTCAGTTCAAAGACGAGCTGTGAGAATTGTTGACGATCCCATTCTCACAAGCGGTATTGAGCCCTTAAGTCTCAGGAGAGATTTTGCCTCTCTGTGTGTGTTCTACCGCTTATATAATGGGTTGTGTTCTGAGGAATTGTTTGACATGGTGCCTGCAGGTTCCTTTTATCATCGCACCACTCGCCGTCGGCAGGGAATCTATCCACACACCTTGGAGATGATGTGGTCGCGCACCGTGAGGTTCCCCAGGAATATCTTCCCGCAAACACTTCGCTTGTGGAATGGTCTTGCAGAAAGTAAGAGGTTCTTCGAAAAGGGCGTTTGAACATTTTGAAGTGTCGGCAAGGCATCGCGCATGTGATACCTTTGGTGTTACAAGCGTCCATAGGCTACGGTAACCGCTTACCACCAGGTGGGCCGTAAGCTTGTCACATTATGTTCAAGTAAATAAATGTATCATTATATTTAATGGTCTCCCTGCCGAGGTTTTCCCTAGTGACAGTAAGGGGTTCTTAAAAAAACCGGCCAAGTGCGAGTTGGACTCGCCCACGAAAGTTTCCGTACCATTATCTATAAAAACGGCATAGAAATCATGTCTGTTGTATGGGAGCCCCCCTTAAATATGAATTTTAATTTTTTTTTTTAATGTGATTAATATAACCCAATATTCTGTTAATATTTAAAGCGTCTACCTGTTGCCGTTATCAATATCGAGCAAAAACGAGCAAAAAATCACGTTTGTTGTATGGGAGCCCCCCCCCCCCCCTTAAATATTTATTTTATTCTACTTTTAGTATTTGTTGTTATAGCGGCAACAGAAATACGTCATCTGTAAAAATTTCAACTGTCTAACTATCACGGTTCATGAGATACAGCCTGGTGACAGACGGACAGACAGACAGCGGAGTCTTAGTAATAGGGTCCCGTTTTACCCTTTGGGTACGGAACCCTAAAAAGGTGATTTAAAAATTTTGAAAACCTTTTTCGTGTTGTTGCTTACAAAAATGAATTGGCGTGATTCTTGACGGGCTTAAATAAAATGAATACTTTAAAAAACAAATTTAATGACCAGGTAAATTGTAAACTGTAATACTTCGAAAATGTATACAAAATAACGAATGAAGTATAGTATGACACCTAAATTTATAGGGAAAATTTACTAACCTACTTGCGCAACAAGCAATTGTTTTAATGAATCAACATAAAAACCTCTCGATGATGAATTAAGTTATCGAATTCCAGGAACATACGGTAGATTTTATGCAATTTACCTTTTTGACATTATAGGCTAATTCCCACTTTAATATATAAAATTACTACCTACCTCCAGCGGCTTCGCATGCGTTGTTCTTCAAAAAAAAGTAGCCTATCCGTTAATCCAGGTTATAATCTACGTATATACCAAATTTCATTGAAATCGGGTCAGCCGTTACGACGTGATTGAGTAACAAACATCCAAACTTTCGCGTTTATAATATTAGTGGGATAGTGTAACGTTAGTTAAAATAAATAAAAAAAAACTCATTTTAACGCAAAACACGGAGAAAACAATTGGTTACAGTTGATAGATACTACTCATGCAGATGATAAAAAGAAAGGCTCATGTATTCATTTATTTATATGATGAAATGGATGGGTTTCAGTTTTAAATCTTTTAAATGAAGTCGTGTTATTTCTAACGGAAAATCACTAGTTATTGTTTTTAACCACTATTTATTACAAGCTTTTATTTAACTCGCAATGTATGTATGTTTGTTCGGGTGGAATCTTGCAACTGAATTTTAAACCCGTTCCCTTTACCCGATTGAGCTGAAATTTGGTATACACGCTTATTTTGGATGACAATGCATGCTTAGGTATGTGACGTCATTCTAATTCCAATATGGTGGATCATCCAAGATGGCGGACTAGTTATTTTTTCTGCACTACCACAGTATAGGTATCAAATTAAAGGGCTTGCTGAGGAGAACACAAAAACTAATACAACGTCACATTAAATCCAAAATATAAGGGGCCATCCAAGATGTATACTATAAATCCAATATGGCGGGACCTCCAAGATGGCGGAGGATGTTTTCTGGTTTTCTGAAGTCATTAACAGCTGAATTTTAACAAAAGTATGTCTTGGCGACTTTCATAATTTGACTTGTGTAATTTCGATTACACAAGAAAAGATACGCGTCAACAGCATTGGTTTGCAATCTATCTAAGAGAAGAATATTGCTATAAAGCTCAATATGAAAGCGGCCAAAACGCCTATACATTGTGCTTACAAATTAAATTTTTGTGCCGTGCGTGCGTTTGGTCTTATTTGAATCTGCTTGCGGTTCTGATTATGAATTTTATAAAAGCCTGTTCTGAAAAAGTAATTTTTCAACAGAAAAACTTATTTATTATTATAGCGTTCCTTTTACATTGGTGCTTTCTTGGTTACGCATACCGTAAATTTGAATAGTGACATTGCATAAAGGCCGAATTCATTCGAGAATTAGGTATACTCATTATCAAATCGCGCGAAATCATTTCCCATAACGCTTCCGCGCTCTTCAATGCAAATCATCATAATAATACGACTAATGATAAGTATATAACCCTCAATTTATAAAAAGCATCCGCTTGCGATTTTGCGTAGTAGATACTGGTACGCCGAGGCTGTTACAGAATAAGTAAGAGTCCGCTTCTCTCGAAGTTATACCTACTGTGTCACAGAATAGATAATACTTGGTATGGAATATACCTACGTACCATGTTTTTACCTACAGTTGCACAGATTAAGACATAGTAGTCTCGAATACCTACACTTTTCTAGATACTAGTGGAAGGTTCTGGAAATAATGCTCGGTATAAATAGTGCGTAGAGACGTCCGCACAGTCAGTCTGGATTTGGCTATACATACGTGCGAACAATTCGGTGACTTTTAGTGGTTAAGATCGTGTATATATTGTTTTAGTGTGGAATAAAAGTGTTATTTTGGTTAGATTCATTTTAATTATTTTATCCCGAACCCTCAGCTCATAACAATACTAAGTATTATAATAACACTATAAGGTATAATATTGATATAGTGGCCGTGTATTTCAAAAACCACTTTCCGCAGTCACCGTGACCACGGAAGACCAGCGCTATGGCAGAGCGAATCTGGCATATGCTTAATGCCAATAACAGAGTTACATTAGAAAGACATAACTTTTTGGAAATTAGTCACCTAGACAATATGGCCCACCTGATGTTAAGTGGTAACGATTGCCTATAACAAATCACTCACGTACCGTAGAAACGTGTCCTACGTTGCACTGCCCTGAGTCCGACTCGAGGCATGCCAGGCATACTTGAGCGGCCGCACAAGATCGGTGCTGAGTTGGGCTTCTTAAAGTAAGAAACCCGAATATTATTTTAAATAGTCTTTTAATGTTAACTAGAACATGTTGGATATTAATCTAGATTTCTATACTAATATTATAAAGAGGAAAGATTTGTTTGTTTGTATTGAATAGGCTCCGAAACTACTGGACCGATTTAAAAAAATATTTCACTGTTGGGAAGCTGCACTATCCCCGGGTGACATAGGATACTTTTTACGCAATTGCGTAGAAGGAGGGTAATGTTTTTATTGAAAAACTACGCGTGCGAAGCTGCGGATTGGTCAGCTAGTTATAGTCATCAACATCATCAGCCCACATTAGTCCACTGCTGGACATAGGCCTCTCCCAATACGCGCCACTGAGCCCGGTCTTCGGCTCTTCTCATCCAATTTCTGTCCGCCACCTTCCTTATGTCATCGCTCCACCTAGCCGGGGGACGCCCCACACTACGTTTTCCGAGACGCGTTCTCCACTCAAGAACTCGTTTACCCCAACGGTTGTCGGTTCTCCGGCATATATGACCAGTCCACTCCCACTTCAGTTTGCTAATCCGTTGGTTGAGCTATGTCGGTAACTTTGGTTCTCTGTCGGATAACCTCGTTACGGATTTTATCCTTTAGAGAAACTCCAAGCATAGCCCGTTCCAAAGCTCGCTGCGCAACCTTAAATTAGTGGACTAGTCCTACCTTGAGCGTCCACGTCTCAGCACCGTAGGTCATTACGGGTAGGACGCACTGACTGATTGAAGACTTTAGTTTTCAGGCATTGCGGTATAGATGACGAGAAGATTCGACCTAATTTCCCGAATGAGTTATAGTCAGCGAGTATATTATATAAATCACGTCCTTAGTTGTTTGCTCACGACGGGCAAGTCATTCTCAGGTGTGCGAGCGCGCGGGGATGAAGGAAACAATCGGTCGCCCTGGAAATCTATTGTGGAGGTCTATGTTCAGCAGTGGACGTCCTTTTGGTATCGACCAAACGTAGTAATGTAAGCAACGTAGTAGTAAACGTAGTAACGTAGTAATAGTAAGTCATCATCATCATCGGATGATGATGACTTACTATTACTACGTAGCACGTTCATATACGCGCGAAATACAAACCTACGCAATGTGTCTATAAATGACAATTATAAATTGTATGACACATTCAGTCGAGTGTCCTTTTTCTAGGTCATTTCTAGTGTTCTCGCATAACCGACTATATGAGGATAATACTCTCATAATCGTGACGGTGTTAAATAGTAACACGCTACAACATAGTATATTATGCTGTAGTGGAATATTAACTTTTCCAGGTATTCTATTCTTACTGTACTCCAGGGTGCGCACAAGATCGGTGGCTCTGGAAATCTATGGAGGAGGCTTTTGTTCAGCATTGATAGATAGATAGATAATTCTTTATTGTTACACCAAATTACAATAACTTAACCTAGAAAACTTAGACTAATACATAGTGGTACAATAGGCGGCCTTATCGCTCAAGCTTCCAGGCAACCTTTGGATGGACTGGATTGAAAAACGTGCGAGGAGGCGGTGTTACAATAAATACCTACTTATGTAGGACACAAATAAATACCTGAAAAAATCCTACATATACTTACATATATAAATATAAAATACACACATAAGTACATATATATACATCTATAATATAAAAATGAATCGCAAAATGTGTTAGTAAGCGCATTACTCAACAACGCCTGGACCAATTTGGCCAATTCTTTTTTGTTGTATTTCTTATTGTCAGGAGAAGGTTCTTATGAAAGAAAAAATTAAGAAATGTGCGCGCAAAATTAGAAAATTTAAGAATACTTAACCACCATATAAAGTTATTTATAATCTAACCTTAGCGCTTTTATAATGTAACCTTATGACGTTTGACATTTTGAATTGAGAATTGACAGAATGCGTGCTGCAAATATCGTCAAAGAGGATGTAAAAAAAATGAATATCGTTTGAAACAGATGCTTCGGTAGGAGTTATCCCGAGATATATTGTCTATATATATAAAAATTAATTGCTGTTCGTTAGTCTCGCTAAAACTCGAGAACGGGTGGAGCGATTTGCCTAATTTTGGTATTGAATTATTTGTGGAAGTCGTTCATTTTCTCATACATAATGATGGCCGGGGACAACAATTGACAATTCTACCAGGGTGACTTATATTGACAGCCCGCGTTATACCTATGCATGTCAAGCCGATACGAAGTTCGGCGGAGTCCACTAGTATATTATAAACATGTATCTACAAAAAAAAATACTATAAGCTATTTGATTTCTATAAAGTGGGATTTCTATAAAGTATAAGTGGGCTTTGTTTAGTTTGGGGCTAGATAACTGGAGAGTAGTGGAAGAACGCAGATTGCGGGGATTGGATGAACTTAGGAATTCAAAGCATTGTTTGAGATACGGCATTGGACGTCCTGTGGGTAATACGATGATGATAATACTCTAATAGATGTTGATATTGCGAAAAATCATGTATATCGATCGAGCGAGTATGCTCTCACGCCCATAGTGACCTTGACTTAGCTTTCGCTGGTAATAATGTTACTTTTCAAGTTTTATTATTTAAGTTACGAGCGAATGGGCATTACATTGAGTTTCATAATACAAGGACCTTCCAAATCTGTATCTTAAGCTGAACACTTGATAATGAACCGCTCGTCCTGAAAATAAAGTTGAAATGTAAAAATACAAAAAATAATATAGAGTTTTTGAAGTGAAAACTTCTTTAGGCGCGTTGGTAATTTTTTGAGATGGGGAAAAACAATTGAACTCATGCTAATGTTACCGTTACCGACACTTCTGTATTTAAGTATCTCGAGTTTTTTGCGATAATTGGACATTTGGAATATAAGTACAAAGAATTAAAAAGCGAAAAATATAAAAAATAGAAGAGAATTAAATTCTCATTGAATACTGTGTTCTCCTACTTCTACGTCTACAGCAGCAAACAGGCCTCGACTCAGCATTAGGGCCGCCATTCCTATTCCCAGTAAGACCCTGTGCACGTATATTCATCAGCTTTGTTACCCGTCTTTTAAATCAGCTCGAAAGTTATCCTCGGACAAACAAACATACATAGTTACATACAAACATACAAAGTTGATTTGGAGTCGCTTCGCTCGATCAATACGATTACTATAGTCTAACTTTTTATTAGCTGCAGTAAAATGACGTTTCTAAATGTCATTCCGTAAAATAATGTTGCCAGCCTAATCTCAATAGGGATGTGATTCAGTTCACAAAAATTAATTAAATAACATTATTATGACGTTTTTGTTTCATTTTGAATGTACCTCCCTATACTTCCACTAAAAAAGATCAATCCTCTAGTATAGTAATAATAATAGGTTAAAAAAATACATTACAACTTAATATAATATCTCAAAAAAAAACCAAACTGAATATTCATTTATGATTCACTCATTTAGCTACATCCCTATTTATTTTTCTTCAAAAACCGGCAACCCACAAAACGTCATTTTACTGCAGCTAATAAAAAGTTAGACTTTAATGGAGACGACAAGACTAAGCCACGTGCCGAGCGCGAGTCGGACTCGCTTACGAAGGGTTACCATACCATTATCTATAAAAACGTCAAAAAAATCATGTCTGTTGTATAGCAGCCCCACTTAAATATTAATTTCATTTTAATTTAGTTGTTTATTTTTAAAGTGAATAATACAACTCAATATATTATACTGTGAATTTTTCAAGCGTCTACCTGTTTCCGTTATCAATATCGAGCAAAAACGAGCAAAAAAAGTTACGTTTGTTGTATGAAATATTATTTTATTTAAATATTTATTTTATTCTGTTTTTAGTATTTTTTGTTATAGCGGCAACAGATATACACAACTGTCTAACTATCACGGTTCATGAGATATAGCCTGGTGACAGACGCACAGACAGATAGACAGACAGACAGCGGAGCCTAAAGTTTTACCCTCTGGGCACGTAACGCTAAAAACTAACTGCACTTTTTGTGTAGAAGATGTCTTCTACTTCAGTAGATAAATCCATGCAATGTGCTAGTTAACATTTAATTTTGACATAACGGTCAGCTTAACAACCGTTACTGCTTATCAGTGTCAAAAACAAGCACTGGATTAGCAATAACGTATACTTGCTCTGAGGCAATGACTGACAAACATCCAATAAATTGCAACTTCAAAGTAAACAGTTCTTCGAATTTTGTTTTTGAATGCAATTATTATCTCTAATTTGAATACGTTGAAGGTTTCTTTGGTGTTAAATATATTTTAATTAACACTTTTAAACGTTTCAAGTTTCTTCTAAATTGTTTTTTAATTTTCTTCAAATTTTTCTTCAAACTTATTTTGCTTGATTTCTTTTTAATCCCTGAAACCAAAAGAATGTAATGTAACTTGAAGTACTATGTAAGTAAACTAAATTATAAGTATTAACTAGTAACTAATATTAAAATACGTTAGTATTAATTTTTTTACTTGATATTGGTATAGGTACCTATCTATCTATCTATCCAGCCACCGGCACCCACTGTTGGGTATAGGCGTCTCCTCTACGTCGCCAGTCCAATCGGTCTTGAGCAAGTCTCATTCATTGCTGTCCAACTTCCGTTACGAGATCGTTAGACCATCGGGCCGGTGGTCTGCCCTGCGGTAGACGTCCGTCTCTCGGCCTACACTCTGTGACTGCCTGGCTCCACCTGTTGTCATTCCGCCTAGCCAAGTGTCCTGCCCATCTCCACTTAAGCCTCGCGATTCCTATACCTACATCATCGACTTTAGTTGACGTCGAATCTCGACGTTTGGTATACGATCGACGAGGTGGATTCCTAGCATGGCCCGTTCCATTGCTCTTTGAGCAACTCTGATGGTGTAGTATGTGCTTCGTTGTGAGGGGCCATGTTTCGGATCCGTCAGTCAGTATGGGCAGCACACATTGGTGAAATACCTTGGTCTTTAGGCATTGCGGGATATTAGATTTAAAGACATCTTCCAGTTTTCCAAAGGCGGGCTGCCTATGTGTACTCATCAACTGTATCCAAGCGGAGATTATTCACAGTGATGATGAGTGCACTTGACTGGTGGTTTGTCATAATTTTTGTCTTAGACGTATTCATCTTAAGGCCATCAATGCTACATGAAGGTCAGTTAGCATACTTTGAAGGTACCTACATAGTAACTAATATGTGGAATAATAATAATATTTTTTAGCTTTCTTTATTCTCTATTGTACACAAGAAAATATTCATTAAAAAGTACAGCTTTTGTAGGATATTTGCGAGATCTCAGCTCGAGGCTTGACCATGTTGAAATGTTCATTGGTTAGGTTGTTTAATTGTGTTATATTGTATTGTAAAAGAGCGCCCTCAGTAATCAGTAATTTGCGATGCTCGTAAAGGGTAAGTATATATGTATACAAAGTGCCATACCTAGTATTTTCAACTTTAAACTCATTTTTGTACTCACATTAATTTGATAATTAAACACATCTTCAATGTTAACCTTTACGACATTCGTCACAGTATTCTTGTTCATTGTTTCTTGTTAAGTACTCAATTAAGTATAGTTGATTGGCGAAACGTCCACTTGGCCAAGGGCACGTCTCAACCGAAACTGTGGAATAAACCAGTTGTTCTTTACTTGAACGTGTGTTTTTCTTTTGTATAATAAAGTTTTTGTATGATTTTGTTTTTCGTTGAATGCATTATATCTTCTTATGTCTGAGGTGCCTCGCAGCTTCAGTTGGCTCTGAGATGGGCTTAATGTAACCCTAATTGGCTAAGTACTAAGGCTAACTGGAGTCTATTTTTATTTAATTTTATTTAATAATACCAGACTCTGGAATGCCCTACCTGTCTCAATTTGTCATGCAAAATCTCTCCCTATCTTTAAAAACATGGTCAGACAACACTTTCTGTCATCCATCACTCACTAGGCCATTTATTTATTTATACATTTTTATAATTTATGTATGTAGGTATGACAATATATTTTTTTAGCATTTTATTTTATATTGACTATATTTTTTATAAATTGTAATATATGCTTGTTTTTAAAAAAAAAAACTGATTCTAAAAAAAAAAAATCTTATGCCGCCGTCCTTATTTGTTCATATAGATCCTGTCCATCCAAAGGTTGCCTGGAAGAGATCGCTTTTAGCGATAATGCCGCCCATTGTAACTATGATTTAAAATTGTATTTTCTTTTATATGTTTGTATTTAATGGTGTGCAATAAAGAAATAATCTAATCTTAGATTCACAGTTACAATACCGTATATCATACATTAATTAACATAGTACTGAACTTAAACCAAATTGAATCTACATTATGTAATACTAAATTTTTATAAATTTGACGCGGCAAAGTAGCCCGCCAGTTAACTTTAATATACCTATTATAACTAAATTTTTACAAAAAAATACAATAAATAGTTTCCAAAAAAAAAGTTAATATTACAAATTTTTAGAATATATAAATTAATGAAGAACTGCCCATTGAGCTGCAATGTTTGCTTGGTCGCATTTGGTGTGCGTGTGTGTTTATGTGTGTATAGTGTACCTGGTGTATGTGGTGTGGGATGTATTTTATAATCTTATGTTATGTTTTAAAGTGTTAATTATCAGATTATTTGGGAATGGCAACAAAAAAAAAGAAGGCAGTTAACTAAAGTGCAGATGAACCCGCGCCAAAAATAATATTGACTACAAACTTTCTACCACAGATTTACTTTTATTTTCTCTTGCCCCTAAATCTGTGGCAATCAATTGTGGACATTGATACTATCAACTTATACTATAATAATAAAAAATATAATAATATGTCCTCAATTGATTTTACCATTACAAATTTGACAATTGTTCGTCACGTCATCATCATCATTGTATCAGCCAAATGACGTCCACTGCTGAACACATGCCTCTCCCCATAGATTTCCAGAGTGACCGATCTTGCGCGGCCTCCACCCAACTTCACGTCAACTTATATAAATATTTGTTGCGCACTCGATGTGGTTGTAAATAGGTTGTTTGGTGATATTGATGGTATTCAAGTGACGCTTCGACTAGTTATACTATCAAATTTTAAAGAAAATCGGCTTAGTTTAGGTGATTAATTTGATATAAAACTTACTGTCTACACTTGCAATCGACATCCAAAAATAAAAGCCGATTTGATATCTCATTCGGAAATTGCTGCGGGTTTTGGGTTAGAAAGGGACAACAAGAGATATCTCGAGACGTCACCAATACAGTATCTGTGGTTAGATGGCAAGTATTATGGCAATAGCGCAACATAAGTTTAATAAAGTGTTTGTTTTTACATGCCAAAATAAATTTTACATTTCTGTGGTAAACATTTCACAAATTTATTTATTATGCACATAAAAATAACCCCTTTCATTTTTGTGCGTATATCATCAAACATCCTATATAATTAAATTTATATGAGCTAGTGGTCAACTCTCGTATTGAAATATTTATGCCACCCATAGACTGACTTGACTTTTTTATGACCGGGACTAATAATAAGGTGCCTTACGAAGCATGTGGACGTTCAGTTGATAATAATAATTTTCATTTATTAATTTCAAGCACATAATAATGCCGTAGCGAGATTTCTAAGTCAACTTTGGCAAATCTGCGTTGTATGTATGTATGTCCGAGGATAACTTTCGAATCGTTGATCCGATCATCGCGAAATTTGATATATAGGTAGTTAGTGATGACACAATTTTGGTGTGACTAAATGAGCTAAAAATGTGGGGGGGTTGTTGAGATGTTGGGGTTCAAGAGGGGTAAAAAAAAATTAAAATGAGGCTATTGGGTCAAGTGGGGCGTCAAATGAAAGGTCCTTATTAGTATATTTCAACCGTGTTTTTATTTTTAGTTTAGTCTTTGTAGTTTTTGAGTTATTAGCCATAATAAAAACAAAACTTTAACAAAATTCACAGGGTACACCAGTGACCTCACGATGCTGAAATTTAGTATTCGTGTAGCTTTAGTGACACAAATATAGGCAAAAGTCTGAAATCCAGAATAACTGCATTTTGTACCCCAAAAAAGAGTAACCAGTTTACATGAACTCTCGCTACCTGTAATTTGAATGAAACTGTAAGCCAAGTAATAAAGTTATGTACTTATATTTCGATAGTCGAAGATAATGAATAATAATATTTTTGTTTTTAAGGGAGACTCGCGAGATCTCAGTTAGGGGCGAACCACTAGTTATAATGTTTGACAATAAGCTGATAACTTGATAATGGATTGACATATGCCCTCAGGAAGAGATGGATGAGTTCTGCGAAATCTGATATAGGTAAGAAAGGTATGAGTACTGGACAACGGCTGGTAGATATGGAAGAAGAACACATAACTTTAATCCTGATCCCACGTTCTATAGAAGATTAGGAAAGGCTATCAAGAGACATCGACAATGTATGCTTATATCCTGTGCGCAATTCGTAGAAGTGACATAAGTTCTCGTAATTTGAGTCACGGACTGCAGGTGACCTCTTAAATGCCACTGTCTTTGATTGAGTAATGAATCCCTTTGTTTTTTTCCTGTAGAACCTTCGTCACTTTTGATTCTGTTTTTATTTCGTTGCGATTAAGGCTTGACCTTTGTTCAATGACTAATTGCTAATTTTCTTTAACCTTATTACTTTTGGTTTATTTAGTTCTGCATGTTGATCGACCATTTATTTCATACTGAGTAAGGAGGATGATACATATGCTTTCTTCTTCTTTTGATTTGAGCAAGACTCCACCTTCTTGCAATTTTGAATAATAATCTTATCGTATCACCAACTCTTCTTGCCAACTATGTCATTTACAGAACGGAATTTGGTAATAGATAGATAATATCTTTATTGCATACTATTAAAATATAAATACACAAACAGAACGACAAAATAATGTTTAAATTATTGGAAGAATAGGCCACCTTATCGCTAAAAGCGATCTCTTCCAGGCAACCTTTGGATAGACAGGATCTATGTGAAATAAGAAGAAGGCGGCGTTGATAAAATACTTCTAACCTTATTTATGTATATCATAAAAACATAAAGAACACTCCATTTCTTTTTTATACAATAAGGAGATGGAAGAAGCAAATGGAAAAGTCCACCTGATGATAAGTCGGAAACAAGCATTGCCTCGTATGACGCACCATAGAAACGTGCCCTTCGATGCACTGCCCTGCATCCATTAACTTGAGGCATACATGTCACGCCTCATGTGCCTGTAATTTCACCAGCACCCATACCCTTGAAACTATATAGTGTATGCATTATATTGTAAATAGTATAAAGATGTTTCAGATTCAAATTGCGGGGCTCTCCACCGCGTTCTGTTCAAGATTATTCACAATAGGATGTTTCAAAATTATCCATAATTGCAATAAACAAATATTGATGAAGTGGTAATTTTAAAGCGTAATTTTAGTTTAGATGATCTCTACTTTTGGTAAATTGTGTATGTTTATTGCATTTTCAGGATGAAAGAATAGTCACAAGTTATTAAAATGCATATTTTGATAGCATTGTGCATTATTGAAACCGTTTTGTAATAAATTTTCCAAATATATTTATGATTACTGAGATTCCCACTTTTTTATTCTGTTTCTTTACGTCACTCATTTTCCTCAATTTAACTATTGTATCATGACTTTTTGCACCTGCTCGATCTATTCATAGCAATAAAGCTCTGATTATGGTCATGTAATAAAAATTGATTCTAATCAGTCGTAATTTCTAGGATTGTTTTATGATGCCTAGATTTTATTGATGCATTTTCCTGTGGCTTAGTTTGACCATTATGCTAGATTAGATAATTTAGGTTAAATTTTATTCAGCTGGGTTTATGTTAATTGGTGATTATTACATTTTATCAGGCCATTTACGCTGGTCCTGTCTATAACCGTTGCTATGCTTGTCGAAGACTTTCGACCGGCTTATTATAATGAATCAGGTTTGAACATAATCAAATTAAGAGTAAAAACTAACTTTTTACCGAAAGATGTCTGTTAAAAATAATAAAGTTGCATTTCTTCTTTATTTTTCCTTCTGTTTATATTTAGGTCACGGGTAGCGAGTCGCGAAATTGCAAACGTTTTATACAACGCAATTGAGCGAGTGCTCGCATACTAAGTTAAAGATTTGCGCATTGACAATAGTCGTAAAGGTGCGATGATAAACCCGTTGTGTTATGTCATTGTATTTAAGTGTTTTTTACATTGAAATCATTCGATTCAAACGTGCTGCGTGACAAAGTTTTATGTAGGGTCCCTCAAGGACGCATGTTAGGGTCTCTAGGTTTTATTATATACTTAGTGTTATAGAAAGTTATTTTTATCTCAAATTTAAAAAGTGAAGCTCTGCCAAACCCTACGGGAAAACAGTTGTGAAGGTATTCGTCTGATATGTTGGAAGTTCTATTTATAACAAAACATGCTAAAAATTGCACCATTATAACAGTTTGGGTATTGAAGTGTTTATTTCCATAAACACTTCGCTACGCGTCTGGTTAGCATCATAAACAAAAATATTTCATTTTGTCGGACGTAAATCACCTAGTGGACCTAGTTTTTTTATGTTTTTATGTTATTAATAATATTATTATTTATTTATTTTTAACAACTTTCGCGTAAAAGTAGCCGAACTCTCAACCCCGGTCACAATCTATCCATTTCTCAAATTTCGTGAAAACCTAGAAAACCGACAAAGATGCAGACTTACTTTCGAATTTATAATACTAGTATGGGTATCTTCAAATTGGATTAGCCTTTACTGTGTTATTGTGCATAATGAGAAAGTTTTGTAAACTTTAATTGTGTAATTATTTACAAAATACACGCAATACTATAAAACCTTTCATTCTCGCAGTTGGGCAGAAGGCAAATCGTCATAATGACTCACTTACGCATTGCAGTTGCCTCGCAAAGCGTTATCTCTTACAAAATTATTTATTATCATACAATTACAATCCACGTCACAGATTATATCAACGTGTATTGTTAATCTACTAACTTCTGTGTCTCTACCTACTACAAACGAAATATGTGTTATATCATCATCATTATCATTTTCATTACAAACCGCCCACGTCACAGATTAAATGCGTTTTTATAATCTCTTTCTACACGGCGTTACTACCAGCTTTTGATTAACACCACTATCATCATCGTCAATTTGTCCCCAGCAAAATACACTGTTACATCAACAATCTACGTCACAAATCATACAGTTGACGTATTTTTTTAGGCTTCCGTACCCAAAGGGTCAAACGGGACTCTATTACTAAGACTCCGCAGTCTGTCTGTCGGTCTGTCCGTCTGTCACCAGGCTGTATCTCATGAACAGTGATAGTTAGACAGTTGAAATTTTCACAGATGATGTATTTTATTAAAAACAGAATATAATAAATATTTAAGGGGGCTCCCATACAACATACTTGATTTTTTTTGCTCGTTTTTGTTCGACATTGATAACGACAACAGGTAAACGCTTGAAATATTAACAGAATATTGAGTTATATTATTCACTTTAAAAGTAAATATCTAAATTAAAATTAATATTTATGGGGGGGCTCCCATACAACAAACGTAATTTTTTTGCCGTTTTTATAGTTAATGGTACGGAAGCCTTCGTGCGCGAGTCCCGACTCACACTTGGCCGGTTTTTTTATCTCCTGCAATCTGTTGCTCTCATGAGCTTGATTTTGTGGTATATTATTATAATCATCATCTGCCATATTGTCCGTTGGACTTCCCCTCATAATGCAAACAAACGACGGACCCTATTATCTTTTGTCTTTCTGTAACCTTTAAATTTATAATAATTGATCGTATGATATATAATATATTTGTCATACCTACGTTATGTATGTATATACGATCAGTTATTATTTCTGTATAATCCATCTGCTTTGTCTCAACATACTACCTATATCACTATCAGTATCCGATATAAATGCGCTGTTGTTTAGGATCGGGTTAAACTTTCTGTGTGTGAGCTCGGATGGTCGCTCACCGCTTGCTCCGTGCGGGTAGTGCGCCGCGTATGCCGTTCGCAGTTATATTTGTCTACCCTAAGATTTGTGTTAAAATAACGTTTCTGATATTTAATAGAATTGATACTACACGATTCATTTAAAAATAAAACCATGTATTTATCACGTCAGCGATCACCCCCATACATTTTTCTTTGGTTGTATTGTGGTGCCTGACCAAGTAAAAGTGCTTGATATTTAAATTAAAAATTAAAATGTGTTCTAGACAAAGTGTACATAAAATTATGTTTAGCAAGCTAAGTGCATAAAAAGCATTATTACCTATAAGTTCTAGATTTACAACGTGAAATACTTATAAATAACAATATTGTCAAAAGACTTTCAGAGGCGCTCCAGCCTGTCGAGTCAGTGGATTATTAGATGTTTAAAATACCTACTCTTGGTTCGGGAACGCGAAGTTAGATTTTTAAAAATATGTAATTTTAATTGATTAAATCTAAATTAAAACTAGGATTACGTTCGCACCGATTTGAGGTGGATTTAATAATGAATCAAAGTACAGAGAGCCAACACGATAGTCGATGCAAGAACTGCTGTGTTGGCTAAGATGAAACAAAGCTTAAATTCTAAGAAGTGCATTTGTAAATGCAGCAAAACTATAAGTCTAAATTAATCTAGGGCAGAGGGGTTAGGCGTAACTATAACTCCTCCATCCCTAAGAGGAAAATTATCGGTTGGATCGATTTGGGATTTGTTCCGATAATTTTTCTTATCAAATAGGAATCTAAACAATTTTAAGCGATACACATACAATAAAAACATGAAAAACTAAAGATAACTAATCCTAAAGTTACGTATCCTAAATTTTCACCGAAGCTAAAGTCTTTCCTTTCGTTTAAAACACTTTCGATCACTGCACTATGTTTTAAAGAGTACGCCATGAATTTAACTTCATCTAAGCTGATACCCTTCATGTCGAGTGCGCGTGCACTGGATAGACTCGCGTTCTTAGGTAGCTGCGGTAAGACGAGGATCGGGATCGGCTCCACAACATCTGATTCTATGATGATACGGTGACCCATACGAATTCCGTTGATTTCCAAATTACATGGCTCGTCGATGGTCACGAGGTAAGTTCCGAATACAGGTTGCTTGGTGCTGACCTCGTTGTCACAGTATTTAATTAGAGTAGTCTTCAGTCTACTATATAAAATCCAATTATCAGAGTTGACTTGCTGGACTTTGACCTTCTCAATGTGGACCTGATGCGGCGTACAGCAAGTGGGGTCATCGTCAAATTTCATCAGCTGCTCCATACAAGTGAGCTCATGGTACAGGGCTCGGTTGTCTGCAGAACATAGAAAATGGTCGCCAGTAGATAACGGGCGGCACGGTTTCGCAATTGGTAAGTATTTCATCCCTTTCGCCAATAGGTAAGGATATTTAGGGAAAATGGCAAAGGTTTTATTTTCGGATTGGTGGAAAATTGGTAAGGAGTACAATTTAAAATAATTATAAGTACAATTATCAGTAACTGGAATTTCCATAATGAACGTGATCTGGTTTTTCTTAACAAAAGATTTTACACAAATAGTTTCCTCTAATTTTAACAAATTTTCATCGATAGGCGAATACACTAAGCTTTCAGAGTCAGCAATTAATTTCAAATGATACATAAGTTCTGTAGAGTTCACGATAGATTGATGTAATATTGAGACCTTACTTAATGCTAGAGCAGTTTCAATTTCACTTAGTCTTATAAAGATGGTACGAAAACTGCTTGTAAAAACGTTAAATAATCCAATAATGTATGTGTGGAAAATCCAATTATTTCCCTTAGCAGTTAAATCTCTTAACATTATCTCAGCCTTCTTTAAACGGTTATCTAAATTTACAGTATTCTGATTAATCGTTTCAGTTACATTTATGAAGCTGTCAAACATTTTTGAAACCAAAGTTAATTTCTTAGAAATGATAATTTGGTCATGACTTAAATCAGAAGTGAGTTTATCAAATTTAATTGCATCGTCATGATCAAGATTCCCTGTAACAATTTTTATAATAGAACCCAATGGATTTATGAGACCTCTTTTATAACGCTGCTGTGGAACAAGTTGTCGGTATTTATCTTTAGTTATATCGCGTATGAACTCTGTATGTGATTTTATACTTCTCATTTCATGAGAATATGGTGCATTCCAATCGATCAGTTTACATAGCTGCTCATAGTTTGTTGCAATATAATTTAAATCATTATAAATCTTTTCCAAATGAATAACCTTAACTATAGTCCAATGATTAATTTGCACGTATGCTTGACCTTCTTTTATCGGAAGTATTCCCGGGTTGCCATTAAGGTTTTGCAGACGAAGGGCCAGGGTCGGCACTGCTACCAGCAGTATGCTGCACCACCTGTGGAGGACGTTTGATATTTTTTATAGGAACTTTCGTTTTCCTTTCCCCTACTTGGATAGGCAAAACGTTTCTCTCGGGTTCACCTACTACCTTCGCTTTTACATATCGAGGTTTATCTTTGCTTTTCCGCTTATTAACATCTTTAGCAAAAATTGTCTTTCCTAGAGGAAACTCTACTTCAAGTTCACCACCTTTCTTTTCCCTATTCTTCCCTTTAGTTGTTATCATCTTTTCTACCAAATTCTCATACAATACTTTAGTTCGCTTAGCATGATCTTTAACCAGTTTCTGGAAATAACGCTTTTCTAATTCGATGCCATAAGGGCTGCTTGTATCAGTGTGTCCGAATACCACTTCAAATGGAGTTAGTTCAGTAACAGAATGAATGGTATGATTATAAGCCATAACTGAATACGTCATAACTGATGCTGCATCCGTACAGCGTTTTTCATATTTAGCCAATCTATAAATTTCAATTATTGTGGAATGGAAACGTTCAATAAGCCCCATTGAATTAGGGTTATTGGGCGTACCAACGTGAAGTTCAATTTTATGTAAACTTAGAAATTCTTTCATTAATTCATTATTAAACTCAGTACCGGGGTCTGAACTGATCCTTCGGGGGATGCCGTAATATGAAAAGTACTTCATCAAAGCTCTGATTACTTCAGGTGTTGATTTTCCTTGAATTTCAATTGCCTGTCCTAACTTACTGAAAGCATCAATAAGTGTCAGATAGGTTTTTCCTTCAATGCTAAAAAGGTCTATAAAAATCTCTTGAAAAGGGGCCTCTTGTGTTTGCGTTAATTGTAAGATAGGCTTGATGGGTTTCCTATCATATTTCATTTTCTGGCATGCTTCGCAAGCATTTATGACTGCTGTTACTATTTCTTGCATTCTATCCCAATAATAATTTCTACGAATCCTAACCAACGTTTCCTTAATACCGCGGTGGCATGTCTTTCCTTCATGATATTTAACTATTACTGCCCTTTGTTCATTTTCATCTTCAATAGCAACTACCCGCTCTGTGCATTCATAGAAATTAATCATACCTTTCTTGAAAAGTTGAATAATTATATTTCCAAATAATTTACGATGTTCTTTTTCCTCAAAGTAAATAAAATACTTAATTTTTGGTTTTATGTATTGTTTTAAAAATTCTTTAATTAGTTCTGAATTATCTAGGGGTAGGAAAACTTCCAAAACCTTTTGTTTAGTTCGAGAAAGATTTCTAACTTGCATCTCATTTTTAAACCATGAGTATACCAAGATTTGGTTAGGCTTGGTGTCAATTGCCTCATGTAAAATCGGTATTCCAGTGGATTCTAATTCTAAAGCTGAATGAACTGTTTGAGATTTACTTGATTCTGATCGCACAGGGTATTCGTCGTTGTCAATACTATGTATTGACAGTGTGTCGGAGATTGCTATTGGACTGACTGTCGCTGTCCTACTCGAATCTGATACTGTTATCGTTGATGAGTCGTTACGTGCCGTTTTCTTTCGAGCTATCTTTCCTATATCCTCAACTATTTCATCTAGGTGTTTCTTTAGTCTCTGTTCTTTATCATCAACGTTAACTGCCATCGATTGATCCTCATTATCCGAATCTATAGCATTGATCTTAATCCTAGACAAGGCGTCTGCGTTGGTGTTCTGTTTACCGCTCTTATGAATTAATTCGTAATCATAATCCTGTAAACGCAACCTCCAACGAGTGAGTTTGCTACTCGGGTCTTTCAGAGATCGAAGCCATACTAATGGTCGATGATCTGTGTATATGAAAAATTTACGACCGTATAAATAAGGCCTAAAATGTTTCACTGCCCAGATAATAGCGAGCAATTCACGTTCAATCGTACTGTAACGTGATTCTGTGTCACTGAGTGTTCGACTAGCATACGCCACCGGTCTATCACTACCAATCGGTCCCTGGGATAGTACTGCACCTACCGCTACATTTGACGCGTCAGTCGTAAGCACGAAAGGGTTGTCAAAGTTAGGGTACTGTAACAATGGGGCATGCGTCAAGAGTTCTTTGCATTTATTAAATGCGTCAATGTACTTCTGGTCAATTACAATTCCGTTACGTTTCTTCAAACAAGCTGTCAGGGGTTGGGTTACCTTTGCAAAGTCCTTTATAAATCGTCTGTAATATCCTACTAGACCTAAGAAGCTTTTAATTTCAGTCGGTGTTTTCGGAATGGGATATTTCAACACTGCGTCAATTTTATCATTATTCGGTCTAAGTCCGTCCTTCGTTATCGTGTGGCCCAAGTAAAGTACTTCTTTACGTAAGAACTCCGATTTGTCAAGCTGTATTTTCAAGTTAGTCGCTCTAATTCTGTCAAAGATAGTCCGTAGTTTTTGAATATGTTCTTCTAAGCTATTTGAGAATATAATTATGTCGTCTAAGTAAACCATGCAATGTAGACCTTGTAGACCACGTAAAACGTTGTCCATCGTCCTCTGGAATGTCGCAGGAGCAGTTTTTAGCCCAAAAGCCATTCTAAGGAACTCAAAATGTCCGTTCTGCGTGCTGAAAGCCGTCTTCTGCCTATCCTTCTTTTCTATTTCGATCTGATGGTAACCACTTGCTAGATCAAGGGTACTAAAGTAAGAACTTTTTCCTAATTTGTCGAAAAGGTCTGTAATGTTTGGTAGGGGATATTTGTCGTCAATGGTTATGTCGTTAAGTCGTCTATAGTCAACTACCATCCTATACTTCACCTCGCCAGATGCATCCATCTTCTTAGGCACCAGGTGTACAGGCGCGTTCCAAGGAGAATGAGACTCCTGAACTACGTTGTCCTTCAGTAATTTATCTACCTGTTTATTAATTTCGTTCTGTAGAAACGGGGCTTGCCTATATGGCTTGACGTATATAGGGTCCTCGTTCTTTGTCCGTATGTTATGTTTAACCTTATTAGTAAACGTCAAGGGAATTTGATCGCAGTAAAATATGTCTTTGTAATCCATGCAAAGTCTAAATATTTTCTCACGTTCTTCGTCGTTAGTATGATCAAGTCTGAGTTTACTTAAATTTTCTTCAAGCAAATAATCTGTTTCTATTTCGTTCATGTCCTTTGTCATGTTTAAGTCACATTCATTACCGTCATATCGTGTCACTGTAAAGGGTCGTCTAATAATCAGTTGCTTTGGTTGATCTAAGGTATTCTGTATAACCGTAGACGCATATCCGTTTATACAGTTAACTATTGCACTAGGCATTCGTAATCCGTTTGTAAATTTGTGGAAGTCAAGTATGGCTTCACCTGAATATTGGTCTATTGGTAATTTAACTCGTTGTTCTGATCGTGGGGGAATATTGATTGTGTAATTTAAATTATTATTGATTATTGGAATACAAGTCGTACTTGTCTTCAATAGTTGTTCCTTTAAATCAATAATCGCGTCTAATTGTTGTAACAGATCGTTTCCAATAAGTCCGTCATAACGCGCGTCAACATCATACATATAGAATTTGTGCCAATTGTTGCTTACAAAAGTAGGCATAAGAGGGATTTCTATCACCTGATCATGTCTACTGGACGCGTGGGTGCTAACTACTTGAAATGGTTCGTTTCGAATAAACTCGCCAAAATACTGATAAGCTTTTCGGGGACTAATGAATGATCTCATACTTCCGGTATCAATCATCATTTTTGCATCAATTTCTTCTAAATAAATGTACGGAAGTTTTAAATTAGGATCACAATTTAGTTCTAGGACTTCTTGTCTATCGAGATACTTTCGTGAAAATCCGTCTGAGTTTCGTCAGTCTGTTCTGGTAGTTCATATTGTTCGTCGGTATATTGCATGTTATTATAGTCGCTACAATAGTTCAGTCCGTTTACGTCATCATAATTGTAATCGTCAGAGTAATAGTTTTCATCATAGTAGGGTTCACGATCGTACTCGTTCCTACTCAGTTCATTTAATTTAAAACCTTGTGGTGGTTGAGGTTTTAGAGGCGCGGCTGTCCTCATAGTTACATCAGTCGTTTGCAATTGAGGTTTTTGTACCTGAGGAGTATACCCTAATGGTTTGTTACCAAACTGTGGTGGTTTATAACCAAATGGTTGTGATGGTCTGTAGCCAAATGGCTGTGATGGTCTATAACCAAACTGCTGAGGGACAAATTGTCGCTGTGGCTGAAGGCCAAACTGTGGCTTATAGCCAAATGTTGGTGGGCGGAAGCCTCCAAAATTTTGTTGCTGAACTTGCCCTTGTAATTGGGGTACCCTAATCTGTGAGTTTTGAGGAATACCAAATTTAAATTTCGGCAATGTATCATTGTTAGGCAATGTGGGTGGTTTGTACCCAGATGGCTGTGTTATCAATGGCCTTGAACCTGAACCTGTAATTTGGTTGCTGCCATGTATTTTATTTCTCATGTTATATTGCTCTAGGAAGTTAACTTCCTCAAGAACAATGGTCAATGCCTCTTCTAAAGTAGAGGGTGTCTTTAGTCTTACTACGCGCACCATATTTTCAGGAAGATTGTACAAAAATACATTCAGAGCCGTATTGTTGTAAATTATCAATTTCGCACGTTTTAAATCGCTATCCGCAATCAAATTTACTTTCGACATCAATAAAGATCGCACACTTTGGATGCGATTACAAAAATCCAAATAACTCTCTCCTGATTTAATTTTTAATGATTCTAATTCGATGTTTATACAAGCTTCACTACGCGGATCTCCGAAATGCTGAATGAGCAATTCCTTTAGAGCGGACCAAGACACAACATCCTCTCGTTCCGATAAGAGCGCAGCTGCATTCTCCGTAAGCCTACTTGTTAAAACGTTAAAGACGTATAAATTTTGTTCTTCAAAATCTTTTTTACTGAATCGATCGATCACATATTGGCATTTTCGTAAATAAAGACTTAAATGTCTTTTGTTACCGTTATACAATGGTATTAATTGAACAATTTCCTTTGGAATTGGCTCTACTTTCGCCATTGCCATAGAGTAGTAAAATAATCGGAGAAGGCAACTTCACTTAATTTTACACAGATATAAATTAACACACAAAAACAAAAAAATAATACTATAGAAATACAACTAAAAGCTCAACAAAGTTGGAATAAGGGAATTCTTTTTTTTGTAAATATGTAAAAAATATTTTGTAAAAAAATTGATTTTACCTAAATTTTAAAATTATGTTACGATCGATTTCAAGATCAAGTAACACTAATTTTTACCTATTTTAACTTACAGTACAGATCTGAGTTATAAAATATGCACTATCTAATTTTTCTTAACTCTATGGTGTTCTATTTTTAGAACAAGGTTAGCTTGATAGAATTACATACAAGTTAACCAGTCACGTTATAATGAGAGAAGTCTAATCTCAATAATAACAAAATATCAAAATTATATTTTTTTTAAAAAACACGCATTTTTATGAGGTTAGGAGATTATAGGAAAGGAATGGCGAAAAGTTTTACTCACCAACCGACCGCTACTCCCATGCTCACTTTTCAATACCCGTAAGAGAAATTTGTTTGGTTCGACACAGACTTTAATTTCGCGAATTTTCGTGAAAATTTCCCTGACGGATTTTTACGTCGGGAAATCGCGGAAAACACGTAAAAATTTTGAAAATCTGTTCCGGCTGCGCCACTCTTGGTTCGGGAACGCGAAGTTAGATTTTTAAAAATATGTAATTTTAATTGATTAAATCTAAATTAAAACTAGGATTACGTTCGCACCGATTTGAGGTGGATTTAATAATGAATCAAAGTACAGAGAGCCAACACGATAGTCGATGCAAGAACTGCTGTGTTGGCTAAGATGAAACAAAGCTTAAATTCTAAGAAGTGCATTTGTAAATGCAGCAAAACTATAAGTCTAAATTAATCTAGGGCAGAGGGGTTAGGCGTAACTATAACTACCTAGACTGTGTTTAGCGATAGTTTGTTTATTATGTATTTCTGTTAATAAAGACATTTGAAAACAAAACAATCTGCTTTGTCCTTCTCTCGGGTATCAGTAAATATCTCTACAATAGATCGCTTACATCCCTTATTTAACACTGTACCTACTATTACATTCATTTAAAAATATTCAGTTACTGGTGTATTCAAGTCTTACCTTAAAAGTTTTTTCTTGTTAGTTATTACTTATGCTAGTGGTTCGCCCCGAACTGAGATCTCGCGAGTGTCCTACAAAAACAAAAATATTATTAGGTATTCATTATCTCTGACTATCAAAATAGAAATACATAACCACCCCACTTGACCTACAGTTTCATTCAAATTACTGGTAACGGGAGTTCATGTTTTTGGTTACTTTTTTTGGGGTACAAAATGCAGTTATTCTGGATTTCAGATTTTTGCATGTATTTGTGTCACTAAAACTACACGATTACTAAATTTCAGCATTGTGGGAACCCTGTGAATTTTGTAATTAAATTGAATTTTGTGATTAAACTAAAAATAAAAACAGGGTTGAAATATACTAATTTAATAGTATCATTACATTGTTTAATAGTAGAATAGTATCTTTTTCGTTTTTTTTACCACTCTTGATCCAAAACACCTTAACAACCCGCAACATTTTTAGCTCATCTAGTCACACCAAAATTGTGCTATCACTAACTACTTATCTACCAAATTTCGTGATGATCGGATCGACGCTTCGAAAGTTATCCTCGGACAAACAAACATACATACATAAAACGCCGATTTGCCCCAGTTGAATTAGAGATCTCGCTTCGTCCTATCAATTAATTTTTATGGTTATAAGTGTCTGAAGTCCGCAAAAATTTAAGCGACATTTTGATCTTGTCGTTTTCATTTATGTAAGTTTTATTTAGATGTACAACGAGCTCATTATATGGAAAAGATCTCACATTTTTTGTGTTTGTGTTAATATACACCTTACTATTTTGAACACGATCTCGCCTGATGGTAAGCTATGATGCTGTCTACGATGGATCACACTTGCCTAGAAGAGACTTACTCCGGCAAAATTATGAACACCAATGATTTTTCTCGTATTGAAAGGGATCGTTTGTACTGCGTATACACATCGTGCTAGTTATTTATCTCGCCACTTGCGCGAAAGTGTATACCACCTTGCCGTACCAAACGATTTGCTTCAACTTTTCTTTGAAGGAGTAAGGAGTGGAATTCACTTCCGGCGTATGTTTTCCGGACCAGTATAATTTGAGTGAGAGTGAACAGGTTATTTTTAAGCAAGCGTGTTCCACCTTCGATCACAGCATCACTTACCATCAGGAAGTGGTCAGGCGGTTGACTATCATCAATAAAAAAACCCTATTTCTGCGGCCAAACAGCATTGCTGTGTTTCGGTATGAAGCATATATGGTTTCCGGTTAAATTACAGCCACATGAGGCTTTACACCTGTATTCCTCAAGTTGATGAACGAGGGGCAGTGCATCGTAAGGCACGTTTCTAAGGTGCGTGTCCTACGAGGCAGTACTTTGCAATAGGCGATGGTTACCACTTAACATCAGGATAGATGCTTGTTCCATTTCCAGGTAGTATAAAAAAAAGTACAGTATGGAAAAGCCTACCAATCATGTTCTTGTTAAATGACGTAACAGCTTGCAACGTTATTTATAAGTTATTGAATGGGACCTTCACCTTAAAGTAACCGGGGCAGTTGTCTTCTGTGCAATGGCGAAATTGTGTCCATTGTAGGAGACGATACGAATCGGAGCAAAAATTTATTTATCAGTTGTGAAACAAACGTTTATTGCTGTTCTTATAATAATAATTATAAATCATCTAAAAATTTGCTATCGGCAAACATTTAACTCTATTGTAACAGTTTGTCCTTCGACAAATGCCTCCTCAAAAGATTTCCATTTCTTTCCGTTTCCCTAATTTATACAAGTAAAAAATAGTAATTTAACGCGCCGGCGAACCCTGAGCGCAACTTCAATTCGGCCGCGTCAAAAACTTCGGCCTGAATATCGCTATACCTGTTTAGTGACGAAGTTTAGCCACGCAGAGCGACAGTGATAGCAATAGAACGATTCTAAATTTGATTAGATTTTGACCGTGTTCCGTAATACCAAAAATGATGACTGAAATCTTGTTGTATTTTTCTCATTGTGTTGTTATTCTGTAACTATACGATATAATCTATGTTCCCATGACTAGGATACGTAAGATGTTGTTGTTTTTAATACGAAACAATTAGGTTGAAAACAGGTCTTTTATGACGTAAAAACATGCAGAATGCGATACGCTTCTATTTCATTTTAGGTAAGTATTTTGATCTAATATATGGTTGGGAACCTAGATAAATACTATTCAAATTAAAATAATACCTTATTAAGGTAGAAATATGCTCCAATTAGAAATGATCTTGGTAGTACGTGTTGTATGGGCGATTCCCCTCCGGTCACCCCTTAAGGCGAATATAGTAGCTGTTGGTCTTATTTGGAGGCTTTCTCCTAAGGGAGGAATCAGTTTTATGTGCTCAAAAAATATATGTCATTCATTGACCTTTTAACTGCAAAGTGAACATACAAAAAAGTTCTACCTGTTTATTTACTATGAGAAAAAATAAATAACAAAATGTAGCTGTTTTCTACTTTCAATTTGATTCAACCTCTAAACGACGTAAAACTTTGTAATTTTTCTTTCACCTAAATGTGGGCAATGACTATACCTTCAAGTTGAACAAATTATGCCGTGCTGCGACGGTCTTTCACGTGGCAATTAATTATTTCAAATTTTTCCGAATAATTAGCGGGCGTACCTTTAGAAGGTGATTGCGCGGGCGACGGGCGGCAGTGTTACACTGACTGTCGTTCGGGAGGGTTGTGCTCGTCTGCCTCGCGCTCACCTTTTTGCTTAAACCGTAGGGACACAATAGAACACTTGGTTACGTCAATAATTACATAGGTTTTATCTACCTAGTTGCTCATTGCACCAGAATTTTGGAGGTGCTAGAAACAGACAAGCATTTTTTTAATATACATCTAAACACTGAATAATAAGTGCTGAAGATTATAGCTGCTGTAGATGGGCATGTTATAATGTATGTGTCATATATGTCGTGTTTTAATTATGTGATTTTGTAATATTTTTAATTCCAAATGTTCTATTTTTTAACCTGAGTCAATGGTTTAAAATAAACAATTTTTATTATATTTATGTCTGTGTTTCGGTTTGAGGGGTCGCCTGTGAAATAACAGGCACATGAGGCACCTGTATGACTCAAGTTGATGGGAGCAGAGCAGTGCATCGTAGGGCACGTGCGTGACCTACGAAGCAATACTTTATTATAGGCGATGGTTATCGCTTGTTCCATCTTCAGGTCTTAAAAAAGCACTTATAACGAGACAATGCGAACAAACATTCAGTTTTCGCATCATTGAATTATGAGGTGAATGAGAATTCGGTTATCGGCAACAGTTATTTATAAGTAAACAATAATAAGGTTTCGGTTTAAGGCTTTAACGGAAAACTGTTTTGGTATTTTTAGTTTCAAAATGTCGCATTTACGTTGCACTTTTCCAACCCTCACAAAATAATATGTATAATAGGTTATAATAAAGATGATAGCAAACGTATGAATCGAGTATAGCCATGTTCTACTTTACAGCGAGCAAAATGTAACAAAAAATACTAAAAATAAAAATGTTACCAGCAACTTTTTTAGAAAAATATAACCGGCTTAACCAAACTTTTTCGTCTGTTCTTCCTAAAGAATACAATCCAGGCCTCTAAGGTAAGTCTCTATAAGGTAAGTATTACCCGTGCGCGATAAGTTGGGACCTGAGCGCGGTGACGTCATATTGGCGTGTTTGTACCGCCCGCAAAAAAGCAAACATAACAAGCAGCCGCCCGCGGCTTCGTCTTTGTTTTTTTTTAACCTAATTTATTATGTTACTCAGGGAGGACGCTGCTTTTTATCTAATCTTTTTTACACTATTTGAATAAAATAAAAATACAATGTTTAAGTTTATACATTTATTTTATCTATTATTTACATTATCTCATCTTCGTCACTACTTAGTGGATTTATGCCTTCTAGAGGTTGTTCTTCGTCCTCAGTCTCACTATAATCACTTGACGAAGAGGTATCCGATAAATTTACAATTAATTGCAATTCATTCGTCTCTTGTAAGAGGTCATCGTCCCAATACTTTTGTCGAAGCCTGTCCACATGGTTGACTTCTTTTTTCCAGACAACAAAACAATAACACAAACGAAAACTAAAAGAATTCCAGATCGCGTCGTTACGTGACGTAGGCCAGTACGAGACTAAAAACCCTAGTAAAAAATAGTGATGCGAACGGTACAATACGGGCGCCATCGGGGTAGTGCAAGGGAAGCGGTCGGGGAGTCGCATTCCTAGCAGGTCCTAAGTTATCGCGCACGAGTAATAAATAGGTTTCTTCTAGATCTTCGTGCTTGATCTTAGACCACACCATCGCTTACCATCCGCTGAGATTGTGGTCAAACGAAGTGCTATCCAGTTTAAAAAAAAAAGTTGCACTCCACTTTTTGAATCGTCAGGAACGGTGTCGGTAACGGTAACAGTGTCGCGAGTTCAATGGTTTTTCCCCATCTCAAATATGCCTAACGCGCCTAAAAAAGTTCTCCACGTGCACAACCTTTGTGCGACGTCGGATTTCGACTTTGGGTATGTGCTCCAAGAGTGATATACCGAGCATGGCACGTATTAACGAACACATAAAAAAACAGACAAATCCCGTTTTTAGTTTTAGCGAGACTAACAAACGGCAATTGATAAGGAAAGTATAATTTTCCTCTTAAAAATGCAGAGCCTAAATATTAATCTGCAGGGATTTTACCATAGAGGAGGAAAATAATAATTTGAAATATATTTACAATTTACATACTATAAGTATACAACAAATACCCCATACGTAATAATTACAATAGGTTAACTGAAGTTTTTGCGTTGGCTTATTGGCAGACTAGCTGTTGACCGCGGCTTCGTACGCGTTACACTACTAAATGTAGGTATCCAAGAAATAAAGCTAAAGTTGATGTTGCAACTTGACACCCCATTTTTATTCCATGGGATCTGATTTATTGGATAAAAAGTAGCCTATGTGTTAATCCAGGTTATAATCTACGTACATACTAAATAAAATCGAAATCGGTTCAGCCGTTACGACGTGATTAAGTAACAAACAACTAAATAAATAAATAAACTTCCAAACTTTCGCATTTATAATATTAGTGTGATTTATCGATACCCTCTTGCCGATATAGCAAGGCACTCAAAAACTCATAAATTATTGATAAGCTAGCTTCTGCCCGCGGCTTTGCACGCGTGGTTTGCCAATAAAAAGTATCCTATGTGATAATCCAGGTTATAATCTACGTACATACCAAATGTCATCGAAATCGGTTCAGCCGTTACGACGTGATTGAGTAACAAACAAACAAACACGTAAATAAACAAACATACAAACTTTCGCATTTATAGTGTGAAGTGTGAGATCCCGTATTTAATGAAAATAGTGTTGATAACCATAAAAGTTTCAAGTCATGAATAACATACATTAATTAAACAATTGTCTACTATGTCACAGTCAAAACTCTTAACAAGACAAAATTACTTTTATCTGCAAAAAGTTTCAGTGTGTTCCATCGTAGACGTGTAGAGTAGAGTGTGTTGCATCATCGCTTTCCATCAGGCAAGATCGTGGTCAAACGCTAGCCTATAAATTATAAAAAAAAATGGTGCCTGAAGGTTTTTGGAACGAAGTTCTTTATCGCGCGTTGCGAAAGGGGGCTAGACGGAAAAAATTAAGACCAAAAGTTGTAACGACACTTTTTGCTATAGTTGTAAGCCGTGCGGCGTGCGCGTGTTTCTCTGTCTGTCTCTCTCTCTCTCTCATAGAAAGCAAGCCAGTTATTTTCGTTTCGTCTTTCTATTTCGCATTGAACAGTGTGGTGTCGCGACGATTATTTTTGTTGAGTGTATACAGGTTTTATGTACATAATAAATAACAATAATAAGGAATCCTGACAGTGTTTCTGCCATTTTGGCCGGTGATTTTAACATCAACTTCAGTAATGAAAAATCAAAACCATTGCTACAGTTTCTAGAGGAAGAATTTGATTTAAGAATAAACAATAATCCAGCAGAATCAACAACAAAATATAATACTACCACCGATGCAGTTTTTTCAAGACTTTTAAATAAAATAGAATCCCAAACATTATGTTTCCTACTTCAGTTACCACGAGCCAATTATTACTAAAATTGAGCCTACTGATTAAGTTTATATTACATTATATTTGTTAATATTATTAAGAATAACTTAAAATAAATAACATTTTATTACAATTCCTTCACTAATTAATAGAAAGGAACTTCGTTCCATCCGGGTGTCCCTTGACACCTCTCAAGTTTTTTATTTATTAAAATGTTAACTGGACTTTTTGTCTAATAATCCCCTTCCGAAACTCGAAGAGGAGATCGGCCTATCGTAAGTTTTGTCCGACGCCTTCAGTAAAAACTGGTTTTTTTATATATTCATTCATTACAAAATTAACAGCACTTGATATCAATGTAAACAAACTCTTATAGCTAATTTTTAATACAAATAACAGATCCTCATTTTATATGTAAACATAACTTTTTAGAAATTTGTCACATCTAATCTAAAGAGCCCGCTGGATCCCACTGCTGGGCAAAGGCCTCCCTTCCCTTCTTCCACTCATCCCGGTCTAGGGCTTCTGTCGACCAGTTCACACTATGCGCGTCAAGTTCCTCCCGCCATCTCCGCCTGGGCCGGGCACGCGGTCTCGCGCATTCGACATACGTGCCCCGCCCAGTCCCACTTCAATTTAGCTGTCTTTTGCGTGACATCGGCGATTTTTGTCTTAGAGCGCAGATGGTATTTTTTATGCGGTCTAAAGTCAAAATCTTTTATTTATTAAAATCACAAGGATCACTTTGAAACGTCAATTTTACTGCCTGTTCCTTCGCGACCAAGCCAGGAAAGAAAGGCAAGAAAACAAGACTGGTTGTTTTTTTAATGATCCATTTAGAATACATAACAATACAGGTAATAAATTACATCTAAATTGTAATATTTTGAACGAGTTGGAGCATTTTCAATCCCAAGCTTCTGAATTGCTGACGATATGGACAAAATTTATTAGGACACAGTGTCCCAACTGACACTTTTGATTTTAATATTTATTTTACTTCTCTATCATCTAAATAATCCGATATTTTATAGTAGGCTTTTTTATTAAGATTTTGTTTAATTGCGTTTTTTAATTTCTTAATTGTCAATTTTTGTACATCACTTGGGAGTTTGTTATCTGCGAGTCTAACTCCCAATATACTACGCTCCATCGCCCTCGGGCAGACCCCAAGATTGGACTTTTGAAGTGCCGTCAAAGACCAGGTTTGTGCACCTAATTAGTGACTTTAGAGAGAATTATTAAAAAATCAATATAATTTTCAAGTTTGCTAAACTGGTTTTGAATTCAAAAGTAATTTTGACCGTGAGATAGATATTTGTTTAAATAAATAAATATAAATATTGCTGGACATTTCACATAGCGCTATCTAGCCCCAAACTAAGCAGAGCTTGTACTATGGGAACCAGATAACTGATAGAATACTTATACTTTTACGTTTTTTTTTGTAAATACATACTTATAATATATAAAGAAACAACCATACCAGTAACAAATATCTGTAGATCATGCAAACATTTGTTCCGCGGCGGGAATCGAACCCGGTAAAATAATGGTAACATCGCACTGATGTTTACTAACAACACTAAACATTATCGAGAAACGAATTGCGCTTGCACAATAACAAATCGGGGACAGGTGACGAGTGGCGAGGTCGCCGAAAGTGGTGCTATTCTCTCGTCCCAGTCATGGGCGACTGGGTTAGCGACCAATAATATATTAAACCATTTTATTCCAAATCTCTACACAATACTACTTATCGCTAGTTGTTAGTTTTATAGATCCATTTTTGGGTAAAGGTCTCCTTCATCTTATTCCACGACTCTCTGTCGTTTGCTTTGATGATCCAGTATTTTCTGTTGGATTACATCATCAGCCTACCGTCTACACGGTATACCAACATTTCTTTTGCCGAATGGTCCTGTCCATCGTGTGGTCTGTGATCGTGTCGTGTGACCTTTAGTCTGCGCGGTCGTGAAACGTAGCTGCCGCAATTCGTCAGTAAGCTTGGTCATTTCTCTGATTAAACTGCTTTTGATTTTGACCTTGTATTTTTCGGATCTTGAGAATGATTTCGATGAAATATAGTATACCTAGTCAGGTCATAAGTATTGTCACACAGTAAAAACTATTCTTTTAGAATGCTGGCCACAAAAAAGTTTATAGAATTCGAATTTCGAATTGTTCATGAAAATAAAAATGTATACTTTTTAGAATTTCACTCTATTTTAAATATGGAGTGGACGCTTAAACAAGACCGTGTTGCAGTTATTGCGTTGCATCGTTGCGGTTACGCGCCAATACAATTTTTTTACATACTGAGAAATTTGAATATAACCAAAAGATTCGTTTATCGCACCATCAAACGATACAATGAAGACTCTAGTGTAGATGACAGGTCAAGAAGTGGTCGCCCTCGGTGTGTTAGGACTCCAGCAGTGATAAAAGCTGTAAAGGCGCGAATTCAAAGAAATCCCAAACGTAAGCAGAAACTGTTGGCCCTTCAGATGAGGTTAAGCAGAACCACGGTGAAAAGGGTGTTAAATGAAGACTTAGGGCTTCGGGCATATCGAAGAAAAACAGGACATCGTTTGAATGCTCGTCTAATGGACCTGAGACTGAAGAGATGCCGCGCTTTGTTGAAGCGGTACGCGGGAAAAAAATATCGGGAAATTCTTTTTTCGGATGAAAAATTTTTTACCGTAGAAGAGAGCTACAACAAACAAAATGATAAGGTGTACGCACACAGTAGTGAAGAAGCGAGCAACCGTATTCCGCGTGCCCAACGAGGTCATTTTCCATCCTCGCTCATGGTATGGTTGGGAGTTTCTTATTGGGGCTTAACAGAGGTACATTTTTGTGAGAAAGGTGTAAAAACGAATGCAGTGGTGTATGAAAATACAGTCCTGACAAACCTTGTGGAACCTGTTTCTCATACCATGTTCAATAACAGGCACTGGGTATTCCAGCAAGATTCGGCGCCAGCTCATAGAGCGAAGAGCACACAAGACTGGCTGGCGGCGCGTGAAATCGACTTCATCCGGCACGAAGACTGGGCCCTCCTCCAGTCCAGATTTGAATCCGTTAGATTACAAGATATGGCAACACTTGGAGGAAAAGGCGTGCTCAAAGCCTCATCCCAATTTGGAGTCACTCAAGACATCCTTGATTAAGGCAGCCGCCGATATTGACATGGACCTCGTTCGTGCTGCGATAGACGACTGGCCGCGCAGATTGAAGGCCTGTATTCAAAATCACGGTGGTCATTTTGAATAAACTTTAGTGTCATAAGAATCTATGTTTTGTTAAGTTCATTTTGGTATATAAATGGTTACACAATGAATAAACTTGTTTCAATTATTTTATATTAAACATGTGACAGAATTTATGACCTGACTAGGTATACGTAGATTATATAACCTGGATTACCACATAGAATACTTTTAGTTCGAGTTAGTTTCGAGTTTAGATATATTTCTAGGTTAACTACACATTTAGCAGTGTAACGCGTACGAAGTCGCGGGCAACAGCTAGTTTATAATAGACACCCTAGTGACCAGCACAGTTTTAAAAGTTAAATATAAATTCTTTCAAAAAGTGCTTTGCAAATATTTAGCATAAAAGATAACTAATACAGAATATCAATTGCTGTACCTACCTAAACGAATTATCTTTCAACCACGCGTAACAGTTTTTAGGGTTCCGTTTTGAAAGGGTAAAACGGGACCCTATTACTAAGACTTCGCTGTCTGTCTGTCCGTCTGTCACCAGGCTGTATCTCATGAACCGTGATAGTTAGAGAGTTGAAATTTTCACAGATGATGTATTTCTGTTGCCGCTATAACAACACATACTGACAACAGAATAAAACAAACAATGAAGTGGACTCTCATACAACAAATGTGATTTTTTACTAGATAATTGATAACGGCAACAGGTAGACGTTTGTAATATTCACAGAATATTTAGTTATATGTTCACTTTAAAAATAAATAATTAAAGTAAAATAAAACAAATATTTAAGTGGGGGGGGGGGGGGGGGGGGGCTCTCATACAACAAACGTGATTTTTTCCGTTTTTATAGATACGGAACCCTTCGTGCGCGAATCCGACTCGCACTTGGCCGGATTTTATTTCATGACTAATTCTTTGTAATTCAGCGGCATAAAATAACAATTAGCGAAATTAACCGTTTCCGTCGCGAATTGCGACGACCTCCGTGGCGCTGAGGGTGAGACGCTGGAGGTTGCGGGTTCGATTCCCGCCGCGAAACAAATATGAAGTGAGGCAACTGTACTAGTATATTATGATCTTATCTGCGCTTAACTATCCTCTCAGCTTAGACAGTCGTAGTGTGCATTTTTACAAGTGGCAATCACAATTGCCCTCGTGGCCGCAAAGAAACCAAAGACGCAAAAGAAACACAAAAAATTGGCAGTCATTCGCAGGAAATAAATAATAAGATACAGATTTACTATTTATTCCGGTCCTTTTGTTTTTATAGACCAGAGTTTGGCTGTATAAAACCTTACGTCATCACATACCCGAATAAAACCTAAAGAAATCCACTTTAAACAATGTAAAACTGCGTAGATGGTTTCTTTTACGTTAATTTTAGTAAAATAAATTATAACCGGGAAATTATTAAATATTTATCTACATTTAGTTTTAAAAATGTAAATAAATATTTAATAATTTTTTTTCATCTCACGCAAAATTGTTTTATAAATAATAACATTGAAATCGAATCATTTTAAGGAGCTAAAACGCCTCGGATAACCCCTAATATCATCGTTTCAAATTTAAGTTTGAAACTGAATACTGCTTAATTTAAACACAGATTTCTAAGGTCTCGGTATTTGGTCACGAAAGAACAACCAGTAAAATTAACGTTTCAAAGTAGGATCACTTCGAAACGTCAATTTTACTGCCTGTTCCTTCGTGATATTAATGAATAAAACATTTTGATTTAGATTTTTTTCAAAATCTTAAAGTCAGCAGGTAAACGAGAAAATAAGTATTAACGCGGAACAAATTCCTCATTACAATGCCAACTCGATTCGTTTTCGAGACCACTTTGACGCAGAATAGTCACAGTTTCGAGTAGCGACTGGATTTACATACTAATTAGCAACAAGCTATTCGTAGCTTTGAGATTTTGACGTAATACGATTCTGAATGAACGTCTTATAAACTGACAATCAAAATCAAGTCTAACGCCGATAATTATTATATACTAGCTGACCCATACGAAGCTTCGCACGCGTAGTTTTTTAATAAAAAACATTACCCTCCTACGCAGTTGGGTAAAAAGTAGCCTATGTCACCCGGGGATAGTGTAGCTTCCCAACAGTGAAAGAATTTTTTAAATGGGTCTAGTAGTTTCAGAGCCTATTCAATACAAACAAACAAACAAATCCTTCCTCTATATAATATTAGTATAGATTTATTTTCACCAAAATCAACTAAAACTGACGACCTCCGTGGTGCAGAGGGCTGGCCGGCTGACACGCAGGAGGTTGCGTGTTCAAACAAATGTTTGCAAGCGTCTTACTCCTCTACTTTTCAATCACTGGCGCTACTTTCAAACTTCCTCTAATATACTCATTCCTTGTCTTATCCATTCTCGTTGGTAATAAGTATGTATATATTTACAAAAAAAAAGTATATAGGTATTATATCAGATAGCTGGTTCCAATAGTACAAGTTTTGCTTAATTTGGGGCTAGATAGTGATATGTGGAATGTCCAGCATTATGTCCAGCATGTCCTTGTTTTTCATATAATCCACCTATGTATATTATGCCATCTACCACGATCCTGCGTTTCTTTCACCTATCGCTATCGGTACGTTTGGTACTCGATGAAGTAAGATTTGTTAGAGGTTTTTTTATACGACCTGGCTAGGAACAAGCATGGCCCACCTAACGTTAAGTGGTAACCATCGTCTATAACAGAGTATTGGCTCATAGGTCACGCACCTTAGAAACGTGCCCTACGACGCTCTGCCCTGCGTCCATCAAATTGAGGCATACAGGAGTAAAGCCTCAAGTTGCCTGCCAAGTTGTCGTGCTTCATCTTAGACCACGTCATCGCTTACCATCAGGTGAGATTGTAGTGAAACGAAGATCTATCCAGTTAAAAAAAAAGTAATTTCACCGGCAACCATACCTCTCAAACCGAAACGCAGCGATGCTGCTTGGCGGCAGAAATGAATACGGTGGTAGTACTTTTCCGTGCAAGCCCTTTCACTACGAACTATACTACTCTTAGGGACTTATTCCACATAAAAAAACCCAAATAGTTGAAAATGAGTTGACCAACCGCGAATGCAACTGGCGCTTACAGCACAGGATTAGTTCAAGCAGCCAGAGAATACTTAGTAATAATTACTATTAAATTATTTTACCACCTACAGGAAAGTCATTGTTATCAATGTTATATGTATGTAACCAAGTTGTTTGAATAAAGATTTATTTATTTATTTAAATATTAATGTGCTTACTCCATCTATAAAATAACTTGCGCCATTAAAACTTAAACTTTTATAGTGAGAAATTAAATGGATCATTAATTTTGAATGATAACTTACGATTAATAATCCTAAGTTATCATTCAAAATTAATGATCCATTAGCTAATAACCGCTTTAATTTAATAGCTTCTTACTAGAACTGCCTGCGGCAGATAACTGTTTGTAATAATTGACAAGCAAACATTACCAAATTAGTATCAGCCGTCATAACATACGAAAGAGCAACTTTTCTAACGCTGACCGTATAAGGGCAACTTTTGTTGGACAATCCATTTCACGCGATTTCTGCATTTGAGGAGATTATAATAATAAATAGTAATATTATAATTACTGATTAAAACGGGTATTTAAAAGACTTTAAAAAATAAATCTTATTTGCAAAAGTTATTTAGTAAGTTATTTAAGTTAGTTATTTGTATAAGTTGAATGCAGCTTTTGCTGATTAAACATTATTTAAATTTGATGAATTGTAGTGATTACCTGACATATATAAATATATTATTATTATTTTCTCATTATTATTTACAATTTGACGATGCTTTTGCAGACATTATAAGCTGTTATTGTTTAGAACTGTTTCACTCTTATTTTTCAATATTAATTAACTAAAGGTACCTATGTATCTATGGATTATGTAATTAATTGACTTATTTTAATTGTGTGATCTGACTTGTCCAATTACATATAATTCAAGTCAAAGGATATGAATAAATGAAATGAAATTTATCGCGTATGTACCGTTATTTGTTATCCCAACGCGTCGGGATAACAAATAAAACAGATGCATACGCGATAAATACCCGTTTTAATCAATAATTATAATATGATTTATTATTATAATCTCATTAAATGCAGAAATCGCGTGAAATGGATTGTCCAACAAAAGTTGCCCATATACGGCCAGCGTTAGTAAAGTTGCTCTTACGTATGTTATGACGGCTGAAACTAATTTGGTAATGTTTGGACGTTTCGATTGTGTTGCAACACCCATGGTCACGGGCGTCGGGATAACAAATAAAAAAGATACATAAGCGATAAATAGCCGGTTTAATCAGTAATTACTAAGTATGTACAGTGATCGCGAAAGTTTGAAAAATAATAATATTATATTAATTATTATACTTACTAGTGGTTCGCCCACCCCAAACTGAGATCTCGCGAATTACAAAAACATAAAAATAAATATTCTTAGAGTGACTCGCGCGACGATTCCTAAACGTATTTAGTGGCTAAATACGATTTAAGGAGTTGTCAAATCAAACAAATACGTAAAATTTTAACATGTTTAGTCGCTAAATACGTTTAGGAATCTTTGTGCAAACCGGCCTTAATCTTTGACTAATAAAATAGTACCACGAAATGCGCAGCCAACTTACTTGACCTATAGTTTCATTCAAACTGAAGTTCATGTTCATTGGTTACTTTTTTTGGGGTAGAAATTGCAGTTATCCTGGATTTCAGACTTCCTTCTATTTGTGTGTCTAAAGCTATACGCATACCAAATTTCAGCATTGTGGGGTCACTAATGTACCCTGTGAAGTTGGTCAAAGTTCAGTTTTTATTATGGCTAATAACTTAAATATTATAAGGTTTAAACTAAAAATAAAAACGGGGTCGAACGAAATGTACTCATAAATACTTTTTATTAGACGTGCCATTTGACCGGATATTCCATTGTTGACACGGATGTTTTTTTAGCCCTCTTGAACCCCAATATCTCGACCCCCCCCCCCCCCACATTTTTAGTTTATTTAATCACACCGAAATTGTGCCATCACCACATACCTATATACGAAATTTCACGATGATCTGATAAACGCTTCGAAAGTTATCCTCGGACAAAAAACATACATAAATACACCGCCGATTTGCCCAAGTTGATTTAGAGATCTCGCTTCGCTCGATCAATAAGCTAAAATAAACTCACTGCTGCCCTCAAAGTTTTGGTTGCTTTGAGCTTTCTACTAGATATTCTTACGTTTGCCTTTATATTGCCTTTTAAACACAGTGTTGTCGCAGCCTCAAGTGTGTGTTGTCGCTTCAGCAACAAATAAAATACCTAGCGACTAATGTAGCCCTTGTGCGGTCAACCTAAACCTAAAGTCTACAAACACTACCTTGGACGCCACTAAATAGATCAAATTGTGTCATCCCACACAAAAAGATGTCATAATTCTAGTTATTTTAACCCAATGGCCATTCTTTGGTAGAATATTGAAAAACTAAGGTCGAGATCTGATTTCAGACAATTGTATGGAAAAACAAACGTTTGCGGTCCATTTGACGTATTGTTTTTTTAGTTTCCGTAGTCTAAGGATAGGTCTGTGCTTTTTGTCATTGTTTCTCATTTTCTCGCTGACTGTCAGCACTGACCTTCGGTCGGTCCGTTCACACAGACCGGCTCGGCACATTTTATCGCATTTAAAAAGAGTTTTGGATCATTGAAATAAGGTTAATTTGTTTTACACTGAGCGCCTTAGGTCTCCATATAAAAAAGAAGTGCAATGAAAATACAAATTTATTTGAATTACCCAAAACCAGTGCTGCCAACGTAAATTTAATTCCCCGCAAAGTGAGCTACATTCCCCGAAATTCCCCGCTATGGTATTATTAAAGAATTAAACACTGTTTCATACAAAAATTTGTGGAATCATCAACAAAATTAACATAGGAATGATTTCTTATGATCTAAAAAAAATCTGTTACAATTTGTTATTTATATACACTTTAAACTATTTTTTTCCTCCCTTTCGCTATAAGCATAGACCGGGTCGGTTCGAATTTTATCAGTTCCCCGTTTTGGCTATCGGTTGTTCGGTATGCATTAAAGATACCTTAAAATTGCCCGATTTTAGTCATTCCCCGCGATAGCTACCGATTCCCCGCATATCGTGGAAATTCTCTGCAATTGGCAGCACTGCCCAAAACTCTTTTATTAAACGCGGTAAAAATGTACTCTCCTCTCCGAGCCGGTCTGTGTGAACGGACACCTAGCCGGCGGCGCGACGGCGCCCTCGACTCGTTGAGTTAGGGAGAGCGCACATCAGCGACGACCGGTCAGCGTTATTCAGAAACGCTTCATACTTACATATATACTCGTACTAGCTGACCCCGAAAACGTTGATCTGCCATATAAATTATCAAAGAAATCAAATGCAGAATGAAATGTCAAAGTGACGCGACACTTCATGTAAATGACTTCACGTCAATAAACGACGGTTAAATTATATGGATATTGTTCATACAAAAATACTAAAATCGCGATTAAAAATGGGTGGATGTATGAGGGTGAAAAATAATTTACGTCCTATTCTCAGACCTACCAAATATACACCAAAAATTCATAAGAATCGGTCAAGCCGTTTCGGAGGAGTTTTGTTACAAACACTGACACGAGAATTTTATATATTAAAATATATCTCCCTCCTTGTCGTATCCCACAATGGCGAGCTTGGCTTTACCTAAGTATGTCTATTATGTTTGCGAATGTGACTTGCAAAGCCAAATTTGTTTTTAAAGATCCTGTTGCAAGGCGCACATGCATATAGTAGCTGATTGGTCTTATTTGGAGGCTTTCTCCTCAGGGAGGAATCAGTTTTACGTGCTCAAAAAAATTTATGTCATTCATTGACCTTTTATCTGCTAAGTGAACATACAAAAAAGTTCTACCTGTTTATTTACTATGAGAAAAAAAAATAACAAAACGTAGCTGTTTTCGTCTTTCAATTTGATCCAACCTCTAAAAGAAGTAACATTTTGTAATTTTTCTTTCATATAAATGTGGGCAAAGATTATACCTTCAAGTTGAACAAATGGTGCTGTGCTGCGACGCTTTTTCACGTGGCAATTAATTATTTTCAATTTATCCGATAATTAGCGGGCGTACCCTTAGAAGGTGCACCGCTGACTGTCGTACGGAAGGGTTGTGCTCGTCTGCCTCGCGCTCACTTATTTGCTGGTCGGTTAGATGCGTGTTGCGGAAGGTGCGGGCCTGAAACAATAGCTATGTCCATTCGCTCAAGGTCATCGGCTACGGTTAGCGCCTTAACCTATCAGCGCCAGCGTGAGAAGAACACCCACTAAGGTGCGCGATCATTAAGTTGCGGAACTTAGGCCTCCTTATTTTCCATAGTGACTGATATGGCCTACACCCAACAGTTCCAAGCAACCTATACTATTTATATAGCTGCCTATCTATACTAATATTATAAAGAGGAAAGATTTGTTTGTTTGTACTGAATAGGCTCCGAAACTACTGGACCGATTTAAAAAATCTTTCACTGTTGGGAAGCTACACTATCCCCGAGTGACATAGGCTACTTTTTACCCAACTGTGCAGAAGGAGGGTAATGTTTTTATTGAAAAACTACGCGTGCGCAGCTGCGGATTGGTCAGCTAGTCTTTCTTATAAAAGTGTTGGTGCATTAAAATGTGACACGTGTCGGTAAGATAATACTAACTTACTGTTTTGCGACCTTCGATACATAGAATGGTGTATCGATAGATCTTCCTTATCAACAGGATTATAACTTGATTTATCGTCACCATTGATTTATCAATTTTATCATTGTCACCGTTAGACGATGACATCCATTTAATCTTATCTGCCGCACTCCAAATTTCATTCTAACTGAATCTTCCCAAACAATTTGACAGTAAGTTCTAGCATACTAATAGAATAGAATACTCGTTACTGCACACCAACAAAATTAAAAATACAAAGAAATACACAAAAATAAAGGTAAGTTCAATGGGCGATCTTATCGCTGAAAGCGATCTCTTCCAGACCACCTTTGGATGGACAGGACAAAACAAAATCAAAAAGACGGCGGTGTATCTATGTTGATAAACCTAAATAAACTAGATACCTATTTACTAATAAACTAAAAATATATACAAATATAATTATATATATATATATATATGTACTTCAACAAAGGAGATAAACATAACGATAAACTAGCAGTGCGTAGACAAAGAAAGGAAATGGTTGTATACCTTAGCTTTGAAGATAGGAAGATATTTTGATGATCTGATAGAGACAGGTAAAGCGTTTCACAGCCGCACAGCTTGAACTGTAAAGGAGTCGCCATAAAATTGAGAACTGTGGACAGGGGTTAGGAGACTTAGAGCTTCAGAAGAGCGTAGGTTTTGATCATGCGACTGGTGCAAGAACACAAAACGCTCTTTTAGATAGGATGGTGAAGAAGGATGTCACACTGGATGTCTGGACTAATGTCACAGCCACGACAAAAAGGCAACCTGATAAGGGTTGGTGGGAGCCGTTGGGTGCAGGCCGCACAAGATCGGTCGCTCTGGAAGTCTATGGGGGAGGTGTATGTTCGCAGCGGAAGTCTTAGAGCTGATATCTCTCATCTCTCTTAAAATGTAACTGTATTGTATATTGTGTGCTAATGTAGTGAATAAATGATTGTCTATGTCTATGTCTTTTTGTCTATATGCTGATGATCAGGACAAAACTCAAAAATCATAGTAAATTAGATGCCTTGCCAGAAATAAACTTAAAACTAAAACGTGTTGTTCAGTTAAGAAATGGTGGATATGTCTTATCGGAGGCTGCGAGATTGCGGCGATCCATCACTGTCCGGGTCCAAGGTCTACTTAGGAAATACCTGAAAAAGTAAAGTAATATCACAGAATATTACAGAAGTTAAGCTTAGTACAACGATAACAGAGGCACGCACGCATCATCTACAGATATTTGATTCGGATTTTTCGGAGATGGAACGAGCATAATATGGTCCACCTGATGTTAAGTGGTAACCATCATAACAAAGTATTGCCTCGTAGCACCTTAGAATCGTGCCCTATGATGCACGCCCTGCGTCCATCAACTTGATGCATTAAGGCGTGAAGCCTCATTTGCCCATAATTTCTCCCGTAACCATACAATTCATTAATAATTCAATATAGCGTACGTGACGCAAGACACTGCTTTATCCCCTCGTTTAATAATATACTATTATTATATGCAACGATATTTTTACGCATGAACGATATTTTGCCGACGATATTGTGGTCATGGCAAAGTCGATGGAAGAGCTCAGCACGATGCTCGAAGGCCTCAATCGAGTCTCTCAACGGGTAGGACTTAAAATGAACATGGACAAGACGAAAATCATGTCGATTGTCCATGTCGTCCCTGCCACAGTTATGGTTGAGAACTCGGCTCTTGAAGTTGTCGACGCGTATTTATACCTAGGACAAACAGTCCAATTAGGTAGGTCCAACTTCGAGAAAGAGGTCAATCGTCGAATCCAACTCGGATGGGCAGCGTTTGGGAAACTTCGCAACGTCTTTTCGTCCAACATACCTCAGTGCCTTAAGACGAAAGTCTTCAATCAGTGTGTGTTACCAGTGATGACATATGGAACCGAGACGTGGTCCTTCAGTATTGGCCTTATGAATAAACTCAGAGTAGCTCAACGAGCTATGGAAAGGGCTATGCTCGGGGTTTCTCTACGGGATCGAATCAGAAATGAGGAGATACGTAGGAGAACTCAAGTCACCGACATAGCCCGACGGATTAGCACGTTGAAGTGGCAATGGGCAGGCCATATAGCGCGCAGAACAGATGGCCGATGGGGCCGAAAGGTTCTCGAGTGGAGGCCACGGACCGGCAAGCGCAGCGCAGGACGTCCACCCACAAGATGGGCAGACGACTTGGTAAGAACCGCAGGTCGGCGTTGGATGCAGGCCGCTTCCAACCGCAGTTCCTGGAGATCAATGAGCGAGTGCTTTGTCCAGCAGTGGACGTCCTACGGCTGATATGATGATGATGATAACATGCAACTTCACGAACACAACATGCACATTACAGTTGACATAAACATTCCTTTATGAATTAAAATATTTGGATTTAACATCTACCTAGTCAGGTCATAAGTATTGTCACACAGTAAAAACTTTTCTTTTAGAATGCTGGCCACAAAAAAGTTTAGAAATCGAATTGTTCATGAAAATAAAAATGTATACTTTTTAGAATTTTACTCATTTTTAAATATGGAGTGGACGCTTAAAGAAGACCGTGTTGCAGTTATTGCGTTGCATTGTTGCGGTTACGCGCCAATTCAAATTTTTGACATACTGAAAAATTTGAATATAACCAAAAGATTCGTTTATCGCACCATCAAACGATACAATGAAGACTCTAGTGTAGATGACAGGTCAAAAAGTGGTCGCCCTCAGTCTGTTAGGAGTCCTAACAGACCGAGGGCGACCACTTCTGCAGTGATAAAAGTTGTGAAGGCGCGAATTCAAAAAAAACCCAAACGTAAGCAGAAACTGTTGGCCCTTCAGATGGGGTTAAGCAGAACCACGGTGAAAAGGGTGTTAAATGAAGACTTAGGGCTTCGGGCATATCGAAGAAAAACAGGACATCGTTTGAATGCTCGTCTAATGGACTGGAGACTGAAGAGATGCCGCGCTTTGTTGAAGCGGTACGCGGGAAAAAAATATCAGGAAATTCTTTTTTCGGATGAAAAATTTTTACCGTAGAAGAGAGCTACAACAAGCAAAATGATATGGTGTACGCACACAGGAGTGAAGAAGCGAGCAACCGTTTTCCGCGTGTCCAACGAGGTCATTTTCCATCCTCGCTCATGGTATGGTTGGGAGTTTCTTATTGGGGCTTAACAGAGGTACATTTTTGTGAGAAAGGTGTAAAAACGAATGCAGTTGTGTATCAAAATACAGTCCTGACGAACCTTGTGGAACCTGTTTCTCATACCATGTTCAATAACAGGCACTGGGTATTCCAACAAGATTCGGCGCCAGCTCATAGAGCGAAGAGCACACAAGACTGGCTGGCGGCGCGTGAAATCGACTTCATCCGGCACGAAGACTGGCCCTCCTCCAGTCCAGATTTGAATCCGTTAGATTACAAGATATGGCAACACTTGGAGGAAAAGGCGTGCTCAAAGCTTCATCTCAATTTGGAGTCACTCAAGACATCCTTGATTAAGGCAGCCGCCGATATTGACATGGACCTCGTTCGTGCTGCGATAGACGACTGGCCGCGCAGATTGAAGGCCTGTATTCAAAATCACGGAGGTCATTTTGAATAAACTTTAGTGTCATAAGAATCTATGTTTTGTTAAGTTTATTTTGGTATATAAATGGTTACATAATGAATAAACTTGTTTCAATTATTTTATATTAAACATGTGACAGAATTTATGACCTGATTAGGTATAATAACAAAAAATTAAATATTTATTTATTAGCAGAACGGTTTCAAAGTATACAAAAGGTTTTGGTACTTACATAACTAAGTCTTAGCTGATTTTTAATGGAAGGCATAATATATTTTTACAATAATTAATGATCACTAACTTAGCTAGTGTAAGGTGTTAGTGTAGTGCAGCGCTACACTTTGTTCAAAACCTGTGTACAGTAAATGCTTCGACTCCTCGCTCTAACTAAGTGAGAACTTGTATTGATTATAACATTTGTATTTGTATTGTAACATTGATTTAACATTAATATAATTTATAATATACATAAATGATGGTGATGATTATTTTTTATCAATTCAAATCAATTTTCAATTTTAATTTTTTTTTTCGAATGGACTTATCTCGCTGTTGGCCTCTGAGGCCGTTGCAGCTTAACCGAGCTTTTGGCGAGCGCAGAAGGCGCTCAGCCCTATAATTTTATTTTTGATGAGGCAACTAGCGCAAGGGCACCACTTAGGTACGAACCTCGGCTTGGGCTGTTGCCGGGACGGGGATAGGAGAGAAACGCCCGGGTACGTGTTTGTACCTCGTGTAGGCGGCGACTAAAGGGACTCGTCGACCTCGCCGGCGAGGTCGGTGTATTTGTGGAGTGTTTGCTCTGTCTAATGTGGATGACTCACCCGCATTAGCGGAAGTGATTTCGTCATCCGGGTCTCCGAGAACGTGTCTCGGACGACGGAGGGTTTGTTCAATTTTAAAAGTTCTTTATTAGATAATAAAAGCTTAACTAGTACAATTCCGGTGTGAATTTAATCCTAGAATGAACAAACATATGATAATAACGTTAATTAAGCTAAAACGCTTCTCAAAACTTAAACAAATAAAATTTACCCTATAGTAGGTACTTACTTCGTGATACGAAACATATTGTTTTAAATTTGTATGTATGAACATTTGAAAACATGTAAGCTTTAATGAGCATTACACTAAACATCCAGATGTTTATATGGGTTTGAAAGGCCGGAGCCGCGGGCGGTAAAATTAAATATTTTCACTAAAATAGTACTTGCTTGGATATACAAATAACTATTTGCGAGAGAACGACCAAAATACCGGCAAACTAAAGCCAGCAACAGAAACAATTAGCCTACTGTTCAACATAAAAGGAACAGTATATTTTTATTACATATTTTTTATCGGGGTACAACGTAACTCGTGGAAGGCTGGCTTAATGTAACTATTAGCGTCGCTAGGTACCGCTATCATTAAAGTACATTATGACCTACGATTTTAATTATAGACCTGTATAAACCTATGCTCAAAGGCCTCAGGATTATTTTGTAACTCCGATGCAAAAATAATGAATGAATGAAAACACTATTGGACGCCCAATAACTCTCGCTGGTTGACCTTTAAGAGAATAGTGTGGCTGCTTGGGGTCCCACTATTCTCTTGTGTAAAGTGTTTACAACTAATAATAGTGTGTGCTAGACAAAGTGCACAAAAAATTATGTTATCTAGGCTTAGTGTATAAAAAGCATTAAAATAAATTCTTAGTAGATTTACAACGTGAAATAGTTTTGTCAAAGACTTTTAGATGCGCTTCAGCCTGTCGAGTCAATGGATTATTTAATAGTAGTTTTAAATACCTTTTTTTTAATGTTATTTGTAGGAAACAGGCTTACGGCCCACCTGATGGTAAGCGTTCACCGTCGCCTATTAACACCGGCAACACCCGGGGTATTGTCGATGCGTTCCCTACCCTGTACAAACCTCTACATTTTTATTGAAGCGTACCATGTCGTAGCCTAATGTGGAAAACCTCAACCTAGACTGTGTTTAGCGATATTTTGTTACCGTATACATTTATCAAATATCCAACTCTAATAGAGTAGTGGTTCGCCCCGAGCTGAGAGACCTCGCGCGTCTCCCATAAAACATATTATTTGTAATCTTCGTCTATCAAAATAGTGCCATGAAATCCACCAGCAACTAACTTGACCTACAGTTTCATTCAAATTACGGTAGCTAACGGGAGTTCATGAATGAATGAATGAAATACTCTTTATACGCACACCAAACAAAAATACAGTAATAATGGAAATAAATAATAAATAAATAAAGGTACAATGGCCGGTCTTATCGCTAAAAGCGATCTCTTCCAGACAACCTTTATCGAACTCTCCCCAACGTATGAAGAAAAACTCAATAGGTTTAAAATCATGTGTCTTGAAACCCGACGTCAATACCTCGACTTGATTAATCTTTTTAAAATCATACATTCGTTGACTGATTCTCCAAGCTTATTGTCTTGTATTAAGTTTAATATCAAGCCACGATCTCGGCATCCCTTTCAAAATACTTTCGCCCTACAGGTATATACTAGATATCGAGACCACTCTTATTAAAGAGAGTGATTCAGCCTTAACTCTCTAAATATTTATGTATATTTTATTGTTTTTATTTTATTGATTATTATTCTTTTATTTCTCTCAGTATTGTAAGCTATTAAATTTATTTTTATTATTGTTATTACTTTGGTTTGCCTGTGTAAGTGAATATTTCCCTTCAGCTGGTCTACACAGAACTGCGTTGAGTTATCATGCTGTGTACACATGCTTTGGGATACAATCTAGATCTAAGAGTCGAACACTATATTTTGTATCTGATTGGTTGTATTCTGTTTTGTGTGCCTTAAGAATAAAATTAAAAAAAAAACCTTTGGATGGACAGGATAAACAAAATCAAAAGACGTTAAATGAGTAGAGAGTTAAAGAGTTCATCATGTCTAAATGGTTAGTTTTTTGGGGTAGAAATTGCAGTTATTCTGAATTTCAGACTTCTCCCTATATTTATGTACACGCATACGTATATACACGCATACCAAATTTTAGCACTGTGGGGTCACTGGTGTACTCTGTGAATTTTGTCAAAGTTCAGTTGTTATTATAACTATTAACTTAAAAACTACAAGGTTTAAACTAAAAATAAAACTGAGTCGAAATGCACTCACCTTTATCAGACGTGCCATTTCACCGGATAGTCTCAGTTTGTTTTATTTTTTCCTCCCTTGAACCCCAATATCGCAACCCCCCTCCCCCCTTTTTAGGCTCATAGTCACCAAAAAATGTGCTATCGGTACCTACCTATATACCAAATTTCACGTTGATCGGATAAACACTTCGAAAGTTATCCTCGTTATACATTCGAGTACATACATACAACGCAGATTTGCCCAAGTTGATTTGGAGATCTCGCTACGCTCGATCGATTAAGGTATTCACACAAACCAATGGGATCTTTTTGAGATCGGAATCTTTATAAAAACGACCAAATTTTCAGTTTCACAATATAAAATTTAGACCAGTTGCTTATTGTAAACAGTTTAGAGAGCTGAATTGAATACTATAATAAATACACTGTACACATGCCTACCGATACCCGAAGGCGCCTGCCTGCGCCTACGCACATCATTTGCCGTCAACATTTTATTTAATGGTAGATCAGTAATTTCGTTTTCAGCCGTCTTCAAAACAGGAGGTTTTTAATTCGTGTTTTTTTTGTGATCAGATCACGCATAAAATTCTTCACTGGATGAACCAAATTTGATGATTCTTTTTTAATTGATAGTTATTATTTGATTCTAGGGTTGTCCAATTAAAGTTTCATGGAGGTAAAATAATTTTGAAGATGCTTTCACTCCAGTGTATGTGTGGTTTTTTTTGGTTGGAAAGCTCTTTCAAAATGAAGTAGAGGTTTCATTAACCACTTCCACACCAGTTCCGTTTCCGATTTTTTTAAAGTTATTTTGTTTCCTGCAGTTAGTTAAAAAATGGCTTGTCTATAATGAAGCGTTATTTCCAAAAGTTCTTTGAAAAGAAGCATACTGAATATCAAATTGCAAGACAAACAGAAACGAAACTGTACGAAAGAAAACTAATGTAATTGATGCTCTGTAGTACACACAGCGCCTAAAAAGCGCGCCTACGAGACAAAAGATGGACACAGAGAGTAATAGCAATGTCAGGACCAACCGGAAAGACAAAACTGGATAGAAAAAGCTAAAGACAGAGCAACATGGTAAAATTTGGAGGACGGCTATATCCGAAAGGCTCAATTATTCAATTAATCAATTCATTTATTCAATTTTCAGATGTCAAAGATCCATATTTGTTATTAAAAAACTTAATTCAAACATGTCACATGGGTTAGTACAAAGTATAGGAACAATAAAACAAAAAAATTCAAATAACAATAAATGTTTAAGTATGAGGAACTTAAACATTTATTGTTATTTGAATTTTCTCAAGTCCTGAGCCAATAGTCTCTCACAAAGACTATTCGATCAGAACCCGATTGAACGACTTCATAATAGGTGAGTCTTCATAATAATAATGAAGCGTTACGTAAAAATACCATCACTAGTGGACGTCCTGTGGCTAATATCACAGGACCTCCACTATAAGTAACTTTATATCTGTATCTGTATCTATATATAATTGTTTCTATAACTTTCATTTTTTCTTTACTTCTATTTATCTATCTTAGTTTTAAACCTAAATTATTCTTATTGTTGAATGAAGGATGTATCTTGCTTTGTTGTCTGAGGAGGTGGGCGTTGAAGCTGCTCCACAATTTTTATAATTTTTGCAGCTTCATCGTGCTACCAGTAATATGTTTGTACTATTAGTTCTAAATATATGAATTTTGAATTTGAATACTGAACGTAGGCCTCCCCCATAGATTTCCAGAGCGACAGATCTTGTGCCGTCTGCACCTAACGGCACCCAGCCACCTATATCAGGTCGTCTTTAAATTTAGTAGGTCATCCTACGCTGCGCTTTTTAGTGCGACACACCAAAATCACATACAGAGCCAAGAGGATTAGAAAGCCGAACTGGCAGTGGGCGGGGCATATAGCTTGAGGAACTGACGGCCGTTGGGGCAGAACAGTTCTAGAGTGGATACCACGTGAAAAAACAATAAATAAACCATTTAATTTAGGCAACAAATTACAAAGTTACAATGAATCGGTCCATGCCTTTACAATCTAACAAACATAACAAACTTAATACCAATGTTACTCACGAAAAGCTGATGAGTAGTAAAGGAAATCATGCACGAATTTCAAAAACGTGTGTGTGTACGTATAAGAATAAGAAGAAGAAGTAGAAGTAAGTACACAAGAAGGTATACTTCTTTGGTTTAACAGAACAAAAATAGCTTAAGATTTCGTCCTGTATGCCACAACTCTTTATTTGTAGCCAACTTCATCATGTCGCTTTTTGGCTGTCGGTGTGTGCTCGCATCGCAAAAATTTTACTCTCATATTTTTCCCAAACGCGCCAAAAGTTATTTCTCTATCTATAATATAAAAATGAATCGCAAAATGTGTTGGTAAGCGCATAACTCAACAACGCCTGGACCAATTTGGTCAATTCTTTTTTTGTTGTATTTCTTATTGTCAGGAGAAGGTTCTTATGAAAGAAAAAATTAGGAAAATTGCGCGCAAAATTAGAAAATTTAAGAATACTTAACCACCATATAAAATTATTTATAATCTAACCTTAGCGCTTTTATAATGTAACCTTACGACGTTTGACATAGAATTGACAGAATGCGTGCTGCAAATATCGTCAAAGAGGATGTAAAAAAAATGAATATCGTTTGAAACAGTGGTTCGGTAGGAGTTATGCCGAGATATATTGTCTATATATATAAAAATTAATTGCTGTTCGTTAGTCTCGCTAAAACTCGAGAACGGGTGGAGCGATTTGGCTAATTTTGGTATTGAATTATTTGTGGAAGTCGTTCATTTTCTCATACATAATGATGGCCGGGGACAACAATTGACAATTCTACCAGGGTGACTTATATTGACAGCTCGCGTTATACCTATGCATGTCAAGCCGATACGAAGTTCGGCGGAGTCCACTAGTATATTATAAACATGTATCTACAAAAAAAATAGTATAAGCTATTTGATTTCTATAAAGTGGGATTTCTATAAAGTATAAGTGGGCTTTGTTTAGTTTGGGGCTAGATAACTCTGCGGGAAATGTCCAGTGTTATTTATTTATTTCCAAGATACTGTGAATCTTATAGGTATCACATGACTCATACTCTGCCTGTATAGTAATATATAATCAGAAATTTCTTAAACACAATCAAATAGGAAATAACAGATTACAACTACAAAAGAATAATGAAAGTTTGGATGTTCCTTTATTTATTTGTTTGTTACTCAATCACGTTGTAACGGCTGGACAGATTTCGTTGAAATTTGGTATGTACGTAGATTATAACCTGGGTTAACACATAGGTTACATACAACATCATCATCATCCAGCCTGACTTCACCCATTGTTGGGTATAGGCCTCCCCAAGTTTGTGCCATCCACCACGATCCCGCGCTAGTCTCACCCACTGACGGCCCGCTCCTCAGTCACCATTCAGTCATTGTCCTGCTCCATCTGTCATGACCACGGCTAGCCAAGTGTCCCAAGTTACATACAACATTAGGTTTTTATTGACAAACTACGCGTGCGAAGTCGCGGGAGGAAGCTTGTTATACAATATAAGAAAATATAATACAAAACAAGAGGTAAATGGAAAACATAAATAAATGGTTGTATGAGCTACTGCACCAATCTACATCCCACTAATATTATAAACTCAAAAGTTTGTATGGATGTGTGTTACTCTTTCACGCAGAAACTACTGAATGGATTTAAATCAAATTTGTTATGTCGATAGATTGTGACCTGGATTGACATATAGGCTATTTTTCATTGACAAAACACGCGTGCGAAGCCACGGGCCCATCTAGTTAATATTATAAATGCGAAAGTAACTGTTTGTTTCTTTGTTACCTTTTCACGACTAAACGGCTGAACGGATCGTAATGAAATTTGGCCAGGAGATTGATTATATCCTGGGGCAGGACATAGGCTACTTTTTACCCGACTGAGAAAAAGGGGGTAAAGTGTTTATTGATAAACCACGCGTGCGAAGCCGCGGGCGTTCAGCTAGTAATTAATAAATCAACTCACAAAAACTCCTATACTACGCATTAAAGGAAAGTCGCTAACTTTCGAGTCGCCTCGTGGCTAAACACTTGCTCTATCGACACAATTGTAGTGCCAAAAGTTGGCGACACCTGCCAGCGTTATCAACCATTATCGCCTCTTGACACACAAACATAATTGTGTACTCACACACACAATGTTCATGCATTATGTCACAGTCTAGAGAAAATAATACGCCCACTCTTTATTAATAGCTATTGGTCTAGTACATTTTTATACAAAGGCTGTAAGCGATCTATCATATGAAAATATCTCGGAATATTTTCCTATGCTAAATAGACGCTAATCGAAGTTATTATTGTAACTTTTCATAACGAATACGAGGAAAACGAAAATGCATTTTTTACAACAGTTTGTTGCTAAAAACAAAATAAAACCGGTATCCATTGGTTTTAGGGTTTCGTACCCAAAGGGTTAAACGGGATCCTATTACTAAGACTTCGCTGTCTGTCCGTCACCAGGTTGTATCTCATGAACTGTTTTAGTTAGACAATTGAAATTCACAGATGATGTATTTCTGTTATCGCTATAATAACAAATACTATAAACAGATTAAAATAAATATTTAAGGGGGGCTCCCATAAAACAAACGTGATTTTTTTACTCGTTTTTGCTTGATATTGATAACGGCAACAGGTAAACGCTTGAAATATTCATAGATTATTTAGTTATATTATTCACTATAAGAATAAATAATTAAATTAAAATAAAATTACTATTTACCGGGGGGGGGGGGGGGGGGGATTAAATTATTATTTACGGGGCGAGGGGGCTCCCATAAAACAAACGGTCCAAGTCCGACTCGCATTTGGCCGGTTTTATTTTTTCAGTACTAAACTATGACCTCTTTTATTTTTAAATAGAAATAAGGATTTATCATGGAGGTTGTATTTCATTTTAGTATATTATGTTTGTAAGTGTCTGCTGAATTGTATTAGATTATTTTTGCTTCGTTTGCTTCAAATGTAATAAGATCGACAATATTGTATTATTGTATTTTTACCTGATTGAAATCAATCATTGAAATCAATCATTGAAATCAAAGCGTTTTGAGATCGATCGTCGCGTCGACAATGCCTGGACCTTCCATTATCACTTAAACGTCAACTCATCGACATGTGTATTCTGTCTGTCCTAAACTACGGTGCCCAGTCTTGGTCACTGACTGAATCTCAAAAGTCCAGGCTCGGGGTTTGTCAAAGAGCGTTGGAGCGCAGCATTTTAGGTGTCAAGAGATTAGACAAGATTCGGAACACCTCGCTGCGCTCAAAGACCGGCGTCGCTGACGTCAGTATCAAGGCTGCCAAGTTAAATTGGGATTGGGCATGCAACCAAATAGGTAGGCTAAGGTCGTAACTATATGGACCCCTGTGCATGGAAAGCGACACCGTGGATTGCTTAAGAAGCATTGGTGCGATGATTTGGACGCTTTTTATAGGGACTGGCGGGATTTGGTACAAGATCGAGATAAGTGGAGAGATGAGGGGGGGAGGACTTTGCCTAGCAGTGGGCCAGCATAGGCTAAATGAAAAAAAATTGTGTTTACCGTTAATAAGTAGCTATACATATACATACTTATTTCATCTTAAATACAGTCACAATAGCATCGTGAGGCGCTGTTTCACATAATCTATGTAACAGAACGTGACTGAATCTAAAAGTATTCGCTCGCACATTGCAAGTATGTCAGGTATATTATGTCATACGTACATACGTATCGTATATTTGCATGAACTGAAATGTCAATGTTGTAAATATATTAAATCTTCAAGTTTGTTAAGACACTGATAGAATTATTTCAAATGGTGCCTCCAGTCTGATTTATTATTGTTGTTCGCCACTGTTTATGTATGACTTGACTAGTTGTTGCCAGCGGCTTCGCCCGCTTTGTTCTGGGTTGCAAAATACATATATAAACTTTGACATCACATTTTTATCCCATGGGAACTGATTTGTGGGATAAATGGTAGCCTATGTGGTGATCCAGGTAATAATCTACGTATATACCAAATATCATCGAAATTGGTTCAGCCGTTACGGCGCGATTGAGTAACAAACAAACATCCAAACTTTCAAATTTATAATATTAGTGTTATATCTCTAGTTTTCTATCCGTGGTATTGTTGGTTACTTGTCCGGGGAAGTACTACCACCATACCTATTTCTGCTGCCAAACAGCATTGCTGTGTTTCGGTTTGAAGAGTATGGTTGCCGGTGAAATTACGGCTTATGAGGCTTTACACGTGTATGCCTCAAGTTGATGGATGCAGGGCAGTGCATCGTAGGGCACGTTTCTCTCTCGTTAAAGTGCGTGACCTACGAGGCAATACTTTGTTGTAGGCGTTGGTTACCACTTACCTACTATCTGGTGGGCCATAGGCATGTTCCATCTCCTATTTACTAAAAAATTGTCAGATAAATAGGTAGGCTTTTGAGCATGATATTTTTTTAGGGTTCCGTACCCAAAGTGTAAAACGGCACCCTATTACTAAGGCTCCGCTGTCTGTCTGTATGTCTGTATGTCCGTCTGTCCCCAGGCAGTATCTCATGAACAGTGATAGACAGTTGAAAATTTCACAGATGATGATTTCTGTTGCCCCTATAACAACAAATACCAAAAACAGAATAAAATAAATATTTAAGGGGTGCTCCCATACAACAAACGCGATTTTTTGTTCGTTTTAGCTCGATATTGATAACGGCAACAGGTAGACGCTTGAAATATTCACAGAATATTGAGTTATATTATTCACTTTAATTTTTTCGCCGTTTTTATAGATACTACACACACTAGTACACTAGTATGGAACCCTTCGTGCGCGAGTATGACTCGCACTTGGCCGGTTTTTTAATTTAATTTTAAATAGATCATTGCAGTTATTTCTAGCATATCAATAGGTATATGATTAAAAATCCGCGGTGCCATACAAAAAACACTGCTGTTTAACGTTGTAGTCCTGCTAGATCGACAACAAACTGGATATTTCAGGCTTGAAGTTTGTAACTCCAACCTCAACCCAAATCCTTGATATTGCATTACACTCAAATTGACAATACACGACACTATCAATAAGAGGGACTGCTAACCGACTCCGTCACGTTTTTCATGATTCCGACATTTACCCTCTCAATAACACACGAAAATTCAATTTCACTATTGCTAAATATGCCTAGAAATGCTTCTAAAGTTTTAAAGTGATGACGGGGTGTTGAAACCACGGTGAAACGTACTGAAATACTTATTTTGTCATAGTCAAAATCTTTTATTCATTAAAATCATAAGGATCACTTTGAAACGTCAATTTTACTGCCTGTTCCTTCGCGACCAAGCCAATTTGTAAAGACAATAAATTTTTAATGATCCTTTTAGAATACATAACAATACAGGAAATAAATTACGTCTAAATTGTAACATTTTGTACGAGTTGAATCAATTTTAATCCCAAGCTTCTCTATCATCTACGAGTAACTTAATAATCCGATGTTTTATAGTAGGCTTTTTTATAAAGATTTTGTATAATTGCGTTTTTAAATTTGTTAATTGTCAATTTTTGTACATCACTTGAGAGTTTGTTATAAAAGCGAACACCTTGCCATTTAAACGATTTACTAACATTATGTTTTAGCGTAAATTGAAATACACGATTTGACCTAGTGAGTGACAATTGTTTCTAATGAATTGCATTGAGACAATTCTTCGTGAAATGAAACGTGAAGTTGCGTGCGGCTTCGTGATATGACGTAGTAAACATTAATAGCAAAAATTAAGGCGAGGCGTAGTTAATGCTACTAGTGGTTCGGCTCCAAGTCCTCAAACTGAGATCTCGCGAGTCTCCCATAAAATCTAAAAAATATTATTCGTAATCTTTGACTATCAAAATAGTGCCACAAAATGCATATCCACTTTACTTGACCTAGAGTTTCATTCAAATTACAAGTAACGGGAGTTCGTATTATTTGGATATACTTTTTTGAGGTAGAAATTGCAGTTATTCTGAATTTCAGACTTTTGACTATATTTGTGTCACTAAAGCTATATACATACCAAATTTCAGCACTGTGGGGTCACTGTGTGAATTTTGACAAAAGTTCAGTTTTTATTATGGCTCATTACTTCAAAATTACAATGTTTAAACTAAAAATAAAAACGGGATCGAAATGTACTCACAAAGACCTTTTATTAGACGTACAACTTAACCGGATAGTCCCATTTAGTTTTTTTACCCCTCTTGAACCCCAATATCTCAACAACCCCCAAACATTTTTAGTTCATTTAGTCACATCAAAATTGTGCCATCACGATCTACCTATATACCAAATTTCACGATGATCGGATAAACGCTTCGAGAGTTATCCTTGGACAAACAAACATACATATATACAACGCCGATTTGCCCAAGTTGATTAGGAGATCTCGCTTCGCTCGTTCAATTATTATGTATTTCACACAGCGCTATCTAGCCCCAAACTAAGTAAAGCACGTATTTATGGGAAACAGATAATTGTGTTCTTGCAATTTAATGACAATTAAAATCGTTGTAAAGGATGAAGAACGTTTACTTTCTCAAAAGAAACATTCATTTATATGAGAAACTAATTTTAAATAATTTAATTTTAAAATGGGGAATGCGTGACATCTTTTGGATTAAATGCGAATACGGAGCATATTCAGTCCATGTCCCTGTGTTCTACCACCGGCTCAAGGGATGACCTAACAAGGCCACACCCAACGCTATACCTAGTCAGGTCATAAATTCTGTCACATGTTTAATATAAAATAATTGAAACAAGTTTATTCATTATGTAACCATTTATATACCAAAATGAACTTAACAAAACATAGATTCTTATGACACTAAAGTTTATTCAAAATGACCTCCGTGATTTTGAATACAGGCCTTCAATCTGCGCGGCCAGTCGTCTATCGCAGCACGAACGAGGTCCATGTCAATATCGGCGGCTGCCTTAATCAAGGATGTCTTGAGTGACTCCAAATTGGGATGAGGCTTTGAGCACGCCTTTTCCTCCAAGTGTTGCCATATCTTGTAATCTAACGGATTTAAATCTGGACTAGAGGAGGGCCAGTCTTCGTGCCGGATGAAGTCGATTTCACGCGCCGCCAGCCAGTCTTGTGTGCTCTTCGCTCTATGAGCTGGCGCCGAATCTTGTTGGAATACCCAGTGCCTGTTATTGAACATGGTATGAGAAACAGGTTCCACAAGGTTCGTCAGGACTGTATTTTGATACACAACTGCATTCGTTTTTACACCTTTCTCACAAAAATGTACCTCTGTTAAGCCCCAATAAGAAACTCCCAACCATACCATGAGCGAGGATGGAAAATGACCTCGTTGGACACGCGGAATACGGTTGCTCGCTTCTTCACTACTGTGTGCGTACACCTTATCATTTTGTTTGTTGTAGCTCTCTTCTACGGTAAAAAATTTTTCATCCGAAAAAAGAATTTCCCGATATTTTTTTCCCGCGTACTGCTTCAACAAAGCGCGGCATCTCTTCAGTCTCAGGTCCATTAGACGATCATTCAAACGATGTCCTGTTTTCTTCGATATGCCCGAAGCCCTAAGTCTTCATTTAACACCCTTTTCACCGTGGTTCTGCTTAACCCCATCTGAAGGGACAACAGTTTCTGCTTACGTTTGGGATTTCTTTGAATTCGCGCCTTCACAGCTTTTATCACTGCTGGAGTCCTAACAGACCGAGGGCGACCACTTCTTGACCTGTCATCTACACTAGAGTCTTCATTGTATCGTTTGATGGTGCGATAAACGAATCTTTTGATTATATTAAAATTTTTCAGTATGTCAAAATGTTGAATTGGCGCGTAACCGCATCGATGCAACGCAATAACTGCAACACGGTCTTCTTTAAGCGTCCACTCCATATTTAAAACTCAGTAAAATTCTAAAAAGTATACAGTTTTATTTTCATGAACAATTAGAAATTCGAATTCTATAAACATTTTTGTGGCCAGCATTCTAAAAGTGTCATTTTACTGTGTGACAATACTTATGACCTGACTAGGTAGATGCGGCTAAACACTATTCGAAAATAGTTCAGATTTGTCCATCCATCGACACGTCAGAAAAAAACGAGTGTGCTTTGGACCACACGGCCGAAGTTTTTCAAAATATTAATATATAAAATTGTCCAATTACAAAATTGTACACACGTCTGTAGGTCGATCAGTCTATGTTCATTCTGGACAGACACAACTCGCACTCGTACATTAACGTTTAAAAATATACGAAACGTAACTCTATCTCTTTATATCTTCACTAACTTATATCTCCCTCTCAACTTCCGTTCGCACTTTTCGTAACGCATTCACCCGCTTACTCCCCAAGTCAAGCGTGCGTATAGAAGTTTTTTTCAAAAGAAAAATGCGACAAAAAGTTGCCTGAAGTTCAAATTGTGATAATTTGTGAATGATTGTGAGTGATGTAACTCACTCACGCCAAAACGACAAGGTTTTTGAAGTAATACAAAAGACTAGTTTTTTCAGCGGAAACTATACTTAAATCACTATAATCTATACTAATTGGATAAAGAAGTAAGGTTTGTTGTTCGTAAGTTCGTATGTTTGTAGAGGGTAATTTCAAAAACTACTAAACCGTTTCTGAAAATTATTTCTCTGATAGAACTAAACTATTCATCAGTGCTATCACACTATTATTAATGCAAGAGTTTGGATGTTGTTTTATTTATATATTTGTTTGTCTGTCACTCAATCACGTTGTAACTGCTGAACCGATTTCGATTAAATTTAGTATGTACGTAGATTATACCTGGATTAACTCATAGGCTACTTTTTATCACATAAATCAGGTCCCGTGGTATAAAAATGGGGTGTCAAGTCAAGTTGCAACAGCGAGTTTAGCTTTATTTATAGACTACCTACACATATAGTACTGTAATGAGTGTAAAGTAGCGGGCAACAGTTACTAGGCTATATTTTATTATGATAAAAATCCGTGCAGCTATTTGATCTCATCCCGTCGTCGAGATTTTACCACCGCACATCTCGACAACGTAATAAAGCTCATCCACATATCATCGACAATTGGATATCGCACCGCTCGCTTCATGCGATCTTTTCTACCCCATACTTGCAAGATGTAGAATGAGCCACCATCTCAGGTTTTCCCATTAGGCTACGATATGGTACGCTTCAAGAATTGTAAAGAGGTTTGTACAGGGTAGGAAACGTATCGACAATACCCAGGGTTTTGCCGGTGTCAATAGACGGTGGGCATGTATCAGGTGGGCAGTAAGCAAAAAAAGTATGTATAATGTGTTGCGTCCGAGAATGTTCAGACGTTATGCGTTTGCTACGCCAATTACACGAACGGCCATCTTTATGAATTCTTCATGAGCATAACAATGGTGGTTAGAACTCGCGTGTCTATTTATTCCGGCCGGTTAGCTTAGACCTAACCAGCGCATTAGGTCGCTAAATTATTTATGATTGTTATATAAATATGGAGGAACTGAGGTTTACGACAAACCAGAGGTTATCTTTCATCATGATTGTTTATTTTTAGAAACTTTTATTTTACTTGCGGTCTTTGTTATTAACAGAAAGAATAAACAATTATTTACAAGAGTAAAATATAAAAGAAACAGTTGATTCATCTAAAGACCGCTGCAAACGATCTATAGATATAGCTCCAGATCACTCTACCAGGCGGAAGTGTCCCCAAAACACTGGCTGCATGTTAGTTTGTTTTGCTCAAATCTTGCAACTGAATTTTAAACTAGTTTCCCGAACCGATTCAGCTGAAATTTGAGCGACAAAGCAATAATATGGTACCATAGAGGTAGACTCATGATGGAAACGGATGCTAAACAACGGAACTTCTGAATGGATTATAGTAGGCTACTTGTGTTTGGGCTCATTAGAATCTGTTTGCAGTTACAATTATGAATTTTATAAAAACTTCTTTTGATAAAGTAATTTTTCAACATAACAATTAGTAAATTTTTTTTTAATATTAAATTTGTAGACACACAAGCTGACGGGCTTCCTGATGTTAAGTGGTCACCAAGGCCTATAATCTCCTAATTTCTGGTATAAGTGATTTTTTTACAAATACAAATTATTTGTATTATTATTATTAACCACCGCTTCTCCAATTCTTAACACGTATCACGGCCCTTGGCCGATTCCCACCACTTAATCTCAAACCCATATACTGCGAAAGTTTTATTCATCCGAACTGACATAAAATGGAATTATAATGCAATTTAGTGATTTACTGTCACTTGTGATCTGTGTTTGTTTTCACTGTTACAGGCAGAGCTGGGGAAAATACATGCGTTGCGTTAATTAAAATACAAATTACAAGTCATGTATTTGAAATATGACATACAAAATAAAGTATTTTAACTATTTATTAAAATACAAAATACAATCAGGTGTTAGGTACTTGGCAATTTGAGGTACAGTGCAGGTGCAGTGTTGCCAACTTGAAAGATTGACATATTTAGCGGTCGCCATTTAGCTTACGAATAGTTGCGACAACTATCGATCGCTATTTTCTGTAGAACACACCTTCAAAAAGATCGCTAAATGTATTTATGTGCAGATGCATTTTAAAGCCATAAGTATTTGAAATACTAGTTACAAAATACCTCAGCGTCAGGTATTTGAAATACCAATTACAAATTACTTTTTCACGAAGTAATTGAATTACAAATACAAAATATGTATGTATTTGTATTTCAATTCATCATCATATCAGCCGTAGGACGTCCACTGCTGGACAAAAACCTCCCTCATTGATCTCCAGGAACTGCGGTTGGAAGCGGCCTGCATCCAACGCCGACCTGCGGTTCTTACCAAGTCGTCTGCCCATCTTGTAGGTGACGTCCTACGCTGCGCTTGCCGGTCCGTGGCCTCCATTCGTTAACTTTCCTGCCCCATCAGCCATCTGTTCTGCGCGCTATATGGCCTGCCCATTGCCACTTCAACGTGCTAATCCGTCGGGCTATGTCGGTGACTTGAGTTCTCCTACGTATCTCCTCATTTCTGATTCGATCCCGTAGAGAAACCCCGAGCATAGCCCTTTCCATAGCTCGTTGAGCGACTCTGAGCTTATTCATAAGGCCAATAGTGAAGGACCACGTCTCGGTTCCATATGTCATCACTGGTAACACACACTGATTGAAGACTTTCGTCTTAAGGCACTGAGGTATGTTGGACGAAAAGACGTTGCGAAGTTTCCCAAACGCTGCCCATCCGAGTTGGATTCGACGACGACGTATTTCAATTATGTATTGTAATTACAAATGGGCTGTATTTGAATTAATTGTAATTACAATACGTAATTGAAATACAAATACGTATTTTGTATTTCAATTACTTCGTGAAAAAGTAATTTGTAATTGGTGTTTCAAATACCTGACGCTGAGGTATTTTGTAGTTAGTATGTCACCCTTGGTACAGTGACTACCTATAATTTGTCGCTGGCAAAAAGCTTTTCCCAAAATGTTTAAGTTTACAGCTGTCCTAAAATCTAAGTCATTCTCATATTATGTTTTATGAAAGTTGAATATCAGATTGCAAATAAAAACATGTTGCTGGTAAAAGTCGAGTCGTGGTCCAAAGTTTCAGCAAGCTGACGCTCTGCTTATGATACTTTACATAAATATTAAATTCAAAGCACTGGACAAGAGACAATTTTATTTAACCTACAAACTGGGTCTTTAATTTTGTGGTTGATAGTTGCTCCCCATACTACGTATTTTTTAAATTATATGCTAGCGTTTGAGCACGATCTCGCCTGATGGCGCGCGATGATGCAGTCTACGATGGTACACGCTTGCCTAGAAGAAACCTATTCACTCGCGACTTGAAGACCCCTAGGTTGTAGTTATCAGGAAACACAGACACAGGCAAGGCGTTCCACTCCTTGCCGGTGCGCATAATATAGGTGGAAGAGTACTGCTTTGTACGTATGAGAAGTATGTAGCGGTGGCGCACCGCGGAGCGTCTGGTTGTCCGATGATAGAATAGGGATGGTGGAATCAAGTTGAAAAGCTCCGCAGCACACTCTCCGAAATGTATCCGATAGAAAACCGAGAGGCTTGCAACCTTTCGACGATGCTCGAGGAGTAATGACCGCTTTCAATCGATTTTGATGAATTTTTATTATTAAGTAAATTATATATTGTTTTTGGTTGAATTAAACTCCCTCCTTGCCAGCAAAGCCACAGAAAAAACCTAGTTTAATCAGGATCGGCGCCTCACGTTCGCTTGCATCGAACCCAGCCATTATCTAAGAAATAGCATAATCCTTGGTTAATTCAAAGAAATCGCGCTATCGTAATTCTATGTGTTGTTATTTCACCACAGATTAATGCCTAGTTAGTACACACGGCTGCACATCAAGCTATATATATCCGGTATAAGCTGACCTCGCATTGTGTAGGCTTTTCGTAGTATGCGAGGTCAGCTTATACTGGAGATGTATAGCTTGATGTGTAGCCGTGTGTACGTGTCGCCACAGATTAGTAGTTAGTTAGTGATTCACATGTAGCCGTTACTATAGTAGGTAGTATTAAATCGTGATGAGACAGTAGAGGCTAAAGTTAATATAGCAGTTTACATACATAATTACTAGTGGTTCGCCCCGAACTGTGATCTCGCGAGTCTCCCATCATCATCATCATCATATCAGCCGTAGGACGTCCACTGCTGGACAAAGGCCTCCCTCATTGATCTCCAGGAACTGCGGTTGGAAGCTACCAAGCCGTCTGCCCATCTTGTGGGTGGACGTCCTACGCTGCGCTTGCCGGTCCGTGGCCTCCACTCGAGAACCTTTCGGCCCCATCGGCCATCTGTTCTGCGCGCTATATGGCCTGCCCATTGCCACTTCAACGTGCTAATCCGTCGGGCTATGTCGGTGACTTGAGTTCTCCTACGTATCTCCTCATTTCTGATTCGATCCCGTAGAGAAACCCCGAGCATAGCCCTCTCCATAGCTCGTTGAGCGACTCTGAGCTTATTCATAAGGCCAATAGTGAAGGACCACGTCTCGGTTCCATATGTCATCACTGGTAACACACACTGATTGTAGACTTTCGTCTTAAGGCACTGAGGTATGTTGGACGAAAAGACGTTGCGAAGTTTCCCAAACGCTGCCCATCCGAGTTGGATTCGACGATTGACCTCTTTCTCGAAGTTGGACCTACCTAATTGGAGTCTCCATAAAAACAAAAAAAAAATATTATTTGTAATCTTTGACTATCAAAATATTGCCTCGAAATATGAATCAACTCGTAACTTGACCTACAGTTTCATTCAAATTACAGGTAACGGGAGTTCATGTCAGTGTGGTGTCACTGGTGTACCCTGTGAATTTCGTCAAGAGTTCAGTTTTATTATGGCTAAAGTAATAACTCAAAAACTGGAAGAACTTATGTAAAAATAAAATAACGTCATCGAAATGTACTGACGAAGACCTTATATTTGATGTACACCGGCTACATATCAAGCTATACATTTCCAGTATAAGCTGACCTCTTATTCTACAAAAACCCTACACAATGCGAGGTCAGCTTATACTAGAAATCTATAGCTTGATGTGAAGCCGTGTGTACCATTTGACTTATTTGTCTCATTTTTGTTTACCCCTCTTGAACCCCAATATTTCAACAAGCCCCCAACATTTTTAGCTCAGTTAGTCAAACCAGAATGTAATAATAAAAATAAATAAATATTGATGGACATTTCAATGGAAACCAGATAACTGATAGAATACATATATACATTTTTTTTTGTAAATAGTTACTTATAATATACTAGCTGACCAATCCGCAGTTCTCATGCGTAGTTTTTCAATAAAAACATTACCCTCCTTTTGCGCAATTGGGTAAAAAGTAGCCTATGTCACCCGGGGATAGTATAGCTTCCCAACAGTGAAATAATTTTTTTAATCGGTCCAGTACTTTCGGAGCCTATTCAATACAAACAAACACATCCTTCCTCTTTATAATATTAGTATATAGATATGAAAAACATCCAGACATGGAATAAATATCTGTAGATTATGCAAACATTTGTTTCGCGGCGGGAATCGAACCCGCTACCTCCTGCGTCTCAGCCGGCTATTCGCCCAAAGCGTCACGGATGTCATCACAGATCAGAGATAACGTACATTCTAAATAAACACGAAGAAATAGATAAATAAATAAATATTGCTGGACAATTCACACAACGCTATCTAGCCCCAAACTAAGCGGACCTTGTATTATGGGAACCAGATAACTGATAGAATACTTATATACTTTTTTTTTGTAAATACATACTTATGATATAGAAAAACAACCAGACCCGAAACAAATATCTGTAGATTATGCAAACATTTGTTCCGCGGCGGAAATCGAACCCGCTACCTTCTGCGTCTCAGCCGGCTATTCGCCGGATATAGTAGATGTATTGATACATTCTTAAATAAGTCTAGAAATGTATAAACCTGTAATTATGACAAGTAATTTCTGATTTCCAACCGGGTGGGACCATCTTAGCGATTGCCAGAACTGTCTAGAAAGAATGGGGCGAATTTGACCAGCAGTTCAGTTTGTTCAGTTTCATTTATTCGCAAACAATACATATTGTGTCGGAATATTTGGTACAGTAAAAAAAATATATGTATGTAGGAAATTCATTCTAAAAGATGAATGAATGAAAATAGTAACAATGGAACGTTATTATTTACATGATAATTAAATAAAATGTCAGATCTTAAGCTAATTGATAATGTCAAATTAAGATAAAAAAATATATTAAATACAATATAAATATCATAACATGTCAAAATTCCAAAATGATACCTAACATTAGGTACAAATAATAGTACTTTACAAATAAAAGTGTAGCGTCAGGTAATTAGAGACTTGTCCTTACAAAATTCGTCAATGGAGTAAAAACACTTTTTCTACAAAAACTGCTTATGTTTAGTTTTGAATTCAATAAAAACAACAGGGGACATAGAGGGCTGAAAATATTTTTTTTCCTAACCTATCTCGTCCCACTGCGGGGCAAATGTCTCCCCCAAGTCCCTCCAAGCATCCCTATCTGTCGCTATTTCCCACCATCCTCTTTGGAAGGTGTCGAAATCGTCCCGCCAACGCTTTCTCCGCCGACCCCGACGTCGCCTTCCGTCTTCAGGCGTCCGTGGTGTTGCAATATGGGCCCATTTCTCGGAGTCCATTCGGGCAAGGTGGCCCGCCCATTCCCGCTTAAGCCCAGCCGATCTCTTCCCTACATGTGCAATGCCGGTAAGTGTGCGCAGCATGGTGTTACGCACATGAATAGTAAATCGACAACCCCACTAATATTAGAAACGCGAAAGTTTGTATAAATATATGTGTGCAGTGTTGTTACTCCTTCACGTCGTAATGGCTGAACCGATTTCGATTAAATTTGGTATGTACGTAGATTATAACCTGCATTAACACATATCCTACTTTTTGTTGACAAACCACGCGTGCGAAGCCGCTGGCGGAAGCTAGTCTAAAGTAATAAAACTGGCCAAGTGCGAGTCAGACTCGCGCACGAAGGGTTCCGTACCATTATCTATAAAAACGGCAAAAAATTCAGGTTTGTTGTATGGGAGCGCCCCTTAAATATTTATTTTATTCTGGTATTAGTATTTGTTGCTATAGCGGCAACAGAAATATATCATCTGTGAAAATTTCAACTGTCTAACTATCACGGTTCATGAGATACAGCCTGGCAGACGGACAGACAGACAGCGGAGTCTTAGTACTAGGGTTCCGTTTTACCCTTTGGGCACGGAACCCTAAAAATGAATCCCTGTTTCCGTTGGTCACGCCATAACTTGAGAACTTTACCGATTATGGTGTTTTTTTGTGTGTGTTTGATTGGGTCCCTGGATGAAGATTCACAATTGGGCCCGGTAGGTGGCGCTGTTGTCCAGATCTAGAAAATTGCGGGCGAAGTCGCGGGCATACAACTAGTCCAAAATAAAATATGGACTAAAATATACACCAACACATACAAGTATAGTTCACACTTTCAATTAGCATCTTATCCAAATCACTGAAATATTTATCTACTGATAACCACGTCTGTCCTTACCTACTGTCGGTATAAGACTATTGGCGTTATCACTAACACAATTCTTTAAACTATGTACCATTTCTATTTTTTATGATAATAGCCTCTAGTCTCGCGTGGCGGTTTGGCGTGACCTGACGTGTAATTTCACGATTTCGCGAATTTTAAGAACAATATATATTATAGTGTGTGAGAAATATCGTTTTGGTGATTGAGTCGGTTTCGTAAGTAGTGTTTTAGAATTGCAGGTGGTGTGGTTATAATTAATAGTAAGTGTTCGATTAAAATATGACGATTTGACTTTATATTAATCAATATGGGTGAAGATTTTATTATGACAGAGCAAATCAATTTGTAGATTCATTCAAGATAAACAGTGATTGTGATTGTAGCACTTCAAAGAGACATCTTACTTTAGTATCTTAACTTTTTTTTTTAATGTTATTTGTGGGGAAACAGGCTTACGGCCCACCTGATGGTAAGCGGTCACCGTCGCCTATTGACACCGGCAACACCCAGGGTATTGTCGATGCGTTCCCTACACTGTACAAACCTCTTTACACTTCTTTTGAAGCGTGCCATGTCGTAGTCTAATGGGAAAACCTCAGATGATAGCTCATTCCACATCTTGCAAGTACGAGTATGGGGTAGAAAAGATCGCGTGAAGCGTGTGGTGCGCGATACCCAATTGTTGATGATAATGTGGATGAGCTGATTACGTTGTCGAGAAGTGCGGTGGTAGAATCTCGACGAAATAGCTCCTCAGAACATTCCCCATTATACAGGCTTATCACTGTACAGAATTATTATCAACATCATTAACGTCTTAGGCATTTCTTATAAAATGTTACAATATCGCCCTTACAATATACTCTCTTAAGTCGTTTCCTTATTGCTGGGGTTCGTGACGTGACGATTTTCGTGAAATTTATTCAGCTTCATCATTCTCAGCCCGTGTCGACCCACTGGGGCACAGGTCTCTCCTTGTTTCTGCCATTCTTCCCGATCCTGTGCCAGTCTGAACCACGTTTGACTCACGGTCTTGTGGAAGTCGCCTATTTCGATGCCCAGTTCTCGGCCTCCACTCTGTTAGTGCCTTAGCCAGCTGTCGTCATTAAATGTCCTGCGCAACTCCACTTGAGCCCCAATATTCGTTATGTTAAGTTTATGAGAATAAATATTGTAGGTAGTCAATGTGTAGATACATAATTTACAGTAGAGGCAATTGCGGCAAGCGCGAATCTGTTACAGATAATAATGAATTTTCATGCATCTCAACGCCTATTTATACTTGAAGGTTAAACTATTATTTATCGTATAAAGCCTATGTAAATTATGGATTATATTATCATATGTCTAACCACAGTGCACTGTACTTGTAACACATTTGATAATTTAGTGTAGGTAATTCAGTTTTACTGATATAGGGTGTTTGATAATATACGCACAAAAATGAAAGTGGTTATTTTGATGAGCTTAATAAATAAATTTGTGAAATGTTTACCATGGAAATGTAAAATTTATTTTGGCATGTAAAAACAAACACTTTATTAAACTTATGTTGTGCTATTGCATAATGCTTGCCATCCCAAAACCCGCAGTCATTTCCGAAAGAGATATCAAATCGGCCTTTATTTTTGGATGTCGATTGCAAGAGTAGGCAGTAAGTTTTATATCGAATTAATCACCGAAACTTAGTCGATTTTCTTTAAAATTTGATAATATAACTAGTAGTTTTTTTTTTCGAGAAATCTTTTTTTATATTTTGAGAAACCGTCACTTGAATATCGTCAGTATAATAGCTGCAGCTAGCTTATAACATTAAGTTCCTGCGCAATCGGATAAAGTAGCCAATCTATGTCTCAATCGCGGTCACAATCTATATGAATACCAAGTTTTATTGAAATCAGTCCAGCAGTTTAGTGGTGAAAGCTTAACAAACAGACATAGTTACTTTCGATCATCCATATCATCCATAATGATAATATATAATACATATATTATCATTATGGATGATATGGAGGGCTACTTGCTTATACTACTTACTTTTCCCATACGTAACATTTGTCGATAAAAATAATTTAAATAATGTTATATTGGCCTTTACTCAAATATCAATTTCAGATCTTCCGTGTTGGTTTTTTTTAATAAGCCGAAGAGGCTCATTTCCTCTATTCAGCATCGGTATTCACAAGTCAGAAAAAACTAGCGACATTTACGATACGTAAAATGATCACAATCTAATCTAATTCTATTCTATTTGACGACCTCCGTGGCGCAGTGGGCGAATAGCCGGCTGAGACGCAGTAGGTAGCGGGTTCGATTTCCGTCGCGAAACAAGTGTTTGCATGATCTACAAATATTTGTTTCGGGTCTGGATATTTTTCTATATATTATAAGTATGTATTTACAAAAAAAAAGTATATAAGTATTCTATCAGTTATCAGGTTCCCATAGTACAAGCTCTGCTTAGTTTGGGGCTAGATAGCGTTGTGTGAAATGTCCAGCAATATTTATTTATTTATTTAAATCTAAATTTAGGCAGTTATTAGTAATGAAATGTTATTATTATCAAGAATTCAAGAATTTCTAGAGGACATAATATATAACTTTAGGGTTATCCTTGACATTTAATTTTTATATACATTATTTAAATTTAATTTTATGCATTCATTATTCTAATATATACCTTTTTTGATGATAGTACATTAAATTATTATTAATAACTTTAAATTTGAGAATTTGTATTGTATTTTTGAAATTTGCATGCTTAGAATATAATGCAGAATGTAATTGAAACATAATTATTAAGACCTTTACACATTATGTTCAAGCGAATAAATTTATTTTATTTTTATCTCCCATCACACTCTCTTCATAAACAGTTTGGACATAAATCTACACCCCCGACCATTATCTTTGTTATAACAAAATAACTCATCCAAAGGTTGTCTGGAAGAGATCGCTTCTAAGCGATAAGACCGGCCATTGTACCTACTATTTGCTTTGTGTTTTCTATTAGGTTTGTATTTTTTTTTGTTTATATTGTGTACAATAAAGTGGTTTTTTTTTCATTCAAATGTAAGTAAGTAAAGTGGCTGGTTTTTGTGTATTGAATCGCTTAAGGGGCGTGGCTAAAATGTTACTAAAATTTTGACAGGTCATTTTTGAAACGTATATAATTTGTAGGTCAATCAAACTAATAATAGATAGGATTTGACGTTAACGATAGAAGTGGTAACTGGGTTACAGTAGATATTTGTTTTTGAAAACAAGTCACTTGTTTCTTCTATGTATTTTTTAGACTCAATTGTTTCCACAGCCTTGCTTTTGTTTAAGGTGTTGAACACAAATGATCTTGGCCTTAAGTTAGTCTTTTTGTTTAAATTTGGGTTTCTATTGCCTGTCATTGATTATTGATTTCTCGTTTCTAGAATCTGTGAGTTTTGTGATCAATCAGTTAGGTTTTGTTAGGATTTCTGTACTTTTTAGGGTTAAAAAAGGATAAAACGGGACCCTATTAATAAGCCTGCGCTGTCTGTTCGTCTGTCACTAGGCTGTATCACATGAACCGTGACAGTTATACAGTTGAAATTTTCACAGATGACGCATTCTGTTCTGTCATATAAAACAAATACTAAAAACAGAATAAAATTAATATTTAATGGGGGCTCTCATGCATTCAACAAACGTGATTTTTTTGCTCGTTTTAGCTCCATATTGATAACGCTTGAAATATTTACTGAGTTATATATTTACTTTAAAAATAAATAATTAAATTAAAATAAAACAAATATTTAAGGGGGGCTCTCATACAACAAACGTGATTGTTTTGCCGTTTTTATAGATAATGGTACGAAACCCTTCGTGCGCGAGGCCGACTCGCATTTGGCCGGTTTTATTATTATACTTATTATATTTTTTATAACATTGATTATTATTAGTATAAGAGCATTCTTATATTTGATTTATCCATGTATTCGGTCTTAATTTCACCGTATGCATGCATGTCGAAAAATATAGAGGTGTTTTGAAGACCCAAGTCACGTGTACTGAAACCTCAGTTGCACAGAAAACCCACATTGTCTCCTTAGCATCCTTGTGCGTTCCACAATACTACAAAGCTTAGTCTTTTCGTGCATTTAGCATAACAACATAACCTCATTGTTTTGAAATTCTAGACAATTTTCGTTATTGCTCTTCCAAAAGTTTAGGTTTCAACATAAACGTCTTAACTCCGAGTAAACCTTATACTCGATGTGATAGAGTCTATAGTAATGATACAATTTTCGCCTCTTGGTACATTTGGTCAAGCAAATCACCAAAGTTGTACTATTGTTGACGACAATGACGCAACACCTCAGAAACATTGTTGAAGATGTGTAGTCTCTTGTATAGTCTCTCTATAGATGTATAGTCATATCTTAGTGCAGGCTAAAATGAATAATTATTGATAATGTTATATTCAGACTATTCATAGCAAAACACACGTAAAATTATCTTAAAAGATGCGTCAGTAAAGCTTAAAGATAAAATAAACCAGCTAGTCTTGCCCACATGCTATCCCTCCTGTTTAGTATTCTTCGCAACCCACTATCTCCCAGCTACCTCAGAGAGCGGTTTGCGTTCGTATCAACTGAGGACAGAGCTGTGCGACCGTCTCGTCGTTTCCAATTGATTACTCCACAGCATAACACGACTACTTACTCTGACTCTTACACCATAACCGCTACTCGTCTCTGGAATAATATGCCACCAAACTATTTCGAGGTTACTTCAGTGGAAGCATTCAGATTGAGAATCTATAGGCACCTTCTCGGTCAAACCGACCAAAAATGAGCAACTTAATCGTTCCTTATCACTTCTTCTATTGTTATGTATGTATGTATTTTTATTTGATAATGGTATAGTTTAGTCTATGATATAAAGTATTTAAGTAGTATGGACCTATGTGCTATTTTTATGAGAATGCTCTTTAGCATTACTTTCGCCTTTGTAGGTACTAGTTTTATAAGTGCAATAAAGTATTTTCAATCAATCAATCTTTAAGTCACAATGATGGATTTTTATAACTCAGACAGTTTGTGATTGATGACAATGATAGTGATATTCTATATATATTAAACAAAGTCGGGTTAGTTACACCATTTATAACTCAAGAACGCCTGGACCGGTTTTGGTGATATTGGATTTTTTCGATTTTACCCCCCCCCCCCCCCCCCTCCCTCCCCTCCCTCCCCTCCCCCCCCCCCCCGAATAGCAGAATAACTATTAAAATAATGGAAAAATTGACGCAAAAAAAAAAATGATAAATATTAATTTTCTCATACACAGATGTAGCTAATGATGGCCGATTGACGATTCAACGTGAATTGGCAGCCCGCGTCAGATGTCAAGGCGATACGAAGTTCTGCGGGTCAGCTAGTACAAAATAAAAAAAGCGAACTCCGAGAGTGCCGACAGAAGTGAAAACTTGAACAATTACGAGATACTTATATACAGAGGTGTCGGTAACGGTAACAGTGTTGCGATTTCAATGGTCGATTCCCATCTCAAAAAATGCCCAAAGCACCTAAAGAAGTTTTCACTTCAAAAATAAAATTATCCATTGCAGTAATCCCAATTTAAACTAAAATAACCAACAGTCGACGTTGCCCATCGGAGCTAGTTTATAGACAAAAAATATATAGATACGCATGATGCGTCATCGGTATCTTGGTATATTACTTTCACAGAAGACTAAATATATACGTATAATTGATAAATGATTTTTCTAAATAAGTGCTAAACCATATAAGACAGCGTATAACAAAATATAAAACGAAAATGCTGTTATCATTAACCTGATAACGTTAACACGTAGAAATCTGCAGGCGGCTCTTGTCACGATAAGATTTGATTGTCTATATTAATCTCTTCACTTCTTCTTTCGTGACACTGGTAAGCTTAACTATTTTAGAGTCGTACACTTTTTTTTATAAATTATTTGCCAGCGTTTGAGCACGATCTCGCCTGATGGTAAGCGATGATGCAGTCTACGATGGTACACGCTTGCCTAGAAGAAACCTATTCACTCGCGACTTGAAAACACCTAGGCTGTAGTTATCAAGAAAGACAGACTCAGACAAGGCGTTCCACTCCTTGGCGGTGCGCATAATAAAGGTGGAAGAGTACCGCTTTGTGCGTATGTCTACCATGTAGCAGTGGCGCACCGCGGAGCGTCTGGTTGTCCGGTGATAGAATGGGGATGGTGGGATGAGGTTGAAAAGCTCCGCAGCACACTCTCCGAAATGTATCCGATAAAAAACCGAAAGGCTTGCAAACTTTCGACTTCAATAGCGTTTGTTGTGGCCTTGTTAAGGTCATCCCTCATCCCTTGTGCAGGGCACAAGGAACGGGAGAGCAGACGAGACATGGATTAAATGGGTGCTTCGCAGTTTCATTCTGTCCGGGCTACACAGGCTTTTTCTGCAGCGGTCAATTTGGGTCCGGAGTCTGTTCATTGACTTCCAGACTGGCCAAGGCAGATCATGAGCTGGGGGAAGGTGTCCTACGGAGTATATATCTCATCACTGGCGTCGTGTGACGTTAGGGTGATAAGCTCTATATCCAATAGAGCGTATGCATGAGTACCAGCAATTGACTCATAAATGATGAATCTCAAGTAATCTGTGTGTCTCAGAGTGAAAACGCGCGAATGATGCCCATGGTGTTACAAATGTCAATAGCATACGGTACGGTAACCGCTTACCATGACATAATTGTCTGCCAAATTAGTTAGACACATAAATTTATAAATGTTTATGTATTTTATTTATATGGAGATGGAACAAGCTTTTGGCCCACCTGATGTTAAGTGGTAACCATCGCCTATAACAGAGAATTGCCTCGGAGGTCACGCACGCTAGAAACCCTACGATGCACTGCCCTAAGTCCATCACTTTGAGGCATACAGGTAAAGCCTCATGTGCCTGTAATTCACCGGCAACTTTACCCTTCAAATAGAAACACAGCAATGCTCCTTGGCGGCTGAAATATGTAGGTAGGGTGGTATTACTTCTCCGGGCCAGAACTCTACTACTCTTAACAAATTACACACGAAACAAACCTATAAATAGTAATATATCAACAGGCATTAGGGTCTAGCTGTTTTTCTGGGTATTTTAAGAGTTGACTATACCTCAGCCCAAACTCGAATTTCACCCCCGCTTCTCCGCGCGCCACTGCACGTCCTATCTCGCCGTGGTTCATATGTTTGCCGGTTTTTTATCATTCAGTCCCTTCATTATCTTGTTGTGTTTATTTCTCATTACTGCGTCTTTACAAAAACCAACTAAATATAAATTCTACCTAAGAATTACATGTTCGTTTGGAGCGACAAGCGTCACGGGTACCCCGTCTGAAAGCCGAGGCCAGACTGAATCGCGGAACGGGCGTCCGGAGCGAATGGTTTCATTAGTGCATAACTTAGATATTTTCATTTTATGGTAAAATCAAAAGGTATTTTGAAAATTTAAAACACAGGTGCCCTTATTTATGTTGTGTAGAATTACTGTATAAAGTTTCAAGATCTAAATTGTAGTATTCATCGCATAAGAACGGTTTTAAGATAAATTTGGAGTCATCTTTGGATTTTTTTTCTATCGAGAAAATTTCGTGTTTTCACAACACAGGCGATCTAGCTCGTATCCTTAACTATAACATATATGAAATACAGATTGAAAACACACAATTTGTTGAACAAAACATTATTTCTCAATAAGCGATTTAACGTCTCCCCAGGTATAGTGCGCCCTTAAAAATGTATACACATATTCACAGAAAAAGTATATACAACCTGTTCTGCCATGTACGACATTAATTTAAAACACTTACGAAATCATATTAACTGTTTTTGAGGTGGGTTTAATACCCCTAGGTTGAATATATATCCAGTAATCGATACATTTCCAATAAACAATTTTTAACGTAAATCGCCGGCTCCTTTGCGACGATGCCGCTTAGTCAGTTTAACAGGTACTTACATTATAATGAATATGATTTTGCCTATTTTATAGAGGCTGTTTTATTGATATTTTAGGACTTGATATTAAGTTGTTTGAAAATTAATCCTATCAAAAACATTCGTCCATGTCGCATACCGAACTAATGTAATGTAATGACACACATTCTTCCAATATTGACACTTCTTTCTACGTTATCAAATTTTGAAGAGCAAGTAATTGTTACAAAGATTAGGATCTTAAATCCTATGATTCATAATTACATGTGTAAACATTAGTGGTTCTTGACGCCTCTCAAAGAAGGGATTGTGACGCGGATACTCGTCACAATCCCTTCTTTGAGAGGCGTCAATTGTAAACAGTGGTGACAAATATGTCACAAAGTTGCATACACATGCAAATTGTATTGTGTGTGGACTGAGAGACCACATGGTTTTTTTTCACTCAGTCCACAGTCCACACACATGAAATAGCAATAAAATTGATAGAACGAACAATCTTTTTTGCTGATATTAATAACAATAATAATGATTTTGGACATTTCACACAGCGCTATCTAGCCCCAAACTAAGCAACCGGATAACTGATAGAATAGTTATATACATTTTTTTTGTGAATATATTCTTTTAATATTATATAGAGAAACAACCAGACCTGGAACAAATATCTGAAGATTATGCAAACATTTGTTCCGCGGTGGGAATCGAATCCGCAACCTCCTGCGTCTCATACGGCTATTCGCCCACTGCGCCGCGGAGGTTGTCCACCATAATATCAGCTCTTAATTTTGTGCAATAGTTTACAATGAGTAGTCTTCGTATATTCCTAAATAGTTCTAGAACAACCTTCATTTTAAAAGGACTTTTGTGAAGTAGCTTTGTTTCAAAAATTATGGTTTAACTAGCAATGACCATGACATACTAATACAAATCAGGCAGCTAAGATACACATTTAAAAACATTATACACTAGCTGACCCGCCCGCGATTACCCTCCTTCTGCGCTGTCAGGTAAAAAGTAGTATGTCCCAATTCTGGTCACAATCTATCTATATACCTCATAATTTTAACCCTTTACTTTACCCCCCCCCCCCCCCCCCCCCCTTTAGGGATGATTTTGCAAAAAGTTCAAAACACGTATTTCTATATATCTTAAGGAATTATGGATTGCCCATACGAACTTTCTACCCCTATTTCATCCCTTTTAAGATTATTTTTTGAGACAAAAGATAACCTATGTCCTTCTCGATGATACAATCTATCTCCTTGCTAAATTTCATTACGATCCGTTCAGCCGTTTAGTCGTAAAAAGGTAACATACATAAATACTTACAAACAAACAGAGTTACTTTCGCATTTATATTATTTGTATGGATATTTAAGAATTCAAACAATAGTTATCTGAATGCATGTAAATATATCTATTCTCGCTCTGTTTACTATGTAAAGACAATCATTATCATAAATACGGGATTTATCACGTACCGTTTTACCGGAGTTATGACTAACAATGTTTCGAATAGATTCGTGAACCATCATCAGTTGTGAGTGTTGCCAGGTGTCCCGATTTCCAGGGGTCTGGATACACGATTCACCCTTGATCGGGACGCCGAATGTTCGGATTTTTCACTGACCTGCTTTATCTGTATTTATTATCTATTGTACGGGAATTCAAAAAAGGCCGATGCGAGAGCGACTAATCTTAGTTTACTCCGTCTTGCGTTCCGCATGCCCTTATGAACTCCGCAATTCCTCTATCCATAGGCTGCTGTGGTTGGTGGTAGATGTATGTATGTCTTCTTGAGGGATGTAACACGCGCGAAAACTACCACTCGACTACCGGACGGCGCTGTACACTAACTGATATTAGGTAGGTGTTTGCCCTGAGAGCCGCGCATGAGAACTGGTCGGCCCTTAGGAACGCGTTGACAGTCACCTTGGTATGTCACTTCGCTCAGCCAATGAGGGTAGGTATATTTAAGAAAAATGCGGATTGCTGTACCCTCCTAATTGTGTGATCTATTACTAATCAATTCCGATACGGAACATCTATGTACCTAAATTGTTGGATCGGTCCGTGAGGGTGCAAATAAATACCTTCTTTTTATATGGAATACATTTATTAATAGTAATAATATACAATTATTGACGACTATTAAAATACTATCCGCCCGATTAAACTAAATAATGACTCACAAAAACCTATTTTGAAGTAAAACTTCTTTACGCACGCTTGACTTGGGGAGTAAGCTGGTGAATGCGTTACGAAAAGTGCGAAAGGAAGTTGAGAGGGAGATATAAGTTAGTGAAGATAGAAAGAGAGAGAGTTACGTTTCGTATATTTTTAAACGTTAATGTACGAGTGCGAGTTGCTTCTATCCAGAATGAAAATAGACTGATCTACCTACAGTCGTGTGGACAATTTTGTAAATTAATATTTTGAAAAAGAAGTTTTACTTTAGGTCTAAGGCACACTTCTTTTTTTGTAGCCATTGTAGCTGTCCCGATTTGAAAAACAAAATTCCGATTATTGTAACTTTACGTTCCGAAATTTGCCATACTCGACCTGGCAACACTAGTCGTAACACCGATAAAACGGTACGGGATTTATCACGCTATTTCTGCCGCCAAGCAGCGTTGCTGTGTTTCGGTTTGAAGGGTCGGTGAAATCTTAGCAATCTTACACCTGTATGCCTCAAGTTGATGGACGTAGAGCAGTGAATCGTAGGGCACGTTTCTAAGGTGCGTGACCTACGAGGCAATTCTTTGCTATAGGCGATGGTTACCACTTTACATCAGGTGGACCATAAGCTTGCTCCATCTTCAGGTAGTATAAAAACCCCTCTTTTTTGTTAAAATCTCGCAAGTTTTCTAAATAAAATATGTATAGACACGTAAGTTTAGTTTTGAGCTGTAGAAAACTCTTGATTTTACTACGAAATTATTTTAGAAAGTTAATGACAACAATATGTTTTGTTTGCATAAGAGCCAAATTGCATTTTCTTATAAATAGAGTATCGTTTGAAGGTACAAATACCTTAGTTTAATGATTGTGACTCGCATTGCGGTTGGCAATCGGTCAAGAAGCTGTTGTAGTGTCAATTTTTTTAATGTTTGCTAATTTTGTTGTAAAAAAGAATATATTCCTTGTGTTTACTAGTAGTTTGCCCCGAACTAAGATCTCGCGAGTCTCCGATTAAAACAAAAAAATATTATTTGCAATCTTTGACTATCAAAATAGTGCTACGAAATAATGAACTAAATAACTTGACCTACAGTTTCATTCAAATTACAAGTAAAGGGAGTTTATGTTCTGTGGTTACATTTTTTGCGGTACAAATTGCAATTATTCTGGATTTCAGACTTTTGACTATATTTGTGTCACTTAAGCTACACGCATACCAAATTACAGTCTGTGGGGTCACCGGTGTACCTTGTTAATTTTGTCAAAGTTCTGTTTGTATATAACTCAAAAACTATAAGGACTTTACTAAAAATATAAACGGAGTCTAAATGTATTATTAATGAAGACCTTTCATTTGACGTCCCATTTGATCTCTTATTAATATAGTCTCTTTTTTTTACCCGTCTTGAACCCCAATATCTCAACAACCCCCCCAACATTTTTAGCTTATTTAGTCACAAATTGTGCCACTTACCTATATATCAAATTTCACGATGATCGGATCAACGCTTCGAACGTTATCCTCGGACATACATACATACAACGCCGATTTGCCCAAGTTGATTTAGAGATCTTGCTTCGCTCTATCAATTAGCCATCGCTTTCAAAGACCTACGCTGGGTTAAAATAGACGACTAACTTCTTTATGCCAAAAGTTATTGAGATGTAGATAAAATAACAAAAATTAATAATAATTACTCAGAGCATTCTCCTAGTGCAGTGTGGATTGCAATCGCTTTATTTACAAGTTCCAGATTATTATGAAATGTACAGTCTCACATATTATGTTGCTCATCTGCAGAAGATAGTACTTTCTCTAGATAATAAATAAATAAAGCTGGACATTTCACACAGCGCTATCTAGCCACAGATTAAGCAGAGCTTGTACTATGGGAACCACATAACTGATAGAATACTTACATACTTTTTTTTTGTAAATACATACTTATAATATTGATATGTTTAATATCTAGTCGACCTTTTCAACATTCAAATATTACTTATTACCTTTCAGTGCCACCTCTTCTAAGAATTGTACCAACTATTTGTGAAACAGGTACTTACCATTATGTGCATTAATCTATCTTATCGTCCTCAATCAAGTGGGACTGTTTGTAATAACATTTATCACAGGTTACTAACATATTTGTTCACCACATTTCTCTTGCTTCATATGTTTCATTTTTATTATGTTTATACTAGTATCTTTATCATATATGATTTTTCCAAGATTACTAAGACTGGAGATTTGATGTGTAATATCCGGAGTTATGGTTGTTCAACACATTTTAACCAACTTCAAAAAAGGAGGAGGTCCTCAATTCGACTGTTTTTTTTATTATATGTTTGTTACCTCAGAACATGCGACTGGGTGAACCGATATTTATGATTGTTTTTTTATATGAAAGCTGGTGCTTCCCGTGTAGTCCCATTTCCATTTGGTCCAGTTCTGACAATGGCATCCATGAGAAATCCATATAAGTCTTTAATTTGTTTAAATTTTATATTATGTTAAGTTTGTTAGCTCAGAACTCCGTTGTATATCAACCGATTTGGAAAATCAGTCTGTTATTTGAAAGGATATACTTTTAGATTGATCGCATGGAACTTTCATCAAAATTGGTTGAGTAGTTTGGTTTTTGCTTTTATCTGAAGTCGGTTATATTTTTGTTAAAAAGATAGATAGATAGATAGATAGATAATTTCTTTATTGCACACCATTAAATACAAACATATAAAAGAAAATACAATTTTAAATCATAGGTACAATGGGCGGCCTTATCGCTAAAAGCGATCTCTTCCAGGCAACCTTTGGATGGACAGAATCTAAATAAAAGTTACTTGTTTAACTTGTAATTCGTTTTCTAACGTATTGAAATTGGGTTTATTCGAAGTACTTTTATAAAGCTACTTCGACACAAACTACAGATTTCATAAATGCAAGTTTCTGTCTACTTGCCACAGTCTTATTGCGATCTTATGTGGATACATAATATCGTAATAAGACCGACCCCGCGTAATGTGGAAAAAAGGAAGGAAGAAGACTTTTCTCTCAATTTCAGCGTCTGTAAACTGTCCAGTTTACAGACGCTGAAATTGAGAGAAATGTCTTCTTCCTTCCTTTTTTCCACATTACGCAGTTTACAGACGCTGAAATTGAGAGAAAAGTCTTCTTCCTTCCTTTTTCCCACATTACGCGGGGTCGGCACAACATGTATTTTTCTTCCATATCTCTCTATCAGCCTTTATCTCCATTGTCACTTCTTTTTTACCCATAAGGACCTTACCAAATTGACAGAAAAGTATAAGCGAAAATTACAACAAAATTCTGTTGCCAGCAGTCGTCGGCTTCGGAACAAACCCCCCAATTTACTGAATGAAATATTTCTACATGTTGTGAAAGTTGTAACAGTTTGTTATACTTGTTACAGGTGTGATGTATAGAAAATAGAATAGATGAACGTTTATTTTGCATCACAAGTGTACATTACAGCTTAGACAAATGAGTATAAATTAAAGAGCAAATTTTGTGAGCAAAAACACTCAGCATTGTGCTATAGTAGCATATTTATACCAGTATAGCGCTGGTCTTCCGTGGTGCCATTGCTGCCAGTGCAGGGCACCAACTGTGTTTACAAGTGTCCATTGCAAGCATATAACATATTACTAGTAGATATACACTTTAGGACTCGATTAAGTACTTCCGTGGTGCCATTGCTGCCAGTGCAGGGCACCAACTGTGTTTACAAGTGTCCATTGCAAGCATATAACATATTACTAGTAGATATACACTTTAGGTTTGATTAAGTACTTCCGTGGTGCCATTGCTGCCAGTGCAGGGCACCAACTATGTTTACAAGTGTCCATTGCAAGCATATAACATATTACTAGTAGATATACTTTAGGACTCGATTAAGTACTTCCGTGGCGCAGTGGGCGAATAGCTGGCTGAGATCCAGCGTCTCAGACGGCTATTGGGCGAATAGCGAATAGGTAGCGGGTTCGATTCCCGCCGCGGAACAAATGTTTGCACGATCTACAGATATTTGTTCCGGGTCTGGTTGTTTCTCTAGATATTATATAAGTATGTATTTACAAAAAAGAATTATATAAGTATCTATCAGTTATCTGGTTCCCATAGTACAAGCTCTGTATAGATTGGGGCTAGATAGCGCTGTGTGCAATGTCCAGAAATAAAAAAGTACCTACTTACAAACTATTAAAACATACAAAACATGAAAATACAAAAAATAAAACAGATAACAGACATAATTAAAATAGCTTTGAAAATTAAACATGAAGTCAACTTACTTAACGTCGACTTTTGTCATTATATGAGTAGGCACGTGAACTCATTGAAGTTATAAATTATTACTTAACCATACTAATAATAAAAAGGCGAAAGTAGCTGTGTTTGTTTGTTTGTTACCTTTTCACGACTTAACGGGACCTAATGAAATGGCAAGCAGATAGATTATGTCCTCGAGAAGAACATAGACTATCTTTTGTCTCAAAGGATAATCTTGAAGGAGGTGAAATAGGGAATTTTTAAAAATCTTGAAATAGGGGTTGAAAGTTTGTATGGGCAATCCATAATTCCTTAAGTTAGGGATCTGATAATACATATTTAGGCTTTTGGTAAGAAATACGTGTTTAAATTTTTTTTAAAATCATCCGTAACGGTCGAGAAGAGAGAAAGACATAACATAGGTCATATTTTGTCACAAAAAATAATCTTGAAGGGGGTGAAATAGGGGTTGAACGTTTCTATGGGCAATCCACAATTCCTTAAGTTAGGGATCTGATAATTGGCTTTTGGTAAAATCATCCCTAAATAGGGGGGGAGGGGGTAAAAGTAATAGGTTAAACGTATGAGGTAATATTTAGATGTATTCTCTATGTACCGTTAGTATATGGATAGATTGTGACCGAGATTGGGACATATGCTACTTTTTACCCGACTGCGCAGAGGGAGGGTTATGTTGTTATTGAAAAACCACGCGTGCGAAGCCGCGGGCGGGTCAGCTAGTATTGATATGAATGCAATCTAGCAAAAAATACATTTCAACTCTATATCATAATTGGTTTCGCAGAGAATTCAGTCGCAAAACAGTTATTGTGAATAGTAAGTGTAGTATTAGTTCATCATCGACTAAGGTTTGTTAAATGGTTCGGTTACATGTTGACTTTGTTATTGAGACGACTTATTATAGTTGTGTAATTGTTATACTGATAGTCCTGAAATCTGTAACATATTTCAGGATATTTAATTAGTTAATCTGATGGCTGCGTTTCGCGCCATCAGATTAACAAATATAGGTATATAATAGGTTTAATTTTTAATACCAAGATTTAAAATTTTGACGTTTTTTTTGTTGATTCTTCTTAATAGATACAAAGCTACTTACATGTACCTGTAATAAGCTGTAATAAGCTATATTTCAGTACCACCCGTACACATACATTTAATTTGTACAATTTCTTATTTTATTGTATCTAGCTTGTAAGATATAAAATATAACCGAACAAAACTGCGGGTGAACGGTAGATAAAACTCTACAAGAGTTAAACATTTTAACTATTCACGAGTTGGATTTGCAATAAATTGCATATTAGATTGGTTATAAAGTTATTTTAGTTCGATAATATATTTTTTTCTGAAAAATATTATTGATAAAGCATGCAGTTTTGTTTGAAATATATCTGAAAATTTAAAGAGCACGCGATTAGATTTTACACAGATATGGCGTAGGTGGGTCTTCGTATCAGTAGGTATCTGTGATTGATCGGGCTGCTATATAGAGTAATTCAAGATACGTATAATCGATTGTGCCGGTTCCGTCTGCCTATGTATTGATTGACTTATAGTACGATGTCATCAAATCTTCTGTTATTAAACTCCCGATACAGTGATATACAATTTAGTAAAACATTTTATATAAAAAGGATTCTGTGTTGTCATTTTAATAACTCATATTTTATGCCATTCAGTTAAGTTATGCAAAGTCACGAAAAATAGATAGCCTAAATTATATATATATATATATATATATACAGATCACGGTTTTTTTGATAATTATATCGAATGTTTGATATGCGTATCCTACGAGGGAATACTTTGTTTTAGCTGATGGTTACCACTTAACATCAGGTGGGCCACTTATCATCAAAAGGTATATAAAAAAAATTAAACTCCGAAAGGCATAAAAACGCAAAATAGTTGTTATTATTATTGTTTTAAATATGATAGGATTGCTATCTTTACATAGTATATAAGGAAGTCGCTTCCGCTGTCTGTTCGCGTAGATCTTTTAAATACTCCACGGATTTTAATGCAGTTTTCAGCAATAGATAGAGTGATTCAAAAGGAAGGTTTATATGTATAATACATACATAGTAACTGCGAAAGTAATTGTTTTTTTGTTACCTTTTCATAACTAAACGGCTGAACGGATCGTAATGAAATTTGACAAGAAGGTAGATGTTAATCTATCTCCTAAAAGTAGTATTATCTCCTAGTAGATATTAATCTACCTCCCCAGGATATTAATCCTGGGGAATGACATAGGCACATGACTTGTTACCGGAGTGCGCAAAAGGAGGATAATGTTTTTATTGAAATACCACGCATGCGAAGCCGCGGGCGGGTCAGCTAGTAATACATAAACTATAATATATATATATATATATATATAATAGAAGAAATTGGACCTAATAAGGTTAGATCAGTCGCTCTGGAAATCATAAGGCAGGTTTATGCTCATTACTGGACACTCTATGTTGTTGATTAAGCTTTTGGTTCCTTGTCTTGGAATAAGGTTCATATATAAAACAATCTGATGTAGGTACCTGATTTAATCTTGCTGCTCTGTTTCTTTCGTGTCGATATCTCAAGACTATAGCCATTTTGAAGAATACGTCGCCACGTTCATGGCAGCATTGGAGCAGGTTGCTGTCGAAAAACCATTTTTCATTTCATATATAATGCAGCAACTTGTTGTGACATATTCCAAAATACCTGTAGATACATTTCATTGGCACATCTATCGAGACCTACTAATCTATATTCCTATTTGTATGAGCGTTTAACATGATAATATTTTAACGTCATAGTTTCGGTTGCTTCAATCACGATTTGTTATGTCACTGCTCGTCTTTGTCATGTATAATGTCTACTTAGGTTTCTAAATTTTCTGATGCTGGATCCTTTTTTACAAGCTTAATGATTTGTTTGCCTGGTATGGTCTGGTAAACTTGGTCGATGATTTTGTACCATGTACCATTTTTCGTTATTGAACACGACTGAACACGTCAGTTACAATGCGGCTCAATTATTTTCTCATATTGCTTTAATATTTACACGTGATTCTCACATGATATGAGAGAGTATGTGACGTGTATGTTAAAATTATGATAACAAAGAAATGAGATAACGCGATAGTGGTATCACTATGTGATTTTACTGTTAAGGAAACAGACATTAGTTTATGCGTAGTAAATCACACTAATATTACTCGTATATATATTTTTTTTAACTAGATATATCTTCATGTGGCCACAATCTCACCTGATGGTAAGCGATGATGTGGTCTCAGATAAAGCACGAAGCTCTAGAAGAAACCTATTCACTCTTACCAGAGACCCGGATTGTGTTATTTAGGAAAAACAGACAACGGCAAAGTGCCCCATACCTTAGCTGTACACATCAAGAACGTAGAACCAAAACGGTGTGTACGAACGGGTGGTACAAAAAATTTAATCTATTAGATTAATTTTTTTATTTGTTACTCAATCATGTCGTAACGGCTGAACCGATTTCGATGAAGTTTGGTATGCACTTAGATTATAACCTGGATTAACATATAGTCTACCTTTTGTTGACAAACCACGCGTGCAAAGCCGCTGGCGGCTTCAAACGAAACAAACCTCATGAGACAACTACTATAAATAAAATAGTATTTATTGTTTCTTAATTCCTTTGATATTATAATCATTTTGACGTTTATTTAAGAAACCCCTCCTCGACGTGTAAAAGTTTCCTTCAAAAATTTCCAGTATTTTTCTTTTTTTGTTTCTTACCATGTCTTGCCTATCTCTGCTATCTCATTCTGCCATCTTTCTTGTTGTCTCCCTTTTCACCTCTTGCCAATTGGGCCCTTCTATATGGTTGCCCCCCTCCATTTTCGATCCAAGTGTTAGAAAGCATCAATTACTTATGTTTATTCCTGATAAGTGTGTTTCTTTGTTTATGTTTTAATTTTATGCTTAGTAGGCTTCTCTCCATCGCTCTTGGCAAACTTGTTTCATACTTTTTGCCCAGACAACTGATATACTCGTAGGTACCTAGTGAAAGGGGTGGTTAAATCTTATTTTCATTTGTTAATTTACTTCTAAGTTAATTTACTAAAAGTTCTTAAAATAGCAATTACATATGATTGAATAATTGCGACTGCTGATTCTAAAATTAATAATAAAATTTGTACAATAATTAAAAAAATGATTAAAAATGAGGACCCAACATTTTATTTTAATCGTTACTGTTTAGAAAATCTAACTGTGGAATGTTATCAAAATCCAGTTGATCTCTACAACCCACGGCTTGTTTTGACAACGTTTACACATACTTAACAAAAAACCCCAAGTACTTACATGAATACAGAGTTAATATTGGTGTTAATGACGCTATGTAAAAAGTAAATGATCACTCACGTTTTGAAAACAATTCGAAGGTTCTTCTTGTCCTATTGTCAACGGTTTTCAAGGTTGCCATCATTTTTACACTGTATTGAATATCTATTTCGGAAAACATTACGAGCAAAACTTAAAACACATAGAGTCTGACACAATTTTAAAAAAGCTTATCATTTAATGCTGATAATAAAATCATAATATAATACAAACATAGTTACAAATTAAACTTATGATGATGAAAGTATACATATACATATAGGAAAGTCCAACTAAATTTCAGATGACGTTAAAGCAGTTAATACTAGCCTGTCACTTCATTCGTCTGTTAACGAGATAAAAAAGTAGTATACATTATGTCAATCCAGGTCATAATCTTTCTGTAACGTAGTTCAGCTGATGTGAAATGATTAAGCTACAAACATCCAAACTTCCATATTTATGATACTAATAGTATAGAATTTGGCTACATGCTGATGCTGTTATCAGTTCCACAATCAGGGACATGTCATACATCATCATTATCATCATTCATCATCCGAAATCTTGACGGTCCGATGTTTCGCCTTACTTTGTGCCATTTTGATAATAACTGTTAGCGAGTTCGCATCGTTGCCTATATTTTCTTCTACATCACATAACTATTCTATTACGTAAGTTTTAGTATCTAAGGAAGATTTTATGAATTGGTCGAAGATGATGTAATCACGGTTTGTACGCGTATTGTCATTACCAGTATCATTGATAACTAAAGCATCGTCACAGGCTGCATCGATCAAATAATCGTAATCTTCTCTTATGTAATTGTTATACGAATCCACTAAATCGACTCGATTCCTGACGATATTCTTTATTCTAGTATCGATTGAGACGACAGTGTTTGAGTGCAAGTGAAAAGTGACTATATCATAATGTGTGCCCCGAACCGTGGATTTAGCTAGTGGAATACCAATGCCAGTGCGGTGACGAAGGGCCGCGTCTTGCGGCCAAGTGCTTAAAATACGGAAACATTCCTCTATTAAAAATTCTGACCCAGGGCCCGGCGGAGAACAGCAAGGAGATTTGCAAAATGACCAAGGGCCCTCGGAAAGTCAAACTAGTCATTGTAGTCAACAATAAGAAAGAGTGAGTATTAGTTTTAAGTTTTTCTATTTATCAACGAATTAAGCTAAAGTAGAATCAATGAATCCGTGGTCAGATCGGCTTTATTAATCTAATCACAGATACAAAAAGTCAGTTAAAATTTTATTAATTTTCTGTATTGTTCTACTTCTGCTTGTTTTTGCATTAGTGAATATGGAGTATATATTTTCAGCAATATTTGCTGAATGTACTTAATATGAATATTAATACCTAACTGTCGTGTGTTGACTTACGTGACGATTTTGATTCTGTTTTTTTATTCTTATGTTTTATGAAAAATACTATCTATCTGATGTACTATTTGAATTATCCTAAAGCAATGTGTGTTCAGTGGACTTTTCCATGGCATTGATAGACCAATCAACATTATTAAGTAACAGATTCCCTAGAAGGAACGTTGCTATGCTAAACCTATTAACTTCACTCGTATTATTGACAGTAATGAGACGTTATAAAGAATAAAAATATTATTGTTGATTAGAAATATTATTATTGATGATTATATATGGATTAGAAATCCAGTGCATTGAATGATAATGTAAGCTTATCATTACCTTCTTTCTACATTTAATGACTAAATCATTCATCATAATAATCATCAATCACAGCCCGACACTAACTATTGGCTTCCTCATGATGGTGGCATACACCAGGATCCTGCGCTAGTCTCATCCATCGACGGCCCCGATACCGGCCACTATATGTACTAAAAACGGGATATTTACCATGATTTGTGAGTTTTTGAGTATCTCGATAATTCGTTTACCCGTAAGCATGGCGCATGCAACTGCGTTGAAATATCGGGATACTCAAAAACTCACAAATCATAGTAAATATCCCATTTTTAGTACAAATAGTGTTCATAACCATGATAGTTTCAAAAGTTTTACCTATGTCGTCTACCCATCTCGCTACCATCTTAACTTTCTAAAGCCATTTTTCGGTAGACGCGGTAGCCTCTGTCTCCTTATATTCCTGGCAATCTTGTGCCTCTCATACAGTCATGGCATAAAAGTCGTCTAACGTCATCCATCCAGCGATTCGACGGATGGCCTCGTCACCGAGTGTCCGCTTTAGGTTCTTCTGGTCCAGTGAGGTCCGTTCTAACAATGTGGCCCGCTTGTAACATAATGCGTATAAAATACCTAGAATTTCGAATTATTTTAGTTAATTTTTTTCGTTATACCTTGTCTGGAAAAAAAATCTCACCTTTTTCTCTTCACCTTGCTGCTGAATTAGACCTTTTTGCAACTTATGGCAGTAGATTGTTTAGTTTTGAGTTAATATCTTTTACATTTTTACACCGTTATTTTTTTAGTACCTATTTACTGTTTGTTTGTACTTGTTTGCTTGTAAACTTCTTAATACCTGTCTTGTTGAACACTTTTACACGAAGGAAGGTCAATTCTTTGCAAAAACCGAGCTTCTATCGAAGGTCGGCTATCCTCGACCCGAGATCGTATAAAAAAATCAATTAAACCTCACAAGTCTCGCAACTTGTTAGCGACGCCGGATGCGGACGATTTTACACCTATTACCTCGTGCAATTAAGTCGATTTTGCGTTGCGATAATGTATTTGCATAGAATAGTACTCTGTTCATTCATGAGTTCACTCCATTGAGATTGTATTGTAGTATTCCGTTGTATAATCGGTATCTTTATCCGTTTTATTTTGCAATTAATGTTTTTATATGTTTTTGTGTTTGTTTTATTACTTGTGGCTGATATTTTGACTTTCGACTGCTATTTTATAGTAATCAGTTACTTATACAGTTAAAGTATTATCATGCTATATGTTTATCAGACAGATATCGGAACTGGAAAAGTACTTATATCAATTATCAGGTGTCGCTTCTTTTTTATATTCAGAAGTTCTACTAAAATACGTACCTATAAACCCTGGCGCAAAAGGAGGGGGGGGGGGGGGGGGGGTCCCTACAGCCTTTTGCATTTGCATTTTGCACATTTTGGAATTTGACGCCTACAGTAGACATTTTTCATTTTTCTTATCTATAAACTTTTTTTATTTTTTAAATTTAATAATCTAGTTCTTAAATTGACATTGTTAAATATTGCACGCTCATTAGCTGATTTTGGAGATTTTAAGTTTTATGTATATACTTACTAGTTGGCCCGCCGAACTTCGTACCGCCTTGACATGCATATGACGCGAGCTGCCAATGTACGTCGCCGGTAGAATTGTCAATCAGCCATCATTAGTTGCATCTATGTATAAGATTTGAGAATTTTTTTGCGTAAACTTTTCCGTTATTTTATTAGTTATCCAATCCAACAAATCAAAGATCATCAGAATGGGTCCAGCCATTCTTGAGTTATAAATGGTGTGACTCACCCGACTTTGTTTTATTCATATATGGATGTCATCTGTTGCTATATAACTGTACTTACCTACCTATTTTTGCAAGAAATAACCCCCGATGCAAAAAGAGGGGGTGGGGGGGTTTTATAATTTTGTAAAAAAATACCTGTTTAATCAAGCTTACTTTAGGTGGTACTGTTATGCACAAATATGACGTTGTAGAGGTAGGCCTAAGATATAATGGACTGATTGTGTTAAGCACAAACCTCGAAGAACTGATGGCCGTTGGGGCAGAAAGGTTCTCGAGTCGAGACCACTGGAAAGCTCAGCTCGGGGGGGGGGGGGGGGGTAAGACGCCCCCCCCTAGATAGAAAGATGCTCTGATAAAGGTTGGTAGGAGCCGTTAGGTACACGCTGCACAAGATTAATCGCTCTTTTAAAGATGGGGGAGGCCTTATGTTCGTACAGCAGATAAGACGATAATGATGATGATTTAGCTAGATGATACCATAAATAATAAGTAATGCAGGATATTTCATACAGCGCTATCTAACCCCAAACTAAGCAAAACTTACTAACAAACTAAACAAGTAGTTTGCCCCGAACTGAGATCTTGCGAGTTTCCCATAAAAACAAAAAAAAATATTATTCGTAATTTTTGACTATCAAAATAGTGCCACGAAATAAAAAACCCCAATACTTGACCTACAGTTTCACTCAAATTACAGGTAACGGGAGTTCATGTTAATTGGTTCCTCTTGTTTGGGGTGGAAATTTAAATTATTCTGGATTTCAGACTTTTGCCTATATTTGTGTCACTAAAGCTACACGCATACAAAATTTCAGCACTGTGGGGTCATTGGTGTTGCCTGTGAATTTTGTAAATTTACAGTTTTTATTATTGGCTAATAACTTAAACATTGCATGGTTTTAACTAAAAATAAAAACGGGGTCAAACTTACAAAGCCCTTTTATTAGATGTACCACTTGACCAGATAGTCCCATTTTGTTTGTTTTTACTTCTCTTAAACCCCAATATCTCAACAACACCCCCCCCCCCCCCCCCCCCCCACATTATTAGCTCATTGAGTCATACCAAAATGGTGTCATCACTGCCTACCTATATACCAAATTTCATGATGATCGGATAAACGCTTCGAAAGTTATTCTCGGACAACATACATACAAACAACGCCGATTTGCCCAAGTTGATTTAGAGATCTCGCTTCGCTCTACCAAATATCTGTAAATCATGCAAACAAAGTCAACTAAAGTACTGAGACTAAAGTCTTCAACGAGTGTGTGTTGCCAGTGATGACCTATGGCACTGAAACGTGGTCCTTTACTCATGGCCTCATGACCAAGCTCAAGGTCGCTCAACGAGCTATGGCTATGCTGCTATGGCTATGCTCGGGGTCTCTTTGCGTGACAAAATCCGCAATGAGGAAATCCGCAGACGAACTAAAGTTGCCGAAATAGCTCTCAAAACCAGCAAAGTTGAAGTGGCAATGGGCAGCCCACATCACTCGTAGAACCGATAACCGTTGGGGAAGAAAGGTTCTCGAGTGGAGACCACGGACTGGAAGGCGCAGCGTAGGCCGGCCCCCCACAAGGTGGACCGACGATCTAGTAAGAATCGCGGGGAGCCGTTGGGCGCAAACGGCTACCAACCGCTCGTTGTGGCGATCTAAGGGGGAGGCCTATGTTCAGCAGTGGACGTCTTCCGGCTGATGATGATGATGCAAACATTTGTTCCGCGACGGGAATCGAATCCGTACCCTCCTGCGTCTCAATGAGCCTTTATTTATGTTTTGAACATGACCGTTCCCACAGATGAGGTTATGACAAATTGACCCGTTAATTAAACTGTGGTCCAAACAACGAGCGGAATGCGACCTCTCCAGCCTTAAATTTGATCACAGTCATCAATCTTAAACTCTACACCATCGGTATACGACACATTTTTCTTTAGTCTTTCGTGATGGTCATTGTCAAGAGTGTGTAACTCTTATGGCAAAGGGTTAAGATACATTTTAATTGGAACTGATGACTACACGGACCGTTTGTAGTAATAGACAGCGTTGAATGATTCAACGTTCGACGAATATTGTGTTACATATACTCATAAATACTATATATATGTATAAAGTTTTGAAAAGATGCCAATTAATTCAGAAGTCACACGTGGCAGCTGTAAGATGTTTTGGGTTCCAATCTAGCATCTAAACAAAAACATTGAGTGCGAATTTACTTTGTTGTACCGAAAATAAATTAATGAACCATCATCGTCATGATCATGACGACCTCCATGGGTCGAAGAGCCGGCTGAGACACAGGAGGTTGAGGTTTCCATTCCCGTCGCAGAACAAATGTATTTATTTATTTGTTCCGGGTCGTCTGTTCGAAGTATGAATTTACAAAAAAAAGTATATAAGTATTGTATCAGTTATCTGGTTCCCATAAGCTTGACTTAGTTGAGGTCTGATAGCGCGGGCGGAAATGTCCAGAATTATTTATTTATTGATTATCAGACCATTGGTACTCACAGCTGAGTATAAGTCTTCTTTCGATTCTGCCACTGCCCACGATCTTGAGCTTTTCTGATCCTGCCCGCGACGTTTATAATGCCGTCTACCCAACGAGCTGGTAAACGACCATGTCTATAGTCAGTTCTTGGTAGGCTTTGCTCCTCTCATTACCACGACTAGCCAGGTGTCCTCCCCAACTCCATTTGAAATCCACCACTCTGATCCTTAAGCCTTGGAAACTAAAATGAGCCAAATACTCGTAAAACATGTTAACTTGCACCACCTGCCGATGACCTTGAACAGCTGGATAATGATAGTGTTCCTCTCGCCAAGGACGGCGCTAATCGTGTGAGAGTGGTCAGTGGTGACCATTACATGGATGACCGCATTGACCGACTTGCAACTTCCGCGTGGCTAAATAAATGGGGATAGAGAGGAAATTGATATAGCATTTTGCGAATAGAACAGAAGGGACTCGCCCGGTGAAGTACTACCATAATACCTAATTCTATCGCTAAGCAGCATTGCTGTGTTTCGGTTTGAAGGGTATGGTGGCCGGGGGCAGGCTTACGGCCCACCTGAAGGTAAGTCACCGTCGCCTATTGACACCGGCAACGCCCGGGGTATTGTCGATGTGTTATATTGTAAAATTACAGCCACATGAGACTTTACACCGTTAGCCTCAATTTGGTGAACACAGGGCTAAGTCTAGCGTGACCTATGAGGCGATACTTTATTATAGGAGATGGTTACCACTAAACATCAGGTGGACCATATGCCAGATCGATCTCTAGGTCGTATATAAAATAAAACTGTGCGCCATCTCAACCAGCTTTCATATTTTTTTTTCACAATCTCGCCTGATTGTGCGCGATGATGCAGTCTACGATGGTACAACGCTTGCCTAGAAGAAACCTATTCACTCGCAACTTGAAGACCCCTAGGTTGTAGTTACCAGGAAACACAGACTCAGGCAAGGCGTTAGCTTATAGTTGCAATCAAACGTTCTGTTTAATTCAGAAATCAAAGATAATTTACCAGGGTCTTTCACACGCTCATCACCACCATGACCAGTGACGGTAATGATGGTCTGTCATCTCACGCGGAAGGCACAGCTTCCCGTCATTAGCGTAATGGGCACGTGCTTGATGACGTCAGTGGGAACTGCACGCGATGCCTTTTAACTGTTTTAATTTGCGGCCAGTTGGTAAATATGCATTGGTTAGTGAATTGCTAACACAAAATTAAAGCTTACTCGTAGCACACGCGCGTACGAGGATCTCGTCAAGTCGGTCCAAGCTTGCACGTACCCACCACCATAATTAGCACCATAGTTTCAGCTGAAAATCAGCGCTGGGTGCATACCATCCAGCATTATGCTGAGCTGAACGCTATTTTGGTACGCAGACACATGAGTCGAACTGTCTTATTAGATTCAATTGTCCTATTGTCAATGTACCTACTGTTCTTTATATTTGTTTCATGTGTCGTTTTCAGGTTTAAGACATTTATTCTCATAAGAATTTACAATACACTTAAATGAGAACTTATTAAAACAAAAAAACTTTGACAAGTTATAATAATCACTACATATCAATAAAAATAAACATGTATACATACTTAATATTACCTAATTAACACAATACAATAACAAAAACATATTTTACGAACGAAAAACAGCGCAGTGGTAAGTTTGATTATGCGGGTAGACTTGAAAACATTTTGTGTGTACCAAATAAATGATTATTCTATTCCATTCTTATAATCAACAATCTCTATTTTCAAAGGTTTGCTGGAAGAAAACTCTTATTAGGGTTAAGCTCGCCCTTGTAAATGTCCATTTTGTAAGATGTTTCAGTCTGTTATCTATTTGTGTACAATAAAGAAAGAAAGCTTCGAACAAATTGGTACGAGATCCTCGGTTGTGCGTGTATATGTGTGCATGCAGCTATTTCCGCTCGTTGTACTTAACTTTACTTCTCATCATCATCATCCACGAACGTCCACTGCTGAACATAGACATCCCCCATATATTTCCAGAGCGACCGATTTTTTGCGACCTGCACCCAACGGCTCTCAGCACTTCTCAGTGCATGGTCTCCACTTGAGAACCATTCAGCCCCAACGGCCGTCGGTTCTTCGAGCTTTACATCTGTTCCTATCTAAGTGTTGCTAATTTGAAACTTGTTTAGTCCACTGGGACTTGGGAGTTCGAGGATCGTTAAGATTTGGCATCAGATTAATACATTAGGGCCAGGCTTTAATGCCGAAGATTGTGGCTCTTTAAAGGTTCATAAATTTTACACAAATCAGTAGCAATACACCGCAAAAAATCGTGGGAAAACCAAATTAAATCAAAATCGTATGTAACAGATAACACACCGAATTAGCGTCTTTCGTAATCTTCGCAATTTTATCAAAATAAGTACATTAATAGGTAAGATTAAAGAAAAAACACATATGAATATGCATTTCACGTATAACGTGGTATCTATCTTATTAGTACCTAATGAGTATTTGTATGTGAGATAAGACAAAACCTCAAGGTTAGGCGAATTGTTTGAGATGTGCAACCAACTAATATCTTACACTTTTTGGCCGATTGCCTTACTGTCGACTGGGTTTAGTTTATCACGCAAATCTGTGTGGCCGTTGGTTTTTTAGGGTGCTGGGTGAAAATGGTAAAAACAGAACCCTAACGGTGCGACTTTGTCCGTCCGTCCGTCTGCCACCACATCACAGCTGTCTCGGCAAATACTAAAGCTAAGACTTGAATTTTGGAATGATTATAGATAATACTGGCCCACCTAATTCCAAATCTAGATTAGAGGAAATAAAATCCGCACTGACGTCCTGCTTAAGGGTGTATTGTGCATTACCCACTTTCTAACAGCGATCCTAGCTCCTCGAAGTAATGGAGCAGGATTATACAACCTCTATGGCAAGTTAAAAAAATCTGAAATATTTTCATTTTGATTGCTAAAGGGGCCAAAATAGTGGTGATAAAAGTTTCAAAGACTACAAAATCAAGTGAGGTATGGTAAAAAAGAGCTCACATTGTACATTTCAAAACTGTAATCAATTGTTTTGATATGTTTTATAATTTTGGAGTTATTATGAAATGTGTCGAGAAAACCGTTCACCGAAGATGGTCCAGTCGTTTAGTCGTGAACGGAACTAACAAACAGAGAGACAGTTACTTTCGAATTTATAATATTAGTATAAGGATTTCAGTAGCTAGAAGTCGCCTTAAAAGTAGTAAGAGCTTTCTACGCTTCACAAGCGCCACGAGCGATGACCCAGATGCTAGACCGCTAGACGCACACTGTGGATAAAAAGTAACTCCCCACCCCACAGGAACAGTTACCACCCGGGCACGATCTGCCGTGGCCAGTCTGGAAGTCCTTAAACAGGCTCCGAACCCAGGTTGGCCGCTGCAGACTTAATATGTGCAAATGGAGATTCAGGGATTCTTACTCGCGCAGTCAATGCATCACTTGCTAATGTGCCCTTTGTGTCCGAACACCTGCACGATGGAGGACCTAATAACCGCCTCGCCTAATGCTATTGTTGTGGCCAAACACCTGTCCAACATAGTATAAATGAAAACGTAGAAACCTTGACACGCTAAGAAGAAGAAGTAGCTATAGATGCTGTAAACTATATTAAAATAGCACATTGCTGTTATATTAATAACGCATCTTTCCCACAAGATGATATAACCATATTTTATCTATAAATGCTGATAATGCAGTACTGGCACTGATGTTGGCCTTGCTTTCAAATAGGGTTTCTACTTTGTCTCTGACAAGTTTACATGTGAGAAAAATTTAATTACATGCATTCAGTTGTTTGGGTGCTACGAGATATCATATACGTGAACATAATAATATAAAACATTTCCAAAAGAAATACCCATACGATAAAGATAACGTTTTTTAACCTATATTTTCCCACTGCTGGGCAAAGGTCTCCTCCCTGTTCCTCCACATCTCACGATCACTCGTCACGTCCCACCAGCCATCTTGGAATGCACCGAGGTCGTCACGCCAACGCTTCCTCGGCCTGCCCCGGCTTCGACGCCCATCTGCAGGCACCCATTGTGTGAACTGGAAAGATAACGTTTAAATAAAATATTTCTGCACATTTCACGCAGCGCTATCTAGCTCCAAACTAAGCAGAGCTTGTACTATGGGAACCAGATAATTGATAGAATGAATACTTATATACTTTTTTTTGTAAATACATACTTATATAGAAAAATACCAAGACACTGAACAAATATCTGTAGATCATGCAAACATTTGTTCCGCGGTGGGAATCGAACCCGCTACCTCCTGCGTCTCAGCTGGTTATACGCCCGCTGCGCCACGCTCCCAAAAATGTGGGGGTTCCACATTTTTAGCTGATTTAGTCACACCAAAATTGTGCCACCACTACCTACCTATATACTAAATTTCACGATGATCGGATAAACGCTTTGAAAGTTATCCTCGGACAAACAAACATACATACAACGCCGATTTCCCCAAGTTGATTTAGAGATCTCGCTTCGCTCGATCAATAAATAAAAATTTAGTCAATATCTGGCCAAAACTAAGCCAGGAAAGAAACAGGCAAGAAACATGGCTTTTTATTCATTATGATGGTGATACGCAGGTGGCAACCATGTTTCAAATGCTGCTAACTATACCATCACGCGAATCTTATGAAAATCACAAATAATACGCAGTGGGGTATGTCAATAAATGCAATGTAGACACACATTTTGAGTGTTTACATAAGAAATCACGAGTTTTCGAGCATTTCAAATAAAATTCAGTTAATAAAGAACTGGAAAAAGCAAGTTTTTGACTTTACTGTAGGTATTAGTCAATATATCTAAAGAATAAAAGGTGGCACTCCGGGAGTGCCGACAGAAGTGAAAACTTGAATAAAAGCAGACTACACTACAGATACTTATATACAGAGGTGTCAGTAACAGTCAGTGTCAGTTGTCAGTGACAGGTGTCGGTAACAGTGTCGCGAGTTCAATGGTTTTTTCCCATCTCAAAAAATGCTCAACGCGCCTAAAGAAGTTTTCACTTCAAAAATTGGCCCAATTCTGCTATAAATAAGAATAACTATTATGGAGCCATACCATTATTTAACGAATAGCTGTTGCCCCACTACTAAATATGTACCTACTAATTTGTCACAACATATCACATTTTTTTTTATACTACTTATATGGCAAACGAACGAGCATGCAGTCCACCAGATGTTAAGTGGCTACTTCAGCCCATGGATATCCACATAGAATTCAAAACAAGCTATTATTTTGTCTTCATCTCTATGTGGATACGTTGCCATACTATAGGACTTAGCTGTAATGCCTATGTGCCAGTAATTACAGGAATATACTATTACCATCTAACCGGAACACAGCAGCACAAGTACTGCTATTTAACGGCAGATAAAGGTAAGGCGGTGGTGCCCACTTCCTCGAGCCCGTTCACAAAAGCTCTACCACCAGTAATATAACACCAGTAATAGTATTAATTTAATAGAAACTTTGACATCCCACTTTAATACCATAGGACCTGATTTATGGGATAGAAAGTAGCCTATGTGTTAATCCAGGTTATAATTTACGTATTTACAAAATTTCATCGAAATCGGTTCAGCCGTTACGACGTGATTTAGTGACAAACAAACAACCAAACTTTCGCATTCATAATATTAGTGTGATTGAAAAAAAAATTAAAAATGATTTTTTGGTTTACATAAGAGTAAATACAAAGGTAACATATATATACAGGTAGCCAATTTGTTACTAGACACTGGAGTACAAATAATTATATAAAAATCTATAACAAATCAGGAAATAAGTACCTAAAGTATATAATAACCTAAGTAATTATCAGTATAATGGTACGTCAAAAACTGGACTAGATTTTCTGTATCCCAGTGTTTGACGTCTTCCATTGGACAATCGAGAGTGATCTTATAGTATTTATTTTAGACTAATGTTAAGTTATGGCATAAATTCAAATTTATTTATAAAGCTAGGTATTTTAATTATTGTTTTTGTATTATTAGCAAATCCTCCGTTTCATGGTATGATAATTTCTGAAGCCAGGATTTTACAGTGCGCTGGCAATTATGTACATTTAAAGTCAGTATATTTAGGATTTTATTAATTTTGTTATGGAGATGATTTGACTTAAAGATAAATTGGTGTTGCATGAAGGTGGTTCTGCAAGCATTAATGAGTATGTGATGACCTCTTCTTTTTCGTGTGTGTGAGGGATGCATTGGAATTTTAGTGTGGATTCTAAGGATGATATTAAATATGTATAGTTGACGGATTGTTAATAATTTACAGGATGCATAAAAATCTTTGGTAGGGTGCCGGTATCTTTTAAAAAACATAGTTTTGAGCACATATCTCTGTGCCCTCTGCGGTGGGCACCACCGCCTTACCTTTGTATGCCGTCAAATAGCAGTACTTGTGCTGCTGTGTTCCGGTGAGATGGTAATGGTATGTTCCTGTAATTACTGGCACATAGGCATAACAGCTTAGTCATATAGTATGACAACGTATCCACATAGAGATCAAGACAACATAATAGCTTGTTTTGAATTCTATGTGGATATCCATGGGCTGCAGTAGCCACTTAACATCTGGTGGACTGCATGCTCGTTTGCCATATAAATAGTATAGACAAAAGTAATATACTCGTAATTTCGAAAGTATTGTTTGTTACGTTTTTACGACTGGACCAATTTCGATGAAATTTGGTATACAGATAGATTATGATCGGGATTGGGACATAGCTTACTTTTTACTCGACTGCGCCAAAGGAGGGTAATGTTTTTATTGAAAAACAACCCATGCGAAGCCGCGGGCGGGTCAGCTCTATACATGCTCCTCGGTTTAGGGTACTTCACTTTAACAATAAACGCATTGATATAACAATAACATGGCCTTACTATGCATTTCGTCAACAAATCGCGTATTTAGGACGCGTACACACGAAATCGCAACTGTCGTGATCAGAATAGCAATTGTTCGGAACACGGTATGGAACACAAAAGTTCATGGTATTAATAAATAAATATTGCTGAACATTTCACACAGCGCTATCTAGCCCCAAACTAAGCAGAGCTTGTATTATGGGAACCAGATAACTGGTAGAATACTTATATACTTTTTTTGTAAATACATACTTATAATATATAGAAAAACACACAGACCCGGAACAAATATCTGTATATCATGCAAACATTTGTTCCATGGCGGGAATCGAACCCGCTACCTCCTGCGTCTCAGCCGGTTTTTCGTCCACTGCGCAACGGAGGTCGGGTATATTTGTAAAAAAACAACATCAGCACACTATGAGAATAATATCCGCTATAGATCGTCCGCTGCTAAACAAATGCCTCTCCCATATATTTCTGAAGCTCGGTTCCCAGCCTACCTTTTTTAGGTCCTTCCATCCAGTGGGGGTCGTCCTACGCTGTCCTAACGGCCGTCAATCCCTCAACCTATATGCCCCATCCACTGCCACATCAGCTTGCTAATCTCTACCTAGTGGTTCGCCCCAAACTGAGATCGCGCGAGTCTCCGATTAAAACAAAAAAATATTATTTGTAATCTATCAAATTACAGGTAACGGGAGTTCAAGTAAAATGGTTATTTTTTTGGGGTACAAATTGCAGTTATTCTGGATTTCAGACTTTTGCCTATATTTGTGTAACTTAAGCTACACGCATACCAAATTACAGCACTGTGGACTCACTAGTGTACCCTGTGAATTTTGTCAAAGTTTATTTTTGATAAAAGCTAATAACTCAAAAACTATAGAGAGTTTACGAAAAATAAAAACGGAATCTAAATGTACTAATGTACTAATGTACCTTTCATTTGACGTCCTACTTGACCTAATAGCCTCATTTTAATTTTTTTTTACCCGTCTTGAACTCCAATATTTCAACAACCCCAACACATTTTTAGCTCATTTAATCACACCATAATTGTGCCATCACTACCTACATATGTATTAAATTTCACGATGATCGGACCAACGCTTCGAAAGTTATCCTCGGGCAAACAAACATACTTACATAAATACATACAACGCCGATTTGCCCAAGTTGATTTAGAGATCTCGCTTCGCTCGTTTAATAATTTTCCATGTAACGTAAGTTTCCACGTGTTTGAGAATTGTAACTTCTATCTATATAAGTATAAGGTGTAGGTTATACTCCAGGGTCAGCGCCGACACATAGGGGTATATAAAATATTAATGTTAGAATTGACCCGAATTCTCTCGTAATATATATGAGCTTTTAAGTTTTATAGACGTGTTTACATGTTTTGCTGTTTTACGATAATGAGCATTATACAGAATTTATGACAATATTGACTCTTTTTGCATAATTTTTCTTGTTTCTGCCGGTGCAATTGTGGTCTCTGTTTGGTAAGTGTATATTAGACGTTGAATTACGAGAATTGGAGCTGGGATTGGTACCGTGGTGAAATGTAGACCGAAAGCCGTTTTTGTCTAACTACCTGACCAATACGCAACTTCGCACTCGTAGTTTTTCAATAAAAACATTACCCGCCTTCTGCGCAGTTCGGTAAAAAGTAGCCTATGATGACATATGGGGATAGTGTAGCTTCCCAACGGTGAAAGAATTTTTTACTCGGTCCAGTAGTTTCGAAGCCTATTCAATACAAACAAACAAATCTTTCCTCTTTATAATATTAGTGTAGACAAAAGCTTCGAGGAGTTTATTTTGATCACATATTATTCGACATGGGGAAAAGAGAATTCATATTGGACATGACGCATGAAGGACAGTTGGAAAGATCTGGGTATTATCTCAAAAACATAACTGAGCCCAGCCTCCGCGTACCTGCTGCTGTATTGAATGCCCAATCCCTGAGAAGAGTTACAAAGTTTAAGTATCTAGGGCATATAGTTACAGACTAACATAAAGATGAGGAGGATATAGAGTGGGAGCGAAGGGCGTTGACAGACCCTATTTAACTAACATAGTTTTGAAGAACATTTATTAACATTGATATGGACCTTGTGACATCACATATGTTATTTCGATGAAATTTGGTATATACGTAGATTATAACCTGGATTGCCACATAGGCTACTTTTTATCCCATACTTCAGTTCCCGTTGGATAAAAATGGGGGGTCAAGTCAAGTTGCAACAGCGAGTTTAACATTATTTCTAGGTTACCTACACATTTAGTAGTGTAACGCGTGCGAAGTCGCAGGCAACTGCTAGTCTGAAATAAATAACAATTAAATTTTATTTTAGTTGGACACACCAGCATTTCTCGATAACACGGGAGAAACCATAAAACCTAGCCATGCTAGTCTACTGTAATACTCTATTAAGTATGTGGTGCCGACAAGTGGGCCTTGACCGCTAATCAAGCCGATATCAACACACGCACTCACATACGAGAACTGAACGAAATAATAAGCGTCTTGATACTCAGAACTTGTACTCTGGCTACCACGTAGTCGGTATTTGGAAACGATTCTAGAAGTCATAGAATGAATAAGAATTGTATGTTCCATGCTATGTCCGAAAAGGGCCAACCTGTTTATCAAAAATAGAAACGTCTAAACGTTTCTCTCTACGTATCAGCCATATTTTACTGAGCACAGTATTTTAACAATACCCTCCTGTATATCTTTGAAACGGCTAAGTTTGTTACAATAGAATAGAATAATCATTTATTTCAGATTGATAAAACAAAAGTAATAATAATCCAACATACCTCAGTGCCTTAAGACGAAAGTCTACAATCAGTGTGTGTTACCAGTGATGACATATGGAACCGAGACGTGGTCCTTCACTATTGGCCTTATGAATAAGCTCAGAGTCGCTCAACGAGCTATGGAGAGGGCTATGCTCGGGGTTTCTCTACGGGATCGAATCAGAAATGAGGAGATACGTAGGAGAACTCAAGTCACCGACATAGCCCGACGGATTAGCACGTTGAAGTGGCAATGGGCAGGCCATATAGCGCGCAGAACAGATGGCCGATGGGGCCGAAAGGTTCTCGAGTGGAGGCCACGGACCGGCAAGCGCAGCGTAGGGCGTCCACCCACAAGATGGGCAGACGACTTGGTAAGAACCGCAGGTCGGCGTTGGATGCAGGCCGCTTCCAACCGCAGTTCCTGGAGATCAATGAGGGAGGCCTTTGTCCAGCAGTGGACGTCCTACGGCTGATATGATGATGATGATGATGATGAATAATAATCACAAATAAATATGAGCCTACAAATTAAAAACATACAAATTAATAATAATACAGGAAATTAAAAAAAAAATCAAATGTCAAATTTCACAGATTAAAATAAAATTAAATAGAATAGGAACAAATTAAATCAATATTATAATGTAGTAGGTAAGTAAAATAACGAATAATGAAAATAAAAATATGAATGAAATAAACATCAGAAAGCCGACAAAATAGATGTGGGTTCATTGATGTGGGTTCATTATAATGAACCCACATCTATTTTAGTCGGCTTTCTGATGTAGATGTTTCGAAGAAAGTTAAAAATTGCACTGTTAAATAAATGTTACTATACCATAAATGAATATCTAAATGAAAAATATTAGCTAGTATTATACCAATTTTATTTTATAATTCATATTTTTTTTATATTTTTACTAGTTTTATTTCATTTTATAAAATTATTATAATTGATTTTGATCTAGTGTTATTATTATTTAAGACTTTGTAAATTTTAAAAATGGCATGCCTTGAAAGGCAGAAATGTATTGATTCCAATATTTACTTCTGACATATTTGCAACATGACATATGTATATTTCAAGTAATAAATAAATTTGATTTGATTCTATGGAAAGATAAAGTAAATTTACACTTTAGCGTAGAATGTAAGAACACGACCGTACAAATGTTTCTACTGTCTACGCTAAAATGTAATTTTATTCTATTCCTCTGTAAGGAGGACATTCTGCCCCTCTGTCGGTTTGGTACGTTTTTACGACTAAACATCTTGACTAAATTCGATAAAATTTGGTATATAGGGTATTTGATAATATACGCATAAAAATGAAAGGGGTTATTTTGATGAGCTTAATAAATAAATTTGTGAAATGTGTACCACAGAAATTTAAAATTTATTTTGGCATGTCAAAACATACACTTTATTAAACTTATGTTGTGCTATTGCATAATGCTTGCCATCTAACTACAGATACTGTACTGTGACGTCTCGAGATATTTCTTGTTGTCCCTTTCTAACCCAAAACCCGCAGCCATTTCCGAAAGAGATATCAAATCGGCCTTTATTTTTGGATGTCGATTGCAAGGGTATACAGTAAGTTTTAGTATTGTAAGTGGTAATGTTTTTATTGACAAACCACGCGGGCGCAGCCGTGAGTGAAAGCTTTTCTTTAATTTTTTATTTACTTGATAGATCTTCGTTTGACCACAATCTCACCTGATGGTAGCTATGATGTGGTCTAACATGAAGCACGAAGATCTAGAAGAAACCTATCCACTGTTTCCTTAAAGAGGTCCCGATTGTATTCTTTAGGAAAAACAGACGACAGTAAAGTGGTCCACACCGGGGAATACCCCGGTGTGTGCGAAAGGGTGGTATATTAGCTTGCAACTTATATGTCTGTTTCTTTGTTTCAGCCCGCCTACCTTTAAGACCCTCACGCCGACCTCTCGCACGCAGCTGAAGCAGCAGTTGATGCGAGAGCATGCGCAGGAGCAACTACGCAGAGAGTCTTTACAAGTGAGTACTGAACCTGAAGTGATAGGGCAACTCATAGGATTCTTAAAGCAAAACAAATTGTGATTTTTGGGGCAGATCTTACTTGTATCGATAAAACGTAAGGAGGGCAAAGTGCCTTTAATAAAAGAAAGAATATACAATACATATTTACAAGACTAAAATACAGAAGAAACAGTTAAATCTTCTAAAGACCGATGCAAACGATGTATAGATAGCTCAACTGCTCCAGATCACTACCAGGCGGAATTGTCCTCAAGACAGTGGCTGCATTAGTATTTTTCAAACTTTCGCGATCACTGTACATAATTATTGATTAAAACGGGTATTTATCGCGTATGTACCTTTTTTATTTGTTATCCCGACGTTTCGGCTGTGTTGCAACAGTCATGGTCTCGGGCTGACTGGAGTACTTGGAGCTACCGTCGGGAAGTGTGGGTAGCTGCAGCATCCACCCTCACTTGGTCTTCAGAATTAGAAATGTCCTCGTTCATATTACGACACACTACACTAACCGTATCTACGCACTGAGTAGACCGATTACGACGCGCACACCTAGCAATTACCGGGTTCCAAGACGCTGAGAGTCTATAGCCATCTTCCCGATTGAAATGTGGAAATTTCTTGATTTCAATCGCTTCACGAACTATTCTCTTGTAATAATGGCGTTCACTAGAGAGAACTTAGGATCATGAAGTTCACAATCTCAGATCACAATCCAATGATTCGGTCCCGAGTCTACCAGATGCTCTGCTATCGCCGACTTGTTTACCTGGCGATTTTTGACAGCTGCTATATGCTCTTTGACACTTGGCTATGGCACGTTTGGTTTGCCCAATGTAAGAGCGGCCACAGCTACAGTCTTATAAACACCAGGCATCTGCAGAGGCATAACATCCTTTGGAGTCCGTAAATGCTTGGCCATCTTTGAGAGAGGAGTGAAGACCGACTTGATTGAAAACCTCTTCACTGGCTGCATTGCCCCGCTGAATTGCAATGCTAAGAGTTGACCAGACGCCCAAAAAGAATTTTAAAAACGCGATGGACCCCGGTACCCCATGGGTCCAGGGTGTCTACCCCAAATGGTTTAAAACGTGAGCTCTGTCGAGACTTCCATATTTGCGCCGCTTGAGATCTTCGGCTGAATTTGCCGCCGCACACTTGTGTCGATTACGCTGTCGATTGATATAATTGATCATGCGGTCACTAAAGCATCTTGCACGAGTGAGCGTTTGTATGTATGTATTTTTGCCTGGTGATAACATTTGAAAAGTAAATACATTTCCAAAAAAATATTATTGTGAAGGTAGCTAGAAAAATTTGGATACCACGAAAAATTTGTGTATCACTATTATATGTGTTAACAGCTGTTGCCTGCGACTTCATACGCCACTAAATGTGCAGGTAACCTAGAAATAAAGCTAAACTTGCTGTTGCAACTTGACAACCCATTTTTATCCCATGGGAATTGATTTATGTGATAAAAGGTAGCCTATGTGTTAATCCAAGTTATAATCTACGTACATACCAAATTTCATCGAAATCTATTCACCCGTTACGACGTGATTGAGTAACAAACAAATGAATTAATAAACAAACATCCAAACTTTGACGTTTATAAATTTAGTGTGACTAGATGCCCCGCCCGCGGCTTGGCATTCTAATTTTGTACACCAATATATTTGTCAAACTTAGTGAAATTTTAACTGTGCCCGACATCTCTAATACCCATGTTTCACAATATATGATTTTATGATTTGGCACGCGTGGTTTGTCAATAAAAACTTTACCCGACTTCGCAAAAGTAGCCTGGTAACCGATCCCGACCATAATCTGTATACCAAATTTCATCGAAATCGGTCCAGCCGTTTAGTCGTGAAATCGTAACAGACAGACAGACATAGTTACTTTCGAATTTATTATATTAGTATGGATGTTTATACGCCCTGTATACATTTTTCATTGGCAATGCAAATAAAATTAGGTACATACCTACATCACTATTGATGTAAACATATTTATTAGTCTATTGTTTAGTGATGGCTTCATAATAATAATCCCGACCGCACACAAACCTTGGATTGCAGAATCAGGCTAAACATTTTTGATTGTTTAAGTCAACAAACTTGTCAAGAACGTATATTTTCTTGATACGAGATATGAGGAAAATATTCTTACGAATGATATGTGAACGTATTACGACGTATTATATTTTTGTACCATCGCACAGATACTATATTTATTTCTAGTAATTCCAACAATTACGGGAAAAAATATTACGAATCCGGCAGGATTTGAAGCGGATTTCTCATCTAGTGCAAAATTATTGGGGTGTTATTTACGGGCTTTACAGCTCTACCAGGCCTATGTACAGCAGGATGCCTTACAGTTCGTAGACTCCTTACAGTTCGTAGACGCCCTACAGTTCGTAGACGCCTTACAGTTCGTAGATGCCTTATAGTTCGTAGACGCCTTACAGTTCGTAGACTCCTTACAGTTCGTAGACGCCTTACAGTTCGTAGACGCCTTACAGTTCGTAGACGCCTTACAGTTCGTAGACGCCTTACAGTTCATAGACGCCTTACAGTTCGTAGCCGCCTTACAGTTCATAATAATGATGACAATAACAAATGGGTGGTAATCTCATGTCCATTTCATGATTCTGGGCTTTGTACCTCAAAAGGAAAAAAGAAAGCCATTATAGGGTAATTTCGTTGCCCGTCTGTTTGTCAACCAATACTTTTTTATAGGAACGCGTGGAGTTATTACTTTGAAATAAATATCAAATACTTAGATAAATAATTGAAACAAAATATAAATGAATATAATTTACGGTCCATTGAAGATGTAAACTACGACTACGACTATTTATGCCGCATATATTGTCATTCGCGAATAAATCAAAACCAATAGGGTACTTCCCGTTGACCTAGAATCTAGAAATTCGGTAAGAAGCAAGCTCTCACAACACAATCAAAGGAAACATTCTGAAAATCGTTTTTTTTTTGTTATATCTCATTAAAATGATATTTTTACGGTACCCTCGGTGCGCGAGTCAGACTCGCACTTGCCCGGTTTTTGTGTTCTAATGTAAGATGTCCTTTGTTCCAGGCGCAGCAAACAGGCCAGTCCAAGAATGAGGAGAAGAAGTCAGCTCCGGCGGAAGTGGCTCGGATTACGCCGCACGTCGAATTACCGCCACAGGTCTTACAGGTTAGTACAGTATGAATGAATGAATGAACGAAAACACTTTATTCTGCACCATCAAAAGATACACAAAACAATAATGAAGACAGAAATCAAATAGTACAATGGGCGGTCTTATAGCTTTGAAGCCATTTAGTTAGAAAGTAACTTGTCAATATAATGGTCACACGACGACTTCCGTGGCGCAGTGGCTGAGTCGCAGGAGGTTGCGAGTTCGATTCCCGCCGCAGAACAAATGTATGCACGATCTACAGATATTCGTTCCGTGATAGATGTGTCTCTATTTTATCCAAGTATGTATTTACAAAAAAGAAGTATATAAGGATTCAATGTTACCTGGTTCCCATTGCACAAGCTTTTCTTAGTTTGGGGGCATTGTGTGAAATGTCCAGCATTATTTATTTACACCTCAGCTTGATCACCTGAGCGGCTGAGCAGCTTTACGCAGAATTCTACTAGTAATGGATAAATAACATTACCGAATTTCAAAGCAATCTCCTATTATATATATATCGAGGAGTTGAGTTGTTCACCTGCAATCTCCACCATCAGATCAGTCTCTGTCAATAGTCGCCCTGATCCTTGGATATTATGAGTGCAACTAAAAATTGCTTGTACATGGATTATATATGTTCTGGTCGGGAAAATGGCCCAAATACAATATGGCCGCAAAGTCTTTATTTTTGGTTACACTGTGGCCGCAACCGTCCGGCCATATTGTAAAGGACCTAAATAAATTTGATTTACGAATACCTGAACAACTTTTAAAATGAGAAATGTCAATGTTTTCAGGTCCGGACAGTTCTGGAAAACCCCACCAGGTATCACGTGATACAGAAACAGAAGAACCAGGTCCGACAGTACCTTAGTGAATCATTTCAACCGCAAACGCAGGTTAGTACACTCGACGACAGGTTGAGATTGTGATTTTAATCGATATTTTCTTGGCACTGGAGATAGGACCGGAGAGAGATTTTAGAATAGAATAGAATATTATTTATTTGCAACATACAAATAACATTTATTAACACAGAAAAACAATTTAAAAAAAACAAGTAACAAATCTAAATGTACTTATGCACAAAGTATAGTTGCAGAATGGTCCTTAACTCAGCATGTGCTGGTTGCAACAACCAGCGCTTAGAGGTTATTTTCTTTTTTTTAATTATTCTGTATTGTACACAAGAAAATATATTATAAAAGTACCGAAATAGAGGACATGTACAAAGGCGAGCTTAACCCTAAGCAGTTTTCTTTCAAAAAAACTCAGACTAGAGAGAAATATTTAACGAATATTTATTTATTTTTATTCATTAGGCATTCGTTGATTCGGCGCTTGATTTCAATGTAAACAAACTATTATACCTAATGCTTATTGTCAATAATTAATTCTCGTTTTATAGATATAACTTTATAGAATTAGTAACTTAGATAGAACTGATATCCAAGAAAAACTTTCTGAGAAATATAGAAAAATAGAGTTCTAATCTAATATAACTAGTCTATGTGATCCAACTGCAGGGCAAAGGCCTCCTTTCCATTTTTCCGTTCTAGGTATGCGATCTTGAGATTCCGCTTTACCGAAAAGACGTCAAGTTCTATGCGCCATTTCCGCCTGGGCCGACCACGTGGTCGCGGTTCTTGTGATCACTCAGTGGTGATTTTAGGCCAAAAGTAGTCCAGCATATGGCAGACATGCCCGGCCCAGTCCCATTTTAATTTGGCAGACTTGTGGGTTACATCGATGAAATTTAGAGTAGAGTTCTTTTTTTTGTTTCAAAATAATGTGTTCTCCATTACAGGTGCCAGCTGCTAGCCGCAGCAGTGCCCCTGCGCAATCAGCGCCGGAATTAGGCGCGCCCCCCTCCCCCGACAGAGCTTCTACCTCCAGCCTCCTCAGCCCAGGCTTGTGTTCTGTCGGCACCAACAATTCAGAGGTAACGTAATTTAGGCTTATTTTATAAATATCATCATTATTTTGAGCCTGACATCACTGGGTATAGGCCTCCCTTTGTTTGTACCAGGCCATCCACCAAAATCCTAAACTTCACCACAAGACGTCCGAAGCTTCTAATGTCCATTCTCGACCGTCGTTGCGCTAGAACAGAATAAAATAGAATAATTCTTTATTGTACACCAGGAATACTTAAAAAAACTAATGTATGCTAAATATAGTACAATGGGCGGCCTTATCGCTGAAAGCGATTTCTTCCAGGCAACCTTCTGATAGAAGATCGGTCGCTCTGGAGATCTATGGGAGGCTTAGGTTCAGCAGTGGGAGTCCTGGGCTGATATGATCCCTCTCCGTTGTCTGCTTTAAGTCTCTCCCACAATTGAGCATAATATTCAATGTAATTTTGTAGGCTGACGAGTTCCTAGATGACATCCTGTCGTTGGACAGCGGCGCGGGGCCCCTCTCCTCATCAGGGCCCCCGTCTGCCGCCAGCTCCATCGCCGGTGATTGCGGCGTGCACGACTCGGATATACACGCGCTCGCCAAAGACAGGCAGAAGAAAGACAATCATAATATGAGTGAGTACGCTTACATACGAGTTATCATTTGGTGTCTATATATAACCTGTTTTATTATGTACCTACGACATTAATTTAAAACACACATCCGGGGTGTTATTAATTTGACGCCAATGTCTGTCTCTCTGTCTGTCATCGTAATTCCCAAACGGATGGACCGATTCGGACACGGTTTTTAGGGTTCCCTAGCCAAATGGCAAAAAACGGCACCCTTATGGATTCGTCATGTCTGTCTGTATGTCCGTCCGTATGTCAAAACCACTTGTTTCCGAAACTATAAGAACTATACTGTTGAAACTTGGTAAGTAGATGTATTTTGTGAACCGCATTAAGATTTTCACACAAAAATAGAAAAAACCAATAAATTTTGGGGGTTCCCAATACTTAGAAGTGAAACTCAATATTTTTTTATCAAACCCATACGTGTGGGGTATCTACGGATAGGTCTTCAAAAATATATTTTTAGGTTAAGGTAGGTTTCTAATATCATTTTTTTATAAACCGAATAGTTTGCGCGATAGACACTTCCAAAGTGGTAAAATGTGCCCCCCCCACCCCTGTAACTTCTTAAATAAGAGAATGATAAACTAAAAAAAATATATGATGTACCATGCAAACCTCCACCGAAAATTGGTTTGAACGAGATCTAGTAAGTAGTTTTTTTTAATACGTCATAAATCGTAAACCGCAATTTATTAGTATTATGTTTATTATTTAAAAACTTAGCACTTATGTACAACTGTTTTTTAAGTTCTGGCAAATAAATTATTCATATTATTTACCTATCATTCAATCAACTCAAATATAAAAAAAGTTACAACGAACTACAAGAACTTTTATATTATGTTACTTGCTGCTACGGAACCCTTCATGGGCGATCCGACTCGCACTTGACCGCTTTTTTAAATAGAAAGCTATTTTAACTAGGTTCTTAGCTTTGTATGATGAAGATGAGGTGAGCTGGTTCGAAGGTTAGAACTGTTCCTGTTTGGTGAAGGGATCTCTCGTCCGTCCACACCACAACAACATCCACGGGGATCTTATTTGTACTAAAAAACGGGATATTTATCATGATTTGTCAGTTTTTGAGTATTTCGAGGCAGTTGCATGCGCCAGGATCAGGGGTAAACTGAAGTCTTTGCGAGTGGGTAGTTGTTGGCAGATATAACGATCTACCCTCTTTCTTAGTCTCTTGCATAGGAATGAATTCATTAATACTATTACTACCACCGGTTTCATTATCGATCATAACTCGATTTCGACACACTACACTCACGGTATCAGGACGCGTAATCGGCACTTCACTTCTTCGGTTTTTACACATTCTCACCACAGGATTCCAGGCTCCAGATAGTTGGAAACCATCTTTACAATTGAAATTCTTGAGTTAGGTAATCTCAATTGCCTCTTGAGCCCGTATTGGCATGTAATCATAAATCATAAACTCACAATCATGATTAATGTCCAGTTTTTAGTACAAATAGTGTTCATAACCATGATAGTTTCAAATGTTATATCGACGGGGATCTTTGATGCTGCACCCGTCAACCCAAAGTCCTCTCCGTTACTTCAAGGAGTTAGGATGGCTGGGGTCAGGTTAGAAGGGGGGTAATACACAATACATCCCAATTCCAGACAACGCCCCCCAACCCTAGAATTAGACTTAGAATGGGAATTTATTGTGGGTTTATTATGTGTCGGTGGTTTTTTAAATAGTGCCATGTTACCTCAAAAGTACCTTGTTTAACACGTGTTTAAAAAATTCCTTTACTAATTTTTGTATGGGATTTTTTAAACACGCGTTAATCAGTGTTTAGTTTTTTTTACCACAAAAAAGTTAAACTCTGTTATACAATTTTCGTATGGGATTTTTTTTAAAATGTGTTAAATAGTGTTTAATTTTTTTTGTGGACCCTAATTTATACATGTTATATTTAAATCAACATTTTGTAATTTCCAGTCGAACGCCGTCGCCGCTTCAACATAAACGACCGCATCAAAGAATTAGGGACTTTACTGCCTAAGACAAACGATCCGTTTTACGACGTGATCCGAGACGTGCGCCCGAATAAAGGCACGATACTGAAAAGCTCCGTGGACTACATCAAATGCTTACGGGATGAAGTCAACAGGCTAAAGCAAAGCGAGCACAGGAGAAAACAGATTGAGATACATAACAGAAAGCTTATGTTACGAATACAGGTTGGCTATTTTCTATTTTACAAATCAGTAATTATGTACAGTGATCGCGAAGTTTGAAAAATACTATTTTAAGAGAGTTGTGAAATTCTACAAGTATGTCAAATTTAAACGTTTAGTCGCTAAATACGTTTAGGTATTGTTATGCAAGCTGGGTTAGCAGTAGTAGCAACGCACTAAAGTTAAAAATGTAAGTCAATTATTTTAGATTGTTTCAGTCCGTACTTATTGTTTATTCCAGGAATTAGAAAGGCTAGCCCGAGTACACGGGCTACCCATCAACTCCCAGGAAGCTACAAGTGTGAGCGGCAGCGGAGGTGGCAGCGGAGGCGGGAGCGGGTGGGCGTCGCCCCACGACCACGACTCGGGAGTCGAATCCGCGACCGAACCGCCGCCTACCCCTACGCCGACCACTCATCCTGTAAGTATCTTCTTTACATAGTATAAAATGAAGTCTGCTCGCTTAGATCTTTTAAATTCTTCACGGGTTTTAAATGCAGTTTTCAGCAATAGATAAAGTGATTCAAGAGGAAGGTTTATATGTATAATACATACACAGTAACTGCGAAAGTAACTGTTTGTTTGTTACCTTTTCATAACTAAACGGCTGAATGGATCGTAATGAAATTTGGCAAGCAGCTAAATTATATCCCGTGGAAGAACATAGGCTACTTTTTACCCGAGTGCGCAAAAGGAGGGTAATGTTTTATTGAAATACCATGCATGAGAAGCCGCGGGCGGGTCAGCTAGTAATACATAAAATGATACCGTGAGTGTTGTGTGTCGGAATCGAGTTATGATCGAGAATGAAACCGGTGGTAGCAATAGTATTAGTGAATTCATTCCTAACAAGAGACTGAGAAAGAGGGTAGATCGTTGTATCTGCCAATAACTACCCACTCGCAGATTTCAGTTTACCCGTGATCCTGGCGCATGCAACTGCCTCGAAATATCCCGATACTCAAAAACAAACAAATTATGGTAAATATCCCGTTTTTAACGAATAAAATGTCGGGATAACAAATAAAAAAGGTACTAACGCGATAAATACCCGTTTTAATAAGTAATTGTGTAGGTACAGTTAGCCCGAAAATTTTATTGTTATGAGAATAGTATATTTAAAATACTACTCTCATAACAATAATTTATTAATAACTAGCTGACCCCGCGAACTTCGTACCGGCTTATATGCATATGACGCGGGCTGACAATGTACGTCACCCCGGTTGAATTGTCAATCGGCCATCAATAGTTGCATCAACGCATGAGAAAATGAATTTTCTTTGAATTTTTTTTGCGTGATTTTTTTCTGATACTATAATAATTATTCTGCTATTCGGGCGCAGACAAATCCAACAAATCAAAGATCATCAAAATCGGTCCAGTCGTTCTTGAGTTATAAATGGTGTAACAGACCGGACTTTGTTTTATATATGTATATAGATAATTGTTATAAGTAAACATATTTTGTACAAATTGGTACATACTAAAATTCAAATAAAATAAATTTATAGATAAATACAAATTACAACATATAAACATTTATTGTATTGTATTGTATTTATTTTTATTCCTTATTGATACTTTAAATGTACACTAGGAAACGTCACAGCAGAATACATTATAAAGAAACGTTAACAGTATCACTATCAGTACCTAAAAAATAATAATATTTTTACAAAATAAATAATACTGTTCGACCTGGTCATTCATAAGCTCGTCGTAGATCTAGAAGTTCTTAGAAGAAGTAAAACCTGGAAGAAGTTGAAGAAGAAGATGAAGTTTTAGTTTTTTTGTAAGAAAGAACTTGGAAAAATAAGTCTGAAGGCTACATAGACACAGCAAGCTCCAGAGAAAGCAAAGCTTGTTTGACTGCAGTTATGATTGACAAATATAAATGTATTTTGTAATTTGGTTACAGGAAGTGATATTACCTAAGCAAGAGCCCGCTCCATTCATGGAGTTGGGTGAGCAGCCTCCCGATCTGCTTCGAGATATGCCCTCCACAGAATGTCTGTCTGCGCTGGACGCATTAGGTAAACAACTATTTTTTACAAGCTTTGATTAAACTTTCAATGTATATATGTTTGTCCGGGTGGAATCTTGCAACTGAATTTTATATCAGTCATCTTTAACCGATTGAGCTGAAATTTGGTATACACGCTTATTTTGGATGACAATGCATGCTTAGCTGTGTGACGTCATTCTAATTCCAATATGGCGGATCATCTAAGATGGCGGACAAGTTATTTTTTCTGCACTACCACAGTATGGGTATCAAATGAAAGGGCTTGCTGAGGAGAACACGAAAACGAATACAACGTCACATTAAATCCAAAATATGGGGGATCATCCAAGATGTCTGTATAAATCCAATATGGCGGAGGATGTGTTCTGGTTTGTCCAGTCCACTGCTGGACGTCGGTCTCTCCCAGGGTGAAGCATTGGGCCCGATCCTCAGCTCTTCTCATCCAATCCTTGCTAGCCACAGCGCGCAAGTCGTCACTCCATCTAGCCGGGGCGTGTCCTACACTTCGCTTGGCTAGACATGGTCTCCACTCCAGAACACGTTTACCCCAACGGTTACCGGTTCTGCGGCAGATATGACCGGCCCACTGCCACTTCAGCTAGCCGACCCTCTGAGCTATGTCGATCTCCTTGGTTCTCTGTCGGATAACCTCGTTTCGGATTCTATCGTTCAGAGAAATTCCGAGCAATAGCCCTTTCCATTGCTTGCTGAGCGACTTTCAATTTGTGGACCAGTCCCACTGTAAGTGTCCACGTTTCGGCTTCATCACAGTAGGACGCACTGATTGTATGGGGCGTAAACCAGGGCACATGCCCTGGCCGGCAATTTCATGGGGCGCCAAATTCATGTTTTACCAAAACTTCCTGCCTAGTAATGGATTCTTACTTAGCGCTTTGAAAAGCAAGTTTTTGTAAGTATGTAGTCTAGCCAAATAGCCCTACAATAACATAAAATGTGTCTTTGAGCAAAGTCAAACGTAATATTTCTATAAAAATAATAGATCTTCGTTTGACCACAATCTCACGCGATTAAGCGATGATATGGTCGAAGCACGAAGATCTAGAAGAAACCTATTTACTCTTAAAGAGGCCCGGGTTGTATTCTCTAAGAAAAACATACCTTCGCTGTACGCATCAAGAACGTAGAAGCAAAACGGTGTGTGCGAATAGGTGGTATATCAACTAGGTACGGATGGTACTGAGCCGGGCGCCTGCTTGTCCTTTGATGGACAGGAGATGGTGGAATCAGATCGTATAGTTCCTGGGCACATTTCCCAAGATGTATTCTGTAAAAGTTATTTTATCTTATTTCAGATGGATTGAAACTGGGCTCGTGCTCTCCGTTGAGTCGAGACGAAGGCCTGTCCCTCGGGTGCCTGGAGCCCGACCTCTGTCTTGACCCTGTCTCAGAAAACCTCTTCACTCATAAAGATATCAAGGTAACACACTTTATTATTGAACTCGTAGAAATTATAGGTCGAATTTGACAAGTGTCAAAATCAACACCATCATCCACAGCTCGACTTAAGTGTGTGACGATAGTGTCAAAATATCACCACCGAATAACAGAACCAATCCAATACAATCCGGGCCTCTTCAAGGTAAGAGTGAATAGGTTTCTTCTGGATCTTCCTGCTTCATGTTAGACCACATCATCAGTTACCATCATGTGATATTGTGGTCAAACGAACATCTAGCCAGTAAAAAAACAAATGACACTGGAATATCGTTCTGTCGAAATTGATCCTGAATTAGCTAGTAGTTCTGAGTGTATTTTTTCAATATGAACTTGAACCTTTATTTATTAAATATATTCATTGTTATAGTGTATGGATAACATAATAATTATTTGTCAATATGTGGTTGATTTTTCGATTTTTTCGGTAGACTTTCCTACAAAGTCATTTTTATAAATACGGAATTTATCACGTACCGTCATATCGGTGTTTCGACCGACAATGTTTCGGTTCAATTCGCGAACCTTCATCAGGGTGAGTGCGATCCGCTCCGAATAACGTCTCGCCTCGCCACTCCATGTTATATTCGGAGCGGATCGCACTCACCCTGATTGACTCACGAATTGAACAGAAACATTGTCGGTCGAAACACGGATACGACGGTACGTGATAAATCCCGTATTATAATAATGATTGAAATCAATCATGAAAGAAAACGTAAATGCGGTCAAAGTCAAAATCTTTTATTCATTAAAATCACAAGGATCACTTTGGAACGTCAATTTTACTGCCTGTTGCGCGACCAAGCCAGGAAAGAAAGGCAAGAAACAAGGCTGGTTGTTTTTTTTTAATGATCCTTTTAGAATACATAACAATAAAGAAAATAAATTACGTCTAAATTGTAACATTTTGAACGAGTTGGAGCAATTTCAATCCCAAGCTTCGCTATCATCTACATAATCTGATATGCTTTTTTATAAAGATTTTGTTTAAATGCGTTTTTAAATTTGATAATTGTCAATTTTTGCACATCACTTGGGAGTTTGTTATAAAAGCGTACACCTTGCCCTTTAAACGATTTACTAACTTTATGGAGTCTACAAGTGGCAACAGCGAGTTTATCTTTATTTCTAGTATTAAAATTATGATTATCGCTATTTTTCTTAAACAAATTAATATTTTTGTGAACATACATCAGATTTTCATAGAGGTATTGACAAGGGAATTTCATAATATTTATTTCTTTATGATATTAAACCAATCCCTAAAATCATTTGCTACAATTCGCTACAGATATGTGTTTTAAATGAATGTCGTGAATGCGGTGACAGACTATACCAAATTGAATCGAAATCGGTCCAGACGTTTAGTTGTGCAAACGTTACAAACAGACAGAGAGAGAGAGAGAGAGAGAGAGAGAGAGAGAGAGTTATTTTCGAAATTATGATATTTGTTATTCTTCTTCTTCAGGCCTTTTCGCATTTTTATTTGGGGTCGGCTCTCCTAATCACTTGTCTCCAGATATGTCTTTTCTGGATCGTCATTGGGTCTATATTGTCGTTCTCCAGGTCTTTTTTTATGATATTAGTATGAATTATAAATTCGAAAGCAATTCTGTCTCTTGTTACGTTTTTGCAACTGCTGGAACGATACGGCTGAACCGATTTCGATGAAATTTGGTGTAAAGATATTTTTTTTAATAAGAAGCTGCTGGCGGAAGCTAGTTCATTTCATAAGTAACGTGTCAAAGCATGTTTTAACGTGAGCATGTCTAAAAGCATGTTTTCCATTGCATGCAGCCATCAGACATGAAGCTTGGCTCATCATCACCGCTCAGCCATGATGAAGGACTGTCTCTAGGACTGATCGACCATGACCTCAGTATGGACGCACCTGATGATATCTTCGACCATAAGGATATTAAGGTAATTTCATCATTAACATGCTACACGGTGCATCGGAATATGTTAATTTGAGGGGTGATGGCTCTGCCCATTTTCATGAAACAAATTTTTAAAAGCATTATTATAAATACGTCATTTATCACGTACCGTTTTATCGGTGTTTCTTTTTGGCTTTTTAACATATTAAAAACTGTATAAAATGACCTTTTAAAAAAGTTTCATTGAATAAGAACCTTTTTTAAGGAATTTCATAGTAGTAGATGATATCTTTGTGAAAAGAATCACTCGTGGAAGTACTACCACCATACCTATTTTAGCCGCTAAGCAGCAGAGCCATACCCTGATGCTGTACCGGTGAAATTACAGGCAGATGAGGCTTTACACCTGTATGCCTCAAGTTGATGAACGCAGAGCAGTGCATCGTAGGGCACGTTTCTAAGGGGCGTGACCTCAAATTTAATTGAGATCACTCATAAATCAGATGATTTTTACCAAGCATTTCAATGGATTACATCCAAATCACGAAAATTCGTAGAAAAAAGTCTTGCAAACGAGGACAATAACATCCTTTCAGGGTAACACACACATATTCTGGAGCACCTTGTATCCGTCATTTTTGAGACATTTTCTTGTATAATATTTCGATAACGATTTTTTATAATAATTGTATTATTTTCTTTTAAAACTAACTTAAACGTCACCCAAAAATATCCGCCGAAGGTTTTTATAAAGGACCTTGCTTATCTTCTCTCCGTAAGTACCTAATATATATTTTTATCCAACACAGCGATTAAAAGGAGCTATTAGTAGAGAAGGACTAACAAGGGACTTGTCTTTAAGCTGCCTGGAACCTGAACTAAGCTTGGAGAACGTACCGGATGACATATTTGACCATAAGGATATTAAGGTAGAGATGTTTTTTCGAGAATTTATGATATGAACGTGGACATACAACCTGTTATGTCGTGTACGACATTAAATGAAAACACGGGTAGCGCTAATGGTGTTTTTTCAAATTCGTTACATTACATTTTCAAACAACCTTAATATCAAGTCCCACTAGTGGTTCGGCCCGAAATGAGATCGCGCGAGTCTCTCATAAAAACAAAAATATATTATTCGTAATCTTTGACTAACAAAATAGTGCCACGAAATAAATTACCAACTTACTTAATCTACAGTTTCATTCAAATTACAGGTAACGGGAGTTCATTTAAATTGGTTTTTTTGGGGTACAAATTGCAGTTATTCTGAATTTCAGACTTTTGCCTAAATTTGTGTCGCTTATGCTACACGCATACCAAATTACAACACTGTGGGGTCACTGGCGTACCCTGTGAATTTTGTCAAAGTTCAATTTATATTATGGAGAATCACTCAAAAACTACAAAGACTACTAAAATTAAAAACGGTGTCGAAATGTACTAATGAATACCTTTTATTAGACGTGCCGTGGGACCAAATAGTCCCATTTTTTTTACCCCTCTTGAACCTCAATATCTCAACAACCCCCCCCCCCCCCCACACATTTTTAGCTCATTTAATCACACCATAATTGTGCCATCACTACCTACCTATGTATCAAATTTCACGATGATCGGATAAACGCTTCGAATGTTATTCTCGGACAAACAAACATACATATAACGCCGATCTTCCCAAGTTGATTTAGATTTAGACAAGACAATTATTTTTATTTTGTGCAATAAAGAATGTTCATTCATTCATTCATTCGTTAGTTAGACCGCACTACGTGTTCCGTAAGTAACATTTTTTTACTTTTAAAACAGCTGTCAAAGGGCATCAAGTTAGGCTACTCATCGCCTTTAAGTCGGGACGAAGGGCTATCACTGCCGTGTTTGGACGACGTACCTGACGACTTTTTCGACCATAAAGACAAGGTGGGTACAAACTTTGCCCACTACTGGGACATGGGACAGTGGGATACGTATAGGCTTTTTAGAAACCGCTGTTGTTGAAACTGCCTTTTAGTTTTCCATAGTCGTGAATTGAGTTTTTTCCATATTGTACTTTTTGTGTAACAGAATACATATTAAATAAGCATAAATGTATTTTTTGATAGCCTACATATATAATGTACTAATATCTAATACAGTGTAAACTCCATATAACGTCACTCGTTTTAACGACAAACTCTCTAAAGCGTCGAAATCACTCTGCTTTGGTTGGTTTAGCTTGTCTTGCATACAATGGTACACTCTGTATAGCATTACACCCACTCTCAATAACGACAACAATTTGTAATAAAAAGTTATTTTTAAGTTGCCAAATTATTAAAAACTGCGCAGCTGTGTATATCCTTTTGTCGTTTTATTATCCTAGACCATAATAAACTCGACTGTTGGCATCATATACACCAAACTTTCTAAGAAATCCGTTCTTTTGTTTACAAAATGGGATTGCTTGCACGTGTAGCTGCAGACTGTTGTTAGTAGAAGTGATGGATTTTATCTATACGTTGTCATATTCTTAGTAGCTCACAAACTTTCAAATTGTAAACATAAACTGTAAAACGCAATAGCGTTCAAATTAAAACAGATTTTTATTGTAGGTACTATTTAACAAGACAAATCAGAAATAAACGTTTTCTTTTTCTAATACAGATTTTACTTCTCTCCATTTAACGACAACTCTCTATAACGTCAAAATATGCTTAGTCCCTTGAGTGTCGTTATATAGAGTTTACACTGTATATAAAAAAAACTCTTATAACCGCGATTTAGTTCTTTTCTTGTCATATTTTTTTATAAGTGCTGAGACTTATTTGAATTGAAAAGACAATATTTAAATTGAGCTTTGTAATTATTTTCAGTACTTATTATTGAACCGTTTTAATAGTCGTTATAATGACCTAAAGCATTAATATATAACCCAATATAACATTTCCAATCCAATAATAGTAGATTATTAAACGAGGGAATAAAGCAGTGTCTTGCGTCGCGGGCGCCATATTGAATCCCCGAACGTAACGAAGGATTCTAGAGTTACTATAATCCTGAGTGCAGAGAAGGATATAAGCACGCCCAAGATGCAGACAGCTTTATCCGTAAGGAGAATATTCTACTTTTTATACTTTCTGCGAGACAATAAAAACCAAATCTAAGTTGGTGCATCTTTGGTTCAAATTTTAATACAGATGAGGTTACAAATTCATTATAAGTGTCAAGTAGATTATTCTCCTCGTGGATAAAGCTGTCTGCATTTTGGACGTGCTTATATCCCTCCCTGCACTGAGGATTCTAGTAACACCCTCGCTCCGCTCGTGAGTTAACTCTAGAATCCTTCGTTACTTTGTGTATTCAATATACCTAGCGTCCGCGACGCAAGAGACTGCTTTATCCCCTCGTTTAATAATCTATTATTATATTGGATTCAATAAACACAGATTTATTCTACTTGATAATACATTTCTACAAATTCTCTTTTTAAAAATTCGCCCTTCAACAAAGTTATTTGTATACAGCATTCAAAAGAGATGAAATTATGCCTATCGTCACCACTAAGGCCCGAAGGCCTTTCTCTAGGCCTGATCGATGACGACATGTGCATGGACCCATCAGTTTTCGACCATAAAGATAAGGTTAATAAGGTTTATATTTGCTGCCGTTCTGTTCTCTTCGCCATATTTGTTTTTTTTTATTTTCAGCTGGTGGTTTTGCTTTACTTAACTCTTTATTTGTGTGTGTGTGTGTTTGAGAGAGAGAGAAAGAGTGTTAGGATATTTCAAATAATGATACTGAACTGATTCTTAAGTTAAAGTTTTAATTATTTGGTCTTTTCTAGGAGTATTTTTGGTACTTAATTTTTAGTGTTCTGCAGCCTTGTGTGTGTAGAAGCCTTGTGGCGCGACTTTGTGCGTCCGTCCGTCACAGCAGTTATTGAAGCACTCACCTATTGAAATTTGGATTAGTTATCAAATAAATAAGTAATGTACCGACTGTCCGACATTTTTATTTTATTTTTATTGCCATGGGACCAAAATAGTGGTCTTTTTTGGCTGTTCTTGGTAAGTTAGGTATCATAATTTTAATGTGCTTAATTTTTACATTACAACACTATCTGAGTTAGACATATATTGTCATTTATTTGCCAAATATCATACATAAAACATTGACAACAGATAAATATGAGACTAAAGAAAGAAAGATAATGAAATTATTGAACACTAGCTGACCAATCGCAACTAGCTTCGCACGCGTAGTTTTTCAATAAAACTACATATAGTTAGTAAATCGTTTAAAGGGCAGGTGTTCGCTTTTGCTCCCAAGTGATGTACAAAAAATGACAATTAACAAATTTGTAAACGCAAATAAACAAAATCTTTATATAAAATATCGGATTATTTAGATGATAGAGAAGCTTGGGATTGTAATTGCTCCAACTCGTTCAAAATGTTACAATTTTAGACGTAATTTATTTCCTGTATTGTTATGTATTCTAAAAGGATCATTAAAAACAACCAGACTTGTTTCTTGCCTTTCTTTCCTGGCTTGGTCGCGAAGGAACAGGCGGTAAAATGGATGTTTCAAAGTGATCCTTTTGATTTTAATGGATAAAAGATTTTGACTTTGGAACCCATCTTTAAATTAACTGCGCCACCCTAATCTAAGCAAGTCGCGCGGCTGTATTTGTAATAAGAAGACATCCGCTGCAGTCGCACGGCTGCCGCACTACTTGCGACCTAATGTGAAGGCGCTCTTAACCTACACCTGGGCGCACTACACCTGGGGAGACGTAAAATCGCTGATTGATAAACAGTGTTTTGTTCAACAAATTGTGTGCTTAAAATTTGTAATTCATATAAGTATGTTATAGTTAAGGATACGTGCTAGAACGCCTGTGTTGTGAAAACACGATTCCGTAAAATTTTCTCTATACAAAAAAATCCAAAGATGACTTCAAATTTATCGTTATTATGCGATGAATACTTCAATTTAGATCTTAAAACTTTATACAGTAATTCTAAACAACATATTTAAGTGCACCTGTGTTTTAAATTTCAAAATACCTTTTAATTTACATAACCTTTTAAATACCATAAAATGAAAATACCGAACTTTTGCACTAATGAAACTATTCGCTTTGGACGCCCGGTCCGCTATTCAGTCTGGCCTCGGCTTTCAGACGGGGTACCCGTGACCCTTCTCGCTCCTAACGATCACGTAATTCTTAGGTAGAATTTATATTAAGTTGGTTTTTTTAAAAACGTAGTAATGAGAAATAAGCACAACAAGAAAATGAAGGGACTGTAAATAAAAAAAAACCGGCAAACATATGATCGAACCACGTCGAGATAGGACGTGCAGTGGCGCGCGGAAATTCGAGTTTAGGCTGAGGTATAGTCAACACCGAATCGGTCCAGGCGCCTTCAAGTAATCGGGGAACATACATGAGAACCTCCTCCTCAATAAAATAACATGAGGTAGGTATGTTGTGTGGTATAGCAGCAAAAGGACCTCGACTCAGCATTATTATGTCAACTGGGTTAGTAGAAGCTGTTATTCTGCCGAGACCCGCTTAAGATAGATAGATAGATAACTCTTTATTGAATTACCACACAAACAGAAATAATACAAAATTAAGTACTAGGTTAAAATAAATAAGGCAATACAATGGGCGGCCTTATCGCTAAAAGCGATCTCTTCCAGGCAACCTTTGGATGGAGCGAAATTCATAAAAAATACGGAGTGCGGTGTACTTTAGAGGATACATTTACACATAATATATTCTAAGATATAATAATAATATGAAGTTTTAATCCTAATACTTAATATACTTATAAAATAGACTAATATATAGGTATATACATATAGCAAACTATACTAACAGATAAAATAAGTACATAAATAGTAAATAAATAACGCTAGGAAGATGACATCGTCAGGTAATGATGTTTCACCTTCAATTTGAAGGTGTGTAAGGACGATGACCGTCTTACTTCTTCGGGCAGAGCATTCCATTAGCTGAACAGCCTGGACAGTAAAAGAAGCGCTGTATAAGGAAGTGCTGTGCGAAGGAGTTCTGAGTATCAAGTTTTCTGATGACCTAAGAGTATAGTTATTTGAAGAAAGGAGAAATTCAAATCTATCTTTCAGATAGTGAGGAGAGAAGGGATTGAAAAGAATAAAATAGAGAAGAGAAAGGATATGCGTATTCCGACGAAGACGAATCGGAAGCCATTTAAGCTTTGAACGGAAGGGAGACACATGATCATATTTACGGAGGCCAAATATAAATCTAATACAAAAATTTTGTAGACGCTCGAGCTTGTTAAGCTGTTCCTCAGTGAGGTCCAGATAACAAGCATCGGCATAGTCTAGTACGGGATGTAAAAGGGATTGTGCAAGCGCAGTCTTGGTGGACGTAGGCAAAAAGTTTCGTAGTCTCGTTAGTGAACCAGCTGACGCAAACAACTTCCGGCTGGTTAGTTCAAGCTGAGCCTTCCATGAAAAGTTGCGGTCAATGATGATACCTAAATTCTTAACGGTTTCGCTGTATGGGATTGCTATTCCGTCAAAGACAACTTGTGGGAGAGTGGACCAATCAATTATGCTAAGCGTTCTTGAACTACCTACAATAATGGTTTGCGTTAAGGTACCACTAAGAAGCGATTTCGTCCTTAGTTTTAGGATGGAGAGATTTTCCATTACTTATTCGTCTTCTGCTTATAATTTTGTGTAGTCGGTCTGTAGATATCTTTACTTACCGTCTCTTTGGTAAATTCTCGTGTTTTTCTTCTATTTTGTGTCCTATCTCTTTTGATTTAACTCTTGTCTTAGACTAACTTGGTCTTCTGGTATTGTACCTAATATAATGTTCTTCTACGTATTGTGCCAAATCTACGTAATGTAGGAGTTAATACAATCTTCGCACGCGAGGGTTGTCAACATTGCCCTCTTTAGCGCAGTCATGTATAAAGTAGCTTATCTTCGGAATTATTATCAGAATTCGTAAGTGCAAATTTGGGCAAATTTTACAGGAGCAACAAAAAATTGATTTTCTCACAATGTTTGAAAGAATTATATGGAGTGACTTTTACTTTAGGTATTAAAAATCTCCCTATTTTATAGAACTTTTTAAATTTTCGCAAACAATTTTCATGATTTTAATAAATTATGATTTTGATATAAGGGCGCGAAAAGACCCGTTTTGTCTTAAAAACCTCATTTTATACCTAAAGTAAGAGTATCTCAATATAAATCTCTCATACTCGCACATTGTCAAAAAATCAGTTTTATGTTGCTCCTGTAAAATTTTCCAAAATTTGCATTCTGATTGGCCGACGTTATGCTTTAATGCAAGTCATAATCTATGTAAAGATCAAATTTCATCGAAATCGGTCCAGTCGTTTAGTTGTGAATACGTAAAACTCAGACAGATATCAGAAACTTTTTTTTTAATAACTTTGTATAATGAGATCTTAATAAAATACGTACGAAGTCACAGTTTATTCAGTACGGATGTACAATAATTTTACAGTAAAGGCCTCATCACACTGGCGATTTGTGAACGTGCTCTCCGCTAGTTCGCGACAACTCATCAGTGTGATAATGCTCTTAGACACTAGAGGCTAAAATAATATTTTAATTAGTGTGACTTTCGAATTTATATTACACTAGCTGACACACCCGCGGCTTCGCACGCGTTGTTTGTCAATAGTAAGTATTAGCCTTGTTTGAATTCAGGTCATAATCTATCAAAACACAAAATTTCATCGAAATCGGTTCAGTAATTACGACGTAGTAACAAACAAACATATACAATATTAGTGTGATAGTGTGACTAGCTGACACGCCCACGGCTTCGCACGCGTTGTTTGTCAATAAAACATTACCCTCTTCGCAGTCGGGTAAAAGTAGCCTAAGTGCCTGTATTATTTATAATCAATCTGTATGCCAAATTTTATCGAAATCGGTCCAGCCGATTAGTCGTGAAAATGTAAGAAACAGGCAGAGAAACTGAACTTAGAACTTTAGAATATTAGGATATTAGGGTATTAATACTCAAGGCAATATATTTCGTCTTTACAGATGCGATTGAGTCCGACGCGTGACCTTATGGAGGACGGGGGAGCCCTGAACCTGGCGCAAATAGAAGACCTTATGGACGACGACTCACATAACCCTGTTACGCAAGGTAATTACTAGACGGATCGGATTTGACAATCATCATCATCATCAGCCGGTAGACGTCCACTGCTGAACATAGGCCTCCCCCTTAGATCGCCACAACGAGCGGTTGGTAGCCGTTTGCGCCCAACGGCTCCCCGCGATTCTTACTAGATCGTCGGTCCACCTTGTGGGGGGCCGGCCTACGCTGCGTCTTCCAGTCCGTGGTCTCCACTCGAGAACCTTTCTTCCCCAACGGTTATCGGTTCTACGAGCGATGTGGCCTGCCCATTGCCACTTCAACTTGCTAATTTTGAGAGCTATGTCGGCACCTTTAGTTCTTCTGCGGATTTCCTCATTGCGGATTTTGTCACGCAAAGAAACCCCGAGCATAGCCCTCTCCATAGCTCGTTGAGCGACCTTGAGCTTGGTCATGAGGCCATGAGTAAAGGACCACGTTTCAGTGCCATAGGTCATCACTGGCAACACACACTGGTTGAAGACTTTAGTCTTCAGGCTCTGGGGAATTTTGGACGAGAAGATATCGCGAAGTTTCCCGAACGCTGCCCAGCCGAGTTGGATTCTTCGTGCGACCTCTTTGTCGAAGTTGGACTTACCTAATTGGACAGTTTGTCCTAGGTATACATATTCGTCGACAACTTCGAGAGTATCGCTCCCAACAACTACCGGTACGGGCACAACATGGATATTTGACAAGTTTTTATGTAAATTAGCTTTCACACCATCTGCTCGGCAATGTCAAATTATATGGCATACAGACCTCATCGAAAGCAGGTGATTAAATCCCTACGGCTGAGCCTCACGCCGTAGCCTCACGCCTACGGCTGGAATACAAACCTCGCCGAAAGCAGGTGATTAAATCCCTACGGCTGAGCCTCACGCCGTAGCCTCACGCCTACGGCTGGCATACAAACCTCACCGAAAGCAGGGGAATTAATCCTTACGTCTGAGCCAGGAGTAAAGTTGTACTGAATTTCATTATGCCCTTGCAAGCATATTGTGATTTGAATTTGGAGTCTCATATGTATTCAAATTTGAATTAAAGACCCACACAATATGAACTTATTCGTAAATCGAACTAACCTCTACACATATTTGCTTTTTATTTATATTTTCTTGTGTACAATAAAGAATAAAGAAGAAATAAAAGAGAATACTAAATATGATATTTGTAGGGGATCCAATGCTCTGTTCGTCCCCCACTTCCCAGCTGTGCCTGAGCGACGTGGTCGCGGAGGTGGCTGATAGAAGCATATCCTCAATGCTGCAGGACTCCTCCTTCCCTCACAATAACAGTAAGTAGATATATGCTCAGATTAGTAGAGTTTCTTGTGAAAGGGCTCGTCCGGGCAAGTACTACCACCATACCTATTTAATAATATAAATAAATATTGCTGGACATTTCACACAGCGCTATCTAGCCCCAAACTAGAATCTAAATGTAGAGCTTGTACTATGGGAACCAGATAATTGATAGAACACTCCCGTAACTCCCGTTACCTGTAATTTGAATGAAACTGTAGGTCAAGTGAGTTGGTTATTCATTGCGTGGTACTAATTTGATAGTTCAAGATTACAAATAACACATTTACATTTACACATAATAACTTGAAAACTTAAATTTAAGCACATTAAAACTTTCGCAGAAAACCGACTTCATACACTCGATATAAAGCGACAGATACGCACAGACCTAAGCCGTCATATACTTACACATATAACGCAGCAGGCCAATTCTATTGTGACACCTGTGATAGGATTTTTAAAACTATGTTTGGTCTAGCAAGCCATATTAGGGCTCACGCTAGAATTTAAATATAAACGCAGGGTACTTAAATTTATTGTAATTTTTATGCATTTTCTTTTAATTTAAATATAGTTAGGGTCGCCGTCATCGAAATAGATGAGGAGGACTATATATATATATATATATATATATATATACATAATACAATAATAATAACCACTAATTATCCCATAAATCAGGTACCATTGGATAAAAATCGGGTGTCAAGTGAAGTTGCAACAGCGAGTTTAACTTTATTTCTAGGTTACCTACACATTTAGGAGTGTAACACGTAATAAGACGCGGGCAACAGCTAGTAATGAAATTTTTTTTACGATTTGAATTGTGAAATCTGTATTAACGACTTTCTTAGGTGTCCAAGATTTTAAAAACCATCTCAAAAATGTTCAAGCCTTCTTCTTCTCAATCGTAACGCTCTTGACAGAGCGGTCGTGGTCAACATGTTGTATCCTTGTTTTTTGGGGCAGATGTTACACGCCTCACGATATCTCGCCGTTCAAGCCTAGGTGGGACTTTTTCATAAGTGTACCCAAACATACTATGTATTAAAATGTACCTATATGAATAAATATGATTAAGTTGAATTGTATCCAGGTCTATTATCAAAATCGGTTCAGCCGTTATGACGTGAAAGCGTACCGCACATATAAACAAACTCACTTTTGCATATATAATATTAGTATGATATTATCAGCTCCAAAGGTTGCTTGACAGTGATTACTTTCATCGATAAGGCCGCTTATTGTATTGCCTTTACTTTATTTTAGCCTAGTACTTATTTTTGTTAGTGTGGTAATTCAATAAAGAGTTATCTGTTTATCTATCAGCAGCATAATTTAAACTAATTAACAAAATTATCTTTATCTTATCTTTTATTCTTACCTTATTTCAATTGTTGTTCCAGGTTCCTCCCTCATATCAGGGGACAGCTCGATGTCCCTCGGTCTCCCAGGGCTCGCGGAGACCTGCCTGCCCAGCTTGCTGCTCGGCGGCCCGCATCACCACGCCCCCCACTCGCCCCACTCCCACCCCAGGCAACACTGCTTCGATATGGACCTAGGAGCCTAAAATTACCTTCCAGGCAACACTACTACGATATGGACCTAGGAGTGTAAAATTACCTCCCAGGCAACACTGCTTCGATATGGAGCTAGGAGCCTAAAATTACCTCCCAGTCAACACTGGTACGATATGAACCTAGGAGCCTAAAATTACCTCCCAGGCAACACTGCTTCGATAATATCGAAGCAGTGTTGCCTAGGATGAACCTATGAGTATGAACCTAGGAGTCTAAAATTACCTCCCAAGCTACGATATGGACCTAGGAGCCTAAAATTACCTCCCAGCCAACACTGCTACGATATGATCCTAGGAGCCTAAAATTATCTCCCAAGATATGGACCTAGGAGCCTAACATTACCTCCCAGATAACACTGCTAGGATATGGACCTAGGTGCCTAACATTATCTCCCAGACAACACTGCTACGATATGGACCTAGGAGCCTAAAATTACCTCCCAGGCAACACTGCTACGATATGGACCTAGGAGCCTAACATTACCTTCAAGGTAACACTGCTACGATATGGACCTAGGAGCCTAACATTATCTCCCAGGCAACACTGATACGATATGGACCTAGGAGCCTAACATTACCTCCCAGGTAACACTGCTACGATATGGACCTAGGAGTCTAACATTACCTCTCAGGCAATACTGCTACGATAAAAACGTTACCTGTCTCCTTTAAATTTCAAACTTATAAAATATTTGGAAGGTATCTGTGACGTCACACACGTCGAAGATACTATAATACTTTTTGGGACAATATCTTAAGTTAATATCTTAAGGTATCTCACGGATAAGATAATGTTAATACATGAAATCATTTTGTTATCTCTTGTCTGTAACAAACCTGTATACGAATCTTGCGTATCTTACTATAATATATTTCGTATCTTAAGATGAAATATCTACATCTCTTTTAAGATACTGTAAGATGAAAATATATTATCTTCTCCGTGTGTGATGCACTTTTAATGACATCAGATAATCACCTTGGTTCAAATAATCCTAGGAATTAGGTCTCTGAACAAAATTCTTTAGGTAACTTAATTCAAGCGCGAGCGCATACATGTGTAGTGTGGTTCCGTACATCTAATGAATATTTAGTTCGTACAGACATAGAGTTCTAACACTTTCAAGACAGTATAATTTAATTAATTCGTCTCCCAGTAAAGGAAAACCAAAGAATTCATTCCTCACAAACAAATACTTATTTATTATATAAATACAGAGGTTTTGCTTTTTCAAAGGAAAAAAATATTTTTGGTGACAATATCTAGGTAAGGAAAAGGTTGTAATTTACCTAGATATATTCTCCAATTTTTCTACAGTTACTCATAAAAACATTAAAAAAAACATTGCTGGCTGTGCGAAATGGCAACACCGCGTGCCGCGCATGCGCCTTTTCGACGTTCAATATTTTCGTAGTAAATTGGCAACGTCGCATTTTACATGTTTTACAAATAACCTTGTATACAAGATTAAATGGTCTTCCAATTAGAATAGGAAATTAGTGATTTAGTAGTTACCAAGATCATAATATACTTATATTAAATTGTTTTAAAAATTATAAATGGGGAAATTATACTGAGTTTAATTTATATTGCTAAGCTTTCATTTTAACGATTAAATTCAAAATCAAAATATATTTATTCAAAGAAATCTTATAGACTAGCTGGCCCGCCCGCGGCTTCGCATGTTTGAAATTTCCCGTTCCCGTGGGAACTTCGGGATAAAAACTATATAAAACACTCTTGTCAAAGGCAACACTTCATGTAAATGACGTCACGTCAATGCGACGGTTAAATTATGTGGATATTGTTCATACAAAAATACTAAAATATCGTTAAAAAATAGAGGGTGGGGGGAGGGTGAAAAATACTTTACGACCTATTCCCATACCTACCAAATATACAAAAAAAAATAATTTAAATCGTTCAACCCGTTTTGGAGGAGTGCGACCACAAACATCGTGACACGAGATTTATAGATATTCGATTTTGAATCCTCATTTCAAAAATTAATACATTGTTATCTAAATAGGTACAATTTAGACCAAGTCGGTTCAATTTCAGTCTAGCTGTTTTGTCTTGAAAAAAACTCTAATGTCACAATAATTTGCAATTTTAAAGTTGTACTATAGTGTGACCATTAGTGCTGTGCACTCCCTGAGGTATGCGCGCGGTGAGACGGGGAGGAGAATCGGCTGCTGTGCTCTGTCAGTTCGCCGTCAACGCTCGTGGCGGCAGGTAGTGTTATTTGTATCGGACTGTCTATGTCATGTGCGTCTGACATAGACAGTCCGATACAAATAACACTACCTGCCGCCACGAGCGTTGACGGCGTACTGACAGAGCACAGCAGCCGATTCTCCTCCCCGTCTCACCGCGCGCATACCTCAGGGAGTGCACAGCACTAATGGTCACACTATAGTACCTGAGATTACAAACAAACAGGCCAACTTACACAAAAAAGAGTGACAAAAGAGTCTTAAAAAAGAGTGGAATTTTGATAGTGAAAATGAGAAACACAAAAAAATCCTGAAATGGCAATCTAAGGTGTTAAAACATCTAAATATACATTAAATTTAGTAACAAAAAGAATAAATAAGTATACATATCTCGTTATAAAATAAAAAAAAACAGTTGAGTCATCTAAAGACCGTTGCAAACGATCTATAGATAGCTCCACTGTTAGTCTGTGTCCCCAAGACTGCATTGCCTTGAATTACAATGCTTATACGTTGACTCAGATATGCACCAGCTCTCAGCAGCTATTTATATCAAAAATTGATATTTTAATCAAAAAGTGATATATATGTGTCGATTTGTAAAATATTTTCAATGAAGTATTAAACTTGTGCTATAGTTTTAGGTAAATGGTGCTCTATTTTTGAGACGCTTTTAATAAATTTATATTACAAATGAAATCATTGTACATATGCACAACATATTTTGTATAGGGTGTTTCAGAATAATAGTGTTCTTATTTCGTTTATTGTCTTTAAACCTAGGTACATAATAATGTGGAGCTTAATAATGAACTATACCAGGTTTCGCCATTTTAGCGTACAAAACATTGCAATTAGTCACATATATTAAAACAATAAAACCAAATCAAATACATAATTAATTATATATGTCAAGGTTTTAAGATAAATGTCAGAAGTCACAATAATACATAGTTAAATCCAAAAATACCGCAATTTAATACAAGAAAACAATAGCACATTGTTAATTGAAAATGTCAAAGAATTTGGATATTGAAGTATAATAATATATAAAAATATAAATATTAATATAATAGTAGTTATAAAATATTAATATATCAAATAAAATTGTTCTCAAATTAAAGATACATGTCAATAGTTATTTCCAATAATGTTTTGATCACTCATAAATTCTTTAACGGTATATAATATGTTTTTTAGGGTTCCGTACCCAAAGGTTCAAACGGGACCTTATTACAAAGACTCCGCTGTCTGTCTGTCTGTCCGTCTGTCGCCAGACTGTATCTCATGAACCGTGATAGTTAGACAGTTGAAATATTCACAGATGATGTATTTCTGTTGCCGCTATAACAACAAATACTAAAAACAATAAAATAAATATTTAAGGGGAGCTCCCATACAACAAACGTGATATTTTTGCTCGTTTTTGCTCGATATTGATAACGGTAATAGGTAGACGCTTGAAATATCCACAGAATATTTAGTTATATATATACTTTAAAAATAAATAATTAAATAAAAAAAACAAATAATTAAGGGGGGCTCCCATACCACAAACGTGATTTTTTTTGCCGTTTGTATAGATAATGGTACGGGACCCTTCGTGCGCGAGTCCAACTCGCACTTGGCCGGTTTTTATTATTTCACCAAAATATCTTTCAATCTGCCCTTGAATTCACTACCATGAAAGGAGTGAAAATTCGTTGAACAAGCTTGGCTTTAATAAGGTCACTCCGCGTCGCAGTGGGCGAATAGCAGTCTGAGGACGCAGGAAGTTGCGGGTTCGATTCCCACCGCGGAACAAATGTTTCCATGATCTACAGATATTTGATCTGGGTCTGGTTGTTTCTCTAGTATCTTTAAAAGTATTAATTACCAAAAAAAAAGGTATACAAGTATTGTATCAGTTATCTGGTTTGGGGCTAGATAGCACTTTGTTAAATGTCCAGCATTATTTATTTATATACTCTTTAGTTAGAGCTATGTTTGTTCCACGAATTATCGCTGTAAGAGGTTTTTCAATAAGACTTGGCAATATTGGCTGTTATACCCCTTTTTAGGGTTAATGCACATATTCTGAAGTACCCTATGATGGATTTTATTATAAAATATTTCAAAAAAATTGGTTTCGTTATTTTTCACGGATATTTTATTTCTTTTTATGTTAAAGTTATTATACAGTACATAGTTTCATAATTCATAGATATTCCACTGTAGTATATACTGATTATATTTATATACTACTTTCTAAACTTTATATATACAATGATATAATTTAAAGGACCACAATTTTGTACAGTAAAGCAATGTGATAAAATATATTTTTAGAGTATATTTATTGAAAATAGTAATATTTTTGTGTATAAATAAATTGAGGGTTTTATAGTACCCTAAAAATGTTTTACCACGAAGTGCCTTGCTTTTTTAGCGAATTAGAGAAATGCTTGTTTCTAAAAAAACTATGGTTTTGTTGGAAATCTAACACTAGTTAAGGATGTCACGCGTTTTTGTTAAGTTTGTGATGAATTTATTATTTCTGTTTAAATAAATACAATTTTATTTATAACCATTATACATGTTGCAGACAAAAACTCAAAAGCGCACACGGTTCTGATAATTTTATTATGTCTAATAGATTACACGGTGTCCTTTAAATCACTGTTTTCCCAGAACAAACGTTGTTCAGACCATGGTCTACTAACAGTTTATAGCATCAAACAAGAGAATTAAAAAAAATCTAGACCTTCTCAAATAAGTCTAAATTTGTTCAAACACTAGCCGTGACATAAAGTTCATTGGCAAGCTAGCCGTAGCGTACGTACTATTATTATTTTTGTGGCGATACGGCGGCATGTTGCAGGGCGTAACGTTAAAATAGACGTTTTAAGTTCGCGACTTTTTATGTTTTTCAAAGACCGGTTTCATTTTTTTTATTTGTGTTTATAAATCCTTTGTAGAGCATGGTCTGAATAACGTTTATTCTAGGAAAACAGCGATTTAAAGGACACCATGTATAAACATCTGATCATAAGTGCAGCTAAATTGTGTTTAATTTAATATCTCTTTTAACTTTTATACAAAAGTAATATCTTATGAATAATTACGAACAAAATGTATTAAATACTTGTTATAGTAAAAAAAAAACTGCGAATCAGTGAGTTTAGCAATAATTATATCAAAAATAGTTATATGAATCGTTTTTGTTAATATTGAAATGAGTTGCATGATTGATCCGTGTTTCTCGCTCGATTGTATTATAAACTAGCTAACGCGCCTGGCTTCGCACAGTTTGTTATTAAAATATAATATAGAATCACTCAGGGGTATAATCTTTCTATCAGCGAAAGAATTATCAAAATATTTTCATTAGTTCCTATACAAACTTACTTACAAATTGATGTACAACCTGTTTTGTTATGTAAGACATTAATTTAAAACACACATCCGGCATCGTATTATCTGATTTTAGAGGTGGTTTTAATACCGGTAGCTAGAATAGTTGTCCAGTAATCGATACATTTCCAATAAACCATTTTTAACGTAAATCGGCGGCGCCTAGTCAGTTTAAGAGGTACCTACTTACATGATGAATGAATATGATTTGTTTGCCTATTTTATACAGGCTGTTTCATTCATATTTTAGGGCTTGGTATTAAGATTGTTTAAAAATTGAAAATTGTCTGTCGTTATGAATTTGAATAAAACTATTTTACAACAATGCTAGATATTAACCGTACCTGTGTTTTCATTTAATGTAGTACATAAAAAAACACGTATATTAGTTAGTTGATATATAAAAATCATTGACTAAGTACTTTAAAATAGATATCGGAAACTAATGAGCTATCTAAAGACCATTGAAAACGATCTATAGATAGCTCAACTAGAATATCTAAACTACTAAAATGACTAAAATATCTAATGATGAAAATAAATATATATTTAAACTTATGGTTATAACATTTACGTTAATTGCATTTAGATAATTATATGTATTTTTGTTGTAATATATTTATAAAATGATATAAACATAAACAAACTTCTACAATAAATGTATTTTGTAAATATATATTTATCAGGAAAATATGTCTAAAATTAGTTGTGTACATATTCTTTGAAACTGTAGATCATTACATAATATTTTTTTAATAATATTAGATCGAGCGATAAACATATTGTATGACCGTTATTTAAAATTGTATGAGATTATAATGTTGAAGTACAAAAAAATTGAATACAAGTGAATTTACGATAGTAACATTCGTCTTTTACTTGCGACCCTTTCATGCGCTAGCGGGTTACTGGTTTTTTTTTTGGTTTTTAATGCTACATGCATATGGCCCACCTGATCTTAAGTGGTAACCATCGCCTACTTATAAGTAAAACTGCCTCGTAGGTCACGGACCTTAGAAACGTGCACGATGCACTGCCCTACGTGTATCAACTTGAGGCATAGGTAAATCCTCATGTGCCTGTAATTTCTCCGGCAACTATACCCTTCAAACCGAAACAGAATACTGCTTGGATTGGTCTTCAAGTCGCGAGTGAACCGTTTTCATCTAGGCAAACGTATACCAACTCAGACTGCATCAATCAGGAGAGATCGTGCTCAAACGCTAGCCTATAATTTAAAAAGCGGTTCTCTTCTACCTTTATTATGCGCTCCGCCAAGGAGTGGAACGCCTTGCCTGAGTCTTGTGTTTCCTGATAACTACAACCTAGGGGTCTTCAAGTCGCGAGTGAACAGGTTGCGTCTAGGCAAGCGTATACCATCGTAGACTGCATCATCACGCACCATCAGGAGAGATCGTGCTCAAACGCTAGCCTATAATTTAAAAAGCGGTTCTCTTCTACCTTTATTATGCGCTCCGCCAAGGAGTGGAACGCCTTGCCTGAGTCTTGTGTTTCCTGATAACTACAACCTAGGGGTCTTCAAGTCGCGAGTGAACAGGTTGCGTCTAGGCAAGCGTATACCATCGTAGACTGCATCATCGCGCACCATCAGGAGAGATCGTGCTCAAACGCTAGCCTATAATTTAAAAAGCGGTTCTCTTCTACCTTTATTATGCGCTCCGCCAAGGAGTGGAACGCCTTGCCTGAGTCTTGTGTTTCCTGATAACTACAACCTAGGGGTCTTCAAGTTGCGAGTGAACAGGTTGCGTCTAGGCAAGCGTATACCATCGTAGACTGCATCATCGCGCACCATCAGGAGAGATCGTGCTCAAACGCTAGCCTATAATTTAAAAAGCGGTTCTCTTCTACCTTTATTATGCGCTCCGCCAAGGAGTGGAACGCTTTGCCTGAGTCTTGTGTTTCCTGATAACTACAACCTAGGGGTCTTCAAGTCGCGAGTGAACAGGTTGCGTCTAGGCAAGCGTATACCATCGTAGACTGCATCATCACGCACCATCAGGAGAGATCGTGCTCAAACGCTAGCCTATAATTTAAAAAGCGGTTCTCTTCTACCTTTATTATGCGCTCCGCCAAGGAGTGGAACGCCTTGCCCGAGTCTTGTATTTCCTGATAACTACAACCGAGGGGTCTTCAAGTCGCGGGTGAACAGGTTGCGTCTAGGCAAGCGTATACCATCGTAGACTGCATCATCGCGCACCATCAGGAGAGATCGTGCTCAAACGCTAGCCTATAATTTAAAAAGCGGTTCTCTTCTACCTTTATTATGCGCTCCGCCAAGGAGTGGAACGCCTTGCCTGAGTCTTGTGTTTCCTGATAACTACAACCTAGGGGTCTTCAAGTCGCGAGTGAACAGGTTGCGTCTAGGCAAGCGTATACCATCGTAGACTGCATCATCACGCACCATCAGGAGAGATCGTGCTCAAACGCTAGCCTATAATTTAAAAAGCGGTTCTCTTCTACCTTTATTATGCGCTCCGCCAAGGAGTGGAACGCCTTGCCTGAGTCTTGTGTTTCCTGATAACTACAACCTAGGGGTCTTCAAGTCGCGAGTGAACAGGTTGCGTCTAGGCAAGCGTATACCATCGTAGACTGCATCATCGCGCACCATCAGGAGAGATTGTGCTCAAACGCTAGCCTATAATTTAAAAAGCGGTTCCCTTCTACCTTTATTATGCGCTCCGCCAAGGAGTGGAACGCCTTGCCTGAGTCTTGTGTTTCCTGATAACTACAACCGAGGGGTCTTCAAGTCGCGAGTGAACAGGTTGCGTCTAGGCAAGCGTATACCATCGTAGACTGCATCATCACGCACCATCAGGAGAGATCGTGCTCAAACGCTAGCCTATAATTTAAAAAGCGGTTCTCTTCTACCTTTATTATGCGCTCCGCCAAGGAGTGGAACGCCTTGCCTGAGTCTTGTGTTTCCTGATAACTACAACCGAGGGGTCTTCAAGTCGCGAGTGAACAGGTTGCGTCTAGGCAAGCGTATACCATCGTAGACTGCATCATCGCGCACCATCAGGAGAGATTGTGCTCAAACGCTAGCCTATAATTTAAAAAGCGGTTCTCTTCTACCTTTATTATGCGCTCCGCCAAGGAGTGGAACGCCTTGCCTGAGTCTTGTGTTTCCTGATAACTACAACCGAGGGGTCTTCAAGTCGCGAGTGAACAGGTTGCGTCTAGGCAAGCGTATACCATCGTAGACTGCATCATCACGCACCATCAGGAGAGATCGTGCTCAAACGCTAGCCTATAATTTAAAAAGCGGTTCTCTTCTACCTTTATTATGCGCTCCGCCAAGGAGTGGAACGCCTTGCCTGAGTCTTGTATTTCCTGATAACTACAACCGAGGGGTCTTCAAGTCGCGAGTGAACAGGTTGCGTCTAGGCAAGCGTATACCATCGTAGACTGCATCATCGCGCACCATCAGGAGAGATCGTGCTCAAACGCTAGCCTATAATTTAAAAAGCGGTTCTCTTCTACCTTTATTATGCGCTCCGCCAAGGAGTGGAACGCCTTGCCTGAGTCTTGTGTTTCCTGATAACTACAACCTAGGGGTCTTCAAGTCGCGAGTGAACAGGTTGCGTCTAGGCAAGCGTATACCATCGTAGACTGCATCATCGCGCACCATCAGGAGAGATCGTGCTCAAACGCTAGCCTATAATTTAAAAAGCGGTTCTCTTCTACCTTTATTATGCGCTCCGCCAAGGAGTGGAACGCCTTGCCTGAGTCTTGTGTTTCCTGATAACTACAACCTAGGGGTCTTCAAGTCGCGAGTGAACAGGTTGCGTCTAGGCAAGCGTATACCATCGTAGACTGCATCATCGCGCACCATCAGGAGAGATCGTGCTCAAACGCTAGCCTATAATTTAAAAAGCGGTTCTCTTCTACCTTTATTATGCGCTCCGCCAAGGAGTGGAACGCCTTGCCTGAGTCTTGTGTTTCCTGATAACTACAACCGAGGGGTCTTCAAGTCGCGAGTGAACAGGTTGCGTCTAGGCAAGCGTATACCATCGTAGACTGCATCATCACGCACCATCAGGAGAGATCGTGCTCAAACGCTAGCCTATAATTTAAAAAGCGGTTCTCTTCTACCTTTATTATGCGCTCCGCCAAGGAGTGGAACGCCTTGCCTGAGTCTTGTGTTTCCTGATAACTACAACCGAGGGGTCTTCAAGTCGCGAGTGAACAGGTTGCGTCTAGGCAAGCGTATACCATCGTAGACTGCATCATCGCGCACCATCAGGAGAGATCGTGCTCAAACGCTAGCCTATAATTTAAAAAGCGGTTCTCTTCTACCTTTATTATGCGCTCCGCCAAGGAGTGGAACGCCTTGCCTGAGTCTTGTGTTTCCTGATAACTACAACCGAGGGGTCTTCAAGTCGCGAGTGAACAGGTTGCGTCTAGGCAAGCGTATACCATCGTAGACTGCATCATCACGCACCATCAGGATAGATCGTGCTCAAACGCTAGCCTATAATTTAAAAAGCGGTTCTCTTCTACCTTTATTATGCGCTCCGCCAAGGAGTGGAACGCCTTGCCTGAGTCTTGTGTTTCCTGATAACTACAACCGAGGGGTCTTCAAGTCGCGAGTGAACAGGTTGCGTCTAGGCAAGCGTATACCATCGTAGACTGCATCATCGCGCACCATCAGGAGAGATCGTGCTCAAACGCTAGCCTATAATTTAAAAAGCGGTTCTCTTCTACCTTTATTATGCGCTCCGCCAAGGAGTGGAACGCCTTGCCTGAGTCTTGTGTTTCCTGATAACTACAACCGAGGGGTCTTCAAGTCGCGAGTGAACAGGTTGCGTCTAGGCAAGCGTATACCATCGTAGACTGCATCATCACGCACCATCAGGAGAGATCGTGCTCAAACGCTAGCCTATAATTTAAAAAGCGGTTCTCTTCTACCTTTATTATGCGCTCCGCCAAGGAGTGGAACGCCTTGCCTGAGTCTTGTGTTTCCTGATAACTACAACCGAGGGGTCTTCAAGTCGCGAGTGAACAGGTTGCGTCTAGGCAAGCGTATACCATCGTAGACTGCATCATCACGCACCATCAGGAGAGATCGTGCTCAAACGCTAGCCTATAATTTAAAAAGCGGTTCTCTTCTACCTTTATTATGCGCTCCGCCAAGGAGTGGAACGCCTTGCCTGAGTCTTGTGTTTCCTGATAACTACAACCGAGGGGTCTTCAAGTCGCGAGTGAACAGGTTGCGTCTAGGCAAGCGTATACCATCGTAGACTGCATCATCACGCACCATCAGGAGAGATCGTGCTCAAACGCTAGCCTATAATTTAAAAAGCGGTTCTCTTCTACCTTTATTATGCGCTCCGCCAAGGAGTGAAACGCCTTGCCTGAGTCTTGTGTTTCCTGATAACTACAACCGAGGGGTCTTCAAGTCGCGAGTGAACAGGTTGCGTCTAGGCAAGCGTATACCATCGTAGACTGCATCATCACGCACCATCAGGAGAGATCGTGCTCAAATGCTAGCCTATAATTTAAAAAGCGGTTCTCTTCTACCTTTATTATGCGCTCCGCCAAGGAGTGGAACGCCTTGCCTGAGTCTTGTGTTTCCTGATAACTACAACCTAGGGGTCTTCAAGTCGCGAGTGAACAGGTTGCGTCTAAGCAAGCGTATACCATCGTAGACTGCATCATCACGCACCATCAGGAGAGATCGTGCTCAAACGCTAGCCTATAATTTAAAAAGCGGTTCTCTTCTACCTTTATTATGCGCTCCGCCAAGGAGTGGAACGCCTTGCCTGAGTCTTGTGTTTCCTGATAACTACAACCTAGGGGTCTTCAAGTCGCGAGTGAACAGGTTGCGTCTAGGCAAGCGTATACCATCGTAGACTGCATCATCGCGCACCATCAGGAGAGATCGTGCTCAAACGCTAGCCTATAATTTAAAAAGCGGTTCTCTTCTACCTTTATTATGCGCTCCGCCAAGGAGTGGAACGCCTTGCCTGAGTCTTGTGTTTCCTGATAACTACAACCTAGGGGTCTTCAAGTCGCGAGTGAACAGGTTGCGTCTAGGCAAGCGTATACCATCGTAGACTGCATCATCACGCACCATCAGGAGAGATCGTGCTCAAACGCTAGCCTATAATTTCAAAAGCGGTTCTCTTCTACCTTTATTATGCGCTCCGCCAAGGAGTGGAACGCCTTGCCTGAGTCTTGCGTTTCCTGATAACTACAACTTAGGGGTCTTCAAGTCGCGAGTGAACAGGTTGCGTCTAGGCAAGCGTATACCATCGTAGACTGCATCATCACGCACCATCAGGAGAGATCGTGCTCAAACGCTAACCTATAATAAAAAAGCGGTTCTCTTCCACCTTTATTATGCGCTCCGCCAAGGAGTGGAACGCCTTGCCTGAGTCTTGTGTTTCCTGATAACTACAACCTAGGGGTCTTCAAGTCGCGAGTGAACAGGTTGCGTCTAGGCAAGCGTATACCATCGTAGACTGCATCATCACGCACCATCAGGAGAGATCGTGCTCAAACGCTAGCCTATAATTTCAAAAGCGGTTCTCTTCTACCTTTATTATGCGCTCCGCCAAGGAGTGGAACGCCTTGCCTGAGTCTTGCGTTTCCTGATAACTACAACTTAGGGGTCTTCAAGTCGCGAGTGAACAGGTTGCGTCTAGGCAAGCGTATACCATCGTAGACTGCATCATCACGCACCATCAGGAGAGATCGTGCTCAAACGCTAACCTATAATAAAAAAGCGGTTCTCTTCCACCTTTATTATGCGCACTGCCAAGGAGTGGAACGCCTTGCCTGAGTCTTGTGTTTCCTGATAACTACAACCGAGGGGTCTTCAAGTCGCGAGTGAACAGTTTGCGTCTAGGCAAGCGTATACCATCGTAGACTGCATCATCACGCACCATCAGGAGAGATCGTGCTCAAACGCTAGCCTATAATTTCAAAAGCGGTTCTCTTCTACCTTTATTATGCGCTCCGCCAAGGAGTGGAACGCCTTGCCTGAGTCTTGCGTTTCCTGATAACTACAACTTAGGGGTCTTCAAGTCGCGAGTGAACAGGTTGCGTCTAGGCAAGCGTATACCATCGTAGACTGCATCATCACGCACCATCAGGAGAGATCGTGCTCAAACGCTAACCTATAATAAAAAAGCGGTTCTCTTCCACCTTTATTATGCGCACTGCCAAGGAGTGGAACGCCTTGCCTGAGTCTTGTGTTTCCTGATAACTACAACCGAGGGGTCTTCAAGTCGCGAGTGAACAGTTTGCGTCTAGGCAAGCGTATACCATCGTAGACTGCATCATCACGCACCATCAGGAGAGATCGTGCTCAAACGCTAACCTATAATAAAAAAGCGGTTCTCTTCCACCTTTATTATGCGCACTGCCAAGGAGTGGAACGCTTTGCCTGAGTCTTGTGTTTCCTGATAACTACAACCTAGGGGTCTTCAAGTCGCGAGTGAACAGGTTGCGTCTAGGCAAGCGTATACCATCGTAGACTGCATCATCACGCACCATCAGGAGAGATCGTGCTCAAACGCTAGCCTATAATTTAAAAAGCGGTTCTCTTCTACCTTTATTATGCGCTCCGCCAAGGAGTGGAACGCCTTGCCTGAGTCTTGTGTTTCCTGATAACTACAACCGAGGGGTCTTCAAGTCGCGAGTGAACAGGTTGCGTCTAGGCAAGCGTATACCATCGTAGACTGCATCATCGCGCACCATCAGGAGAGATCGTGCTCAAACGCTAGCCTATAATTTAAAAAGCGGTTCTCTTCTACCTTTATTATGCGCTCCGCCAAGGAGTGGAACGCCTTGCCTGAGTCTTGTGTTTCCTGATAACTACAACCGAGGGGTCTTCAAGTCGCGAGTGAACAGGTTGCGTCTAGGCAAGCGTATACCATCGTAGACTGCATCATCACGCACCATCAGGAGAGATCGTGCTCAAACGCTAGCCTATAATTTAAAAAGCGGTTCTCTTCTACCTTTATTATGCGCTCCGCCAAGGAGTGGAACGCCTTGCCTGAGTCTTGTGTTTCCTGATAACTACAACCGAGGGGTCTTCAAGTCACGAGTGAACAGGTTGCGTCTAGGCAAGCGTATACCATCGTAGACTGCATCATCACGCACCATCAGGAGAGATCGTGCTCAAACGCTAGCCTATAATTTAAAAAGCGGTTCTCTTCTACCTTTATTATGCGCTCCGCCAAGGAGTGGAACGCCTTGCCTGAGTCTTGTGTTTCCTGATAACTACAACCGAGGGGTCTTCAAGTCGCGAGTGAACAGGTTGCGTCTAGGCAAGCGTATACCATCGTAGACTGCATCATCGCGCACCATCAGGAGAGATCGTGCTCAAACGCTAGCCTATAATTTAAAAAGCGGTTCTCTTCTACCTTTATTATGCGCTCCGCCAAGGAGTGGAACGCCTTGCCTGAGTCTTGTGTTTCCTGATAACTACAACCGAGGGGTCTTCAAGTCGCGAGTGAACAGGTTGCGTCTAGGCAAGCGTATACCATCGTAGACTGCATCATCACGCACCATTAGGAGAGATCATGCTCAAACGCTAGCCTATAATTTAAAAAGCGGTTCTCTTCTACCTTTATTATGCGCTCCGCCAAGGAGTGGAACGCCTTGCCTGAGTCTTGTGTTTCCTGATAACTACAACCGAGGGGTCTTCAAGTCGCGAGTGAACAGGTTGCGTCTAGGCAAGCGTATACCATCGTAGACTGCATCATCGCGCACCATCAGGAGAGATCGTGCTCAAACGCTAGCCTATAATTTAAAAAGCGGTTCTCTTCTACCTTTATTATGCGCTCCGCCAAGGAGTGGAACGCCTTGCCTGAGTCTTGTGTTTCCTGATAACTACAACTGAGGGGTCTTCAAGTCGCGAGTGAACAGGTTGCGTCTAGGCAAGCGTATACCATCGTAGACTGCATCATCACGCACCATCAGGAGAGATCGTGCTCAAACGCTAGCCTATAATTTAAAAAGCGGTTCTCTTCTACCTTTATTATGCGCTCCGCCAAGGAGTGGAACGCCTTGCCTGAGTCTTGTGTTTCCTGATAACTACAACCGAGGGGTCTTCAAGTCGCGAGTGAACAGGTTGCGTCTAGGCAAGCGTATACCATCGTAGACTGCATCATCACGCACCATCAGGAGAGATCGTGCTCAAACGCTAGCCTATAATTTAAAAAGCGGTTCTCTTCTACCTTTATTATGCGCTCCGCCAAGGAGTGGAACGCCTTGCCTGAGTCTTGTGTTTCCTGATAACTACAACCTAGGGGTCTTCAAGTCGCGAGTGAACAGGTTGCGTCTAGGCAAGCGTATACCATCGTAGACTGCATCATCACGCACCATCAGGAGAGATCGTGCTCAAACGCTAGCCTATAATTTAAAAAGCGGTTCTCTTCTACCTTTATTATGCGCTCCGCCAAGGAGTGGAACGCCTTGCCTGAGTCTTGTGTTTCCTGATAACTACAACCTAGGGGTCTTCAAGTCGCGAGTGAACAGGTTGCGTCTAGGCAAGCGTATACCATCGTAGACTGCATCATCGCGCACCATCAGGAGAGATCGTGCTCAAACGCTAGCCTATAATTTAAAAAGCGGTTCTCTTCTACCTTTATTATGCGCTCCGCCAAGGAGTGGAACGCCTTGCCTGAGTCTTGTGTTTCCTGATAACTACAACCTAGGGGTCTTCAAGTCGCGAGTGAACAGGTTGCGTCTAGGCAAGCGTATACCATCGTAGACTGCATCATCACGCACCATCAGGAGAGATCGTGCTCAAACGCTAGCCTATAATTTCAAAAGCGGTTCTCTTCTACCTTTATTATGCGCTCCGCCAAGGAGTGGAACGCCTTGCCTGAGTCTTGCGTTTCCTGATAACTACAACTTAGGGGTCTTCAAGTCGCGAGTGAACAGGTTGCGTCTAGGCAAGCGTATACCATCGTAGACTGCATCATCACGCACCATCAGGAGAGATCGTGCTCAAACGCTAACCTATAATAAAAAAGCGGTTCTCTTCCACCTTTATTATGCGCACTGCCAAGGAGTGGAACGCCTTGCCTGAGTCTTGTGTTTCCTGATAACTACAACCGAGGGGTCTTCAAGTCGCGAGTGAACAGTTTGCGTCTAGGCAAGCGTATACCATCGTAGACTGCATCATCACGCACCATCAGGAGAGATCGTGCTCAAACGCTAACCTATAATAAAAAAGCGGTTCTCTTCCACCTTTATTATGCGCACTGCCAAGGAGTGGAACGCTTTGCCTGAGTCTTGTGTTTCCTGATAACTACAACCTAGGGGTCTTCAAGTCGCGAGTGAACAGGTTGCGTCTAGGCAAGCGTATACCATCGTAGACTGCATCATCACGCACCATCAGGAGAGATCGTGCTCAAACGCTAGCCTATAATTTAAAAAGCGGTTCCCTTCTACCTTTATTATGCGCACTGCCAAGGAGTGGAACGCCTTGCCTGAGTCTTATGTTTCCTGATAACTACAACCTAGGGGTCTTCAAGTCGCGAGTGAACAGGTTGCGTCTAGGCAAGCGTATACCATCGTAGACTGCATCATCACGCACCATCAGGAGAGATCGTGCTCAAACGCTAGCCTATAATTTAAAAAGCGGTTCTCTTCTACCATTATTATGCGCTCCGCCAAGGAGTGGAACGCCTTGCCTGAGTCTTGTGTTTCCTGATAACTACAACCTAGGGGTCTTCAAGTCGCGAGTGAACAGGTTGCGTCTAGGCAAGCGTATACCATCGTAGACTGCATCATCACGCACCATCAGGAGAGATCGTGCTCAAACGCTAACCTATAATAAAAAAGCGGTTCTCTTCCACCTTTATTATGCGCACTGCCAAGGAGTGGAACGCCTTGCCTGAGTCTTGTGTTTCCTGATAACTACAACCGAGGGGTCTTCAAGTCGCGAGTGAACAGTTTGCGTCTAGGCAAGCGTATACCATCGTAGACTGCATCATCACGCACCATCAGGAGAGATCGTGCTCAAACGCTTACCTATAATAAAAAAGCGGTTCTCTTCCACCTTTATTATGCGCACTGCCAAGGAGTGGAACGCCTTGCCTGAGTCTTGTGTTTCCTGATAACTACAACCGAGGGGTCTTCAAGTCGCGAGTGAACAAGTTGCGTCTAGGCAAGCGTATACCATCTTAGACTGCACGTAATCGAGATCGTGCTCAAACGCTAGCCTATAATAAAAAAGCGGTTCTCTTTCACCTTTATTATGCGCACTGCCAAGGAGTGGAACGCCTTGCCTGAGTCTTGTGTTTCCTGATAACTACAACCTAGGGGTCTTCAAGTCGCGAGTGAACAAGTTGCGTCTAGGCAAGCGTATACCATCTTATACTGCACGTAATCGAGATCGTGCTCAAACGCTAGCCTATAATAAAAAAGCGGTTCTCTTTCACCTTTATTATGCGCACTGCCAAGGAGTGGAACGCCTTGCCTGAGTCTGTGTTTCCTGATAACTACAACCGAGGGGTCTTCAAGTCGCGAGTGAACAGATTTCGTCTAGGCAAGCGTGTACCATCGTAGACTGGTACCATCATCGCGTACCATTAGGCGAGATCGTGCTCAAATGCAAGCCTATAATTTATAAAAAAATTTACTACAATCATAAGTAGCTACCTATTTTTGCCGCCATGAAGCATTTTTGTTAAACAGTCTGAAGCTCTAAGGTCTGAAGGGTACGAGAGCTGGTAAAATTACAGGCACATGAGGGTTTATACCTTACCTTAAGATGGTGGATGGTATGGCAAGTTTCTAAGATGCATGACCTTCGAGGCTTTGTTAAAGGCAATGGATAGCACTTAACATCAGGTGTGCATTTCCTTGTTCCATCTAGTACCTAAAAATATTTTCTGAAATTATTATTTTACACTACCACAACTAAGCGCGGCTTGCATACCGATCCCTAAACGTAATTAGCGACTAAACATGTTTAAAGGCGTATTTGTTTGATTTGACAACTCTCTTAAACATATTTAGGCACTATATACGATTAGGCATCGTTGCGCAAGTTGCCTGTATTCTAAACACTTAGACTTTAAAACTTTTTTTGCCAAATCGCCAGTAAAAATCCGCCATCTGCCCTAGTTTCTCCCTAAAATCAATACCGTTGACCAAATCCAAAAATTATTAATTGGAACGCTTGCATAAAAACTATCGATAATTCTTTTGGGCACACTCCGAAATAAAACTTTTCCCCCAAAATGCAGTAACTGCGATTATTTTTATTCATTCTCTGTGAACACAATGAGCGTTTCAAATTTCGATAAAATTTGCGTTTTTGCATAAAATGGTAGCGGCGCGTGCGCCGGGGACACATTACAAGTGTAGGGTGGCCATGCACTGAGGGGTGGCTGAGATATTTTATACTTACTCCTAAGGCTTGTAGATACGTAAGCATACTTAAATAATAAGTAAAGATTTAATTAGATTAAAATTATACCTAAGTGTAACAAGATCGTTCTCAAAAGTACATAATAAAAATATATAGTGTACAATACAGCCGTTTTATCTTGACAGGCCTGAAAATAGCCGTTTAGAAACCAAACAGGAAAATAAAAATGTTTACTTATATATAATATTATTTAAAACGAGTGTGCTTTAGACCACACGACTAAAGTAAAACTTCCTTTTCAAAATATTAATTTATAAAATTGTGTCAAGAACGAAATTAACTTACGAAAAATAATCAAACGAACTACTGACTGAGATATTTAACGTACGTAACGTAATTAATTTGAAAAACTAGCCATTAGTCCTACCCGTGTTTTCATTTATTGTTGTACATATCAAAACACGTAGTATAAACAGTGCGCAGTGCGGAGCGGATCGCAGTCATCCTGATGAAGGTTTACGAATTGAACCGAAACATTGTTGGTCGTGATAATGGTACGTGATAAATATAACGGTACCTAGGTATTGAAGTAAAACTTCTTTACGCACGCTTGACTTGGGGAGTATGCTGGTGAATGCGTTACGAAAAGTGCGAATGGAAGTTAAGAGGGAGATATAAGTTAGTCAAGATAGAAAGAGAGAAAGAGTAACGTTTCGTATATTACTGTAGGAGCAAGAGAGAGAGGTGCGCGTGCACATTTTCTTTATCTCTTCCTCTTATAGCCAGTGCATGAAATATAATATATTTATATATGTATATACTAGCTGACCAATCCGCGGCTTCGCACGCGTGATATACCAATATAATATAGCATATATGTTAATCCAGGTTATGATCTACGTACATACCAAATTTCATCGCAATCGGTTCAGCCGTTCCGGCGTGAAAGAGTAACAAACATCCATACATCCATACATACAAACTTTCGCGTTTATAATATTAGTATGATTAGTATGATATATATAGGGTAGGACTAATGGCTAGTTTTTCAAATTAATTACGTTACGTAGGTTAAAAACTGTTAATTGGAAATGTATCGATTACTGGATAAACATTCAAGCTACCGGTATTAAACCCACCTCTAAAAACATTTAATACGTTTCCGGGTGTGTTATAAATTAATGTAGTATATAACAAAAAAGGTTGTAAATCGTTTTATACTAGTATTTAAAATATTGATTGAAATAAATTACGAAAGTAATCAAGCCATGGTCACCCCACTAACTTCTGTGACTCGGGATATTGTTCCTTTCGTTTGATAAAAGCGATACAGTTTTTGCATTTTTTTTCACAAAATTTAAATGAAGTCCCCCTTTTGTGAATAATAATAGATTTGCATCAGATCCCGTTAACTGCATACGGCAAAATGGACCATGCAAAAAATTAGCTGGGGTAGTATACAGAATCGGTTTTTGGTTTATACTTGATTTATCATTTTACTCATGGACTAAAAGTATTTGTTATACTCTCTACTCTTTGTCTAAGCCCGGATTCCACAAAGACGTTCTAAACGTAATTAGCAACTAAACATGTTTAAATTTTATTACTAAGTTAGTTAAGTTTATTTATTACTAGATTCCGCCAGCGGCTTCGCACGCGTTGTTTGTCAACAAAAAGTAGCATATGTGTTGATCCAGGTTATAATCTACGTATATACTAAATTTAATCAAAATCGGTTCAGCCCTTACAAACATCCAAACTTTCGCATTAATAATATTAGTGTGATTATTTTCAGTCATTTTTGTCCCACTGCTGGGCAAAGGCCTCCCCCATTCCTTCCAGACATCGCGATTCTGTGCCACGTTCACCCAGCCTAGCAGAAACTTATCTAATTCAACCCTACATCTCCGTCTCGGTCTGCCGCGTCGCCTTCCCGCTGGGTCAGTCAGGGGCTCGATAACCGCCTTTGCCCACAGCTCATGCACATCACAATGCTGCGCTCCATTGAATACTGGCAAACCTTGAGCTCGGACTTCTGAAGTTGTGTCAAGAACCAAGATTGTGCACCATAGGTTAACGGGGAAAATGGACGTGACAATTAATTTTCGTTTAAGTGACAGGAAAACCTGAACACTTCATAAGATCTCCAATGGCCCAATGGCTCCTTTAGGCATTTGACGTATTTGTATGATTTTACTATTTAGGCACTAAATACGATTACCTAGGCATCGTTGCGCAAGTCGCCCTTAGCCTAAATTGTGGTGGTTCTGACCAAAGAAAGTAAGATTTACTCTCTGTTTTCAGTTTCATCTTAATTAAACCTTATTTAATACATAATATATGTATGTATTATTTTATTAATAAGCAGACTAAAGTACAAGACGTCAGCAAGCTAATATTGGGGCTCAAGTGGAGCTGGGCAGGACACTTGGCCAGACGTAGTGACGACAGGTGGACTAAGGCCGTAACAGAGTGGAGGCCGAGAACTGGGCATCGAAATAGAGGACGTCCACCAGTGAGATGGGTCGACGACATCCATAAGACCGTGGGTCGTACGTGGTTCAGACTAGCACAGGATCGGGAAGAATGGCAGAAACAAAGAGAGGCCTATGCCCAGCAGTTGGTCGACACGGGCTGTAAATGATAGGTATTATACTTCCCTCCTTATTATACCTATAAAGTAGTATCATAAATAGTTTAGCCATAAATTTACACTCCCGACCATTATCTTTGTAATAACAAAATCCTCTCCATCCAAAGGTTATCAGGAATTCACTTTAAGCGATAAGACCGCCCATTGTACTATTTGTTTTGTGTTTTCTATTTTGTTTGTATTTATTTGTATATATTGTGTGCAATAAAGTGTTTTCATTCATTCATTCATAAAATGTTATGCTTATGTATTTTAGGACACCTCAGTAAGTTGTTCAGAAACTTCATCATCATCATCATACCAGCCAAAGGACGTCCACTGTCGAAAATAGGCCTCCCCCAGAGCACTGGAAAGCGCAGCGTAGGATGGCCCCCACTAGACGGAGAGAAAACCTGATAAAGATTGCTGGGAGCCGTTGGGTACAGGCCGCACAAGATCAGAAACTTATATAAACAGGTATTTGATAGTGACTCAAACAAGTTTTTTTTGCATAACATGTAACAAGATACAGAAGAAACAGTGGAATCATCTAAAGACCGTTGCACACGATCTATAGATAGCTCAACTGCTCCAGATCACTACCAGGCGGAAGCGTCCCCAAGACACTGGCTGCATTGCCCCGCTGAATTGCAATGCATATGCGTTGACCCAGATAAGCGCTAGCTCTCGGATCACACGTAGTTTCGACCAAGTGCACCATAAAAATATTTTGAAAAAGCAGAAGTAGGTAACTCCTTTCTTTGACCTTCTTATTCGGGAATTGACATTGACGTTATTATGTCTACGTCGAATTCTTCCAAATTCTTACAAAACAGGCTCTCATTTTAATTTGTCTCCGAGCTCATAATTCCGAGTATTACAGATGATATGGAAAAAAACATTTTAAACATTATAGATGGATTATATGATGGCTCCGTCTCCGATACCTCTTGCACCGTTTCATGAGGTGGTTAAGGATGTACCGGTTGTGGTGGTGGAACCGAAGGTCAGACCCTGAATTAATAAATAACTCTCAATAGCTCCATAGTCTTGAGTTGACTCTAGGATTTATTGTGTCGTGGGTAAAAACAAACAAATATCTAGTTATTGACTACATTGTCTCTCAGCCCTCTGCCCTAGATTAACTTAGAAGTATGATTTTGCTGTATTTGCAAATGCACTTCCCAGAATTTAAGCTTTGTTTTTTTAGTCAACGCTGCAGTCTTAGTATCGAGCACCGTATTGGCTCTCTGTACTTTAATTTGCGTCATTAAATCGACCTCAAATCGGTGTGAACGTAATCATAGTTTTATTTATTAATATTTAATTAAAAATTACTTTTTTTAAAAACATAATCATACGTTCCCAAAACAAGAGTACTTAGTAAATATAACTGGTCATTTACAATGAATTTACAGCAACGACACACATTTGTTTTGACGTCACACGGTTCTCTGTATTTGCCACAAGCAAATAAAAAAAAATAGGAAAACTACACAAAATTAGGAAAGGATCAGGAGAGGAAAGGAATACGTAAAAGAGAAATATAAATAAACGGTCCTAAACATTGGTACACGGATGGATCAAAGGAAGAGAGAAGGATTTTTCAATTTGAAAGAAGCGGAACATGGATATATAAAAGGATCTTTGTAAAATTGAACGTGGTCATTGTTACTACACGAAAAGTAATAGTAGATTATTAAACGGGGGGATAAAGCAGTGTCTTACGTCACGGGCGTTATACTGAATCCCGAACGTAACAAAGGACTCATGAGCGGAACGAGGGAGTTACTCGAATACTGAGTGCAGAGAGGGATATAATGTACGCCCAAGATGCAGTCAGCTTTATCCACTTGGAGAATATTCGTTATACATTTCACACTTTCTGCGAGACAATAAAAACCAAATCTAGGCTGTGCAGAGGTTAGTTCGATTTACGAATAAGTTCTTATTGCGTTTAATAAGTTCAAATTTTAATCCAGATGAGGTTCCAAATTGAAATCATATTTTTTTTATCTAGCCTATGCTGTCCCACTGCTGGGCAAAGGCCTCCCCCTCATCTCTCCACTTTTCTCGATCTTGTACTAAATCCCGCCAGTCCCTATAGAAAGCGTCCAAATCATCGCGCCACCGCTTCTTAGGCCTTCCACGGTGTCGCTTTCCATTTACAGAGATCCATCCAAATCATATTATGCCCGTAAAATTCAGTACAACTTTACTCCCGGCTCAGCCGAAGGGATTTAATCACCTGCTTTCAGTAAGGTTTACATCTATCTATATATATAAAACAAAGACGGGTTAGTTACACCATTTATAACCCAAGAACGGCTGGATCGATTTTGATTTGATTTGATCTTTGATTTGTTGGATTGTAGCAGAATAACTACCTATTAAAATATTGGAAAAATTCACGCAAAAACAAATTATGAAGAAAAATTATTTTCTCATACCTACATAGCTGCAGCTAATGATGACCGATTGACAATTTTACCGGCGACGTACATTGGCAGCCCGCGTCATATAAGCCCGCGTCAAGATGATACGAAGTTCGCCGGGTCAGCTAGTGACATAATAATTTGAAATTGTCCAGCAGGTGGTGTGAAAATGTAGTTTACATGATCAATTTCATCTCCATTTCATCATGGGTTATCTAAGATTTTCATCCGCGCCAGATGAACTGGCGGCCGCATTCTACTGAGTTTCATTTTCAATAAGTTTTTTGTTGAAAAATTACTTTTTCCAAACAAGCTTTTAAAAGATTCATAATCGGAAGAGCAAGCAGTTTCAAATGAGCCCATACACTAGTAGCCTACTATAATCCAATCAGAAGTTCCGTTGTCTAGCATCTGTCTCCATCATGAGACCACCTCCATGGTACCATATTATTTTACTGTCACCGAAGTTACATATGTATTCCAAATAACAGCTCAATCGGTTAAGGGGAACGGGCTTAAAATTTAGTTGCAAGATTCCACCTGGACAAACATACTTGTACATACATTGCAAGATACTAAAATGCTTGTAAAAACCATGGTTTGATGGGAATCATTGTTTGAATTTGTTTGTAATATTTACCCTTAGTATTGCTGGAGTCGTCCCAATCTGTATTCAAACTTTCCATACAAGCCTTGGACAGAGCAATTAGATCAGATAACTGTTTTTGTACGGGAAATGGTATCTCACTCAACAGCTTCATTAGCTAATTTATCAGCATACTAACTGTTGCCCGCGACTTCGTACGCGTTATACTACTAAATATATATGTAGGTAAACTAGAAATAAAGCTAAACTCGCTGTTGCAACTTCACTTGACAACCGATCTTTATCCCATGGAACCTGATTTATTGGATAATTTAAGTACATCCCAAATTTCATCGAAATCTGTTTAGCCGTTACGACGTAGTTGAGTAACAAACAAGCAAATAAATAAACAAACATTAAATTTATAATATCAGTGTGATTTATTTCTCAATAAGCCGCAATGACCAGCGCGCACTATGAATATTAAATCCTTTCGCAACACAATGTAAGCACATTTCTCTTTATAGTTATCTATCGACTTTTTCCGAGTTCATAAAGGTTCTAGTTAGGTACAGTGGCGGATTTACCCTAAGGCCCAGTAGGCCCGGGCCTAGGGCGGCCAGATATCAGGGGCAGCCAATCGTGACAAAAAATTCACTGATGATAACAAAAAAATAACTCAAAGTACCTGAATATTGTAAAGGCTCGCGCTCATTATGGCGGGCCGCACTACACCGTATCGTATATAACAATAATCTTCCTAAGACAAAAAAGTCATATTCAAGTCTAAACTCGACTTGGTTGAGGCTTAATTTAAGTAAAAAAATGGTAAAAGTAGGTATGACAAAATAAAATCAATTTGGATAGTTTTACTTAATGTTAGATTTAAAACCAAGAAGAGAAACATTATTTAATCTGAAGCAGTTACAACATGCGTGTATATTAAAAAATTTAAAAAAAATCATCGTTTTTTCACTCCGGCATTTGAATGGTGAACGATTCAATTATTATTAATTTAAATTCTGGAGTTAGTTGAGAATTTTATATACTAGAATATCGAGAAGAAACAGGGGCACCTGGTACTTACAACATGGCCGGGGCCTAGGGCGACCAACAATGCAAATCCGCCACTGGTTAGGTATTATTAATTACTAGTTTCCGCTCGCGGCTTCGCACACGTGGTTTGTCAACAAATAGTAACCTATGTGTTAATCTAGGTCATAATCTGTTTAACCTGTATGTTAACAGCTTGATCAGGGAGCTGCGGAGCACCAAGGTAGGCTGCTATCTTGGCGACGTTTGTGTGAATAACCTAAGCTATGCCGATGACATGGTGCTCCTCAGCCCTTTGATTAAGGGTTTGAGAAAGTTGCTTTTAGTCTGTGAGCAATATGCTATTGCTCACAGACTAAATTATAACGTAAAGAAAACCGAATTGATGGTATTCAGGTCAGTACAAAGTCCAAGACGTGTGCCCGAGGTACAAATGAACGGTACTACCATTAAAGTGGTATAACAGTTCAAGGACCTAGGTCACTTACTAAAGGAGACGCTGAGAGATGATGACGACATCGAGCGAGAGCGGAGAGCGCTCGCCGTCCGGGGTAACATGCTCGCACGCCGCTTTACAAACTGCAATCCAGACGTAAAACACACCCTATTCCGGGCATATTGTCTGGGTATGTACACATACCAACTTTGGTCAAACTTCACTAGAAAGGCCATCAACATCATAAGGGTCCAATGATGCCTACCGGGCTCTTATGAGGTTGCCGAGGTACTGGAGTGCGTCGAAAATGTGCTCATCATCCGAACTCGCGTAGCGTCGTTTTGGAGTAGCCCGAGTCGCTCCAACAATAGCGTACGAGGACTGTCTCTGACCAGATTTATAAAAATGCAGTTTATACTCGTAAGTATTGTATTTCCGTCCACTTGGACGGAAATAAAAAATGACTACACTGGAGCATCTGCTCCGTGGCATATTCTGTATTTTTAACCAACTTCAGAAAAGGAGGAGGTTCTCAATTCTGTTGTAGTGCACTTTATTTATGTCTGTTTATTTTTGTATGTGATTTGGGTCGTATTCTTTGTGTCTGCAATAAACAAATTTTATTTTTATTTATAATCTATCGACATATCAAATTTCATTAAAATCCATTCAGTAGTTTTTGCGTGAAAGAGTAGGTAACAAACATCCACACATACATACATCCATACAAACTTTCGCGTTTGTGATATTAGTTGCATGTTGTTTTTATGGTCTGTGTTCTGTTATAAACTAGTGAGTCATTATTTGATATTGCGTTTGTGGTTTTTAATACTTCTTTTAATTATTTAATTACTAATTATTTGACGTCATTAGCGGGTGCCTAGTTAACCACAAATGCGTTTTATTTAAATAATGGTGTCACAGTCACTATCAAATGTTTTTTGCTTTGTTTTTCCTTGGTCAACCAAGATAATTATGCAATTATTATAAACGAGCTGACCAATACGCAGCTTCGCACGCGTAGTTTTCAACAAAAACATTACCCTTCTTCTGCGCAGTTGGGTGAAACGTACCCTATGTTACTCGGGGATAATGTAGGATTCTAATGGTGAAAGAACTTTTGAAATCGGACCAGTAGTTTTTGAGTTTATTCGTTACAAACATACAAAAATAAAAATCATTCCTCTTTATAATATTATTACTAGCTGACCAATACGCAGCTTCGCACTCGTAGTTTTTCAACAAAAACATTACCTTTTTTCTGCGCAGTTGGGTAAAACGTACCCTTTGTTACTCAGGGATAATGTAGGATTCTAATGGTGAAAGAACTTTTGAAATCGGACCAGTAGTTTTTGAGTTTATTCGTTACAAACATACAAAAATACAAATCTTTCCTCTTTATAATATTATTACTAGCTGACCAATACGCAGCTTCACATACGTAGTTTTCAACAAAAACATTACCCTTCTTCTGCGCAGTTGGGTAAAAAGTAGCCTTTGTCACTCGGGGATAGTGTAGCTTCCCAACAGTGAAAGAATTTTTTACATCGGTCCAATAGTTTTGGAGCCTATTCAATACAAACAAAAAACGAACAATTTGTTATACTAATGTATAGACAAGCTTGCGCCCGCGGTTTCGCACGCGTGGTTTGCCAATAATAAGTAACCTATATATTAATCCAGATTATGATCTACGTACATACTCGTACCAAATTTCATTAAAAAAATAAAAAAAAGTTTAATATCTTCCAGTGTTAAGCTACGCGCCCATAACTTCGTTACGTTGTGGTTCGAGTTACGGGATCGATTCATTGTAACCCAGATCCACAAACAATAAAGATTCATTACATACACCGTTTTATAAATGATGTATATTTCTTTGAACAGCCAAGAACACCCCCACTACCAGCAGAGTCCCCACCATCCCCGCTCCAGGACCTGCTCTCCATCGACCGGCTGCACATCACCAAACGGCTCAGAATGAAGACGGTCCTCTGTCTCCGGGGGAAGAAGAACCGGTTCCTCGTGAGGTCGCCTGATCAGAGCTTGCTTTATACTATTGAAGAGGACAATAGGTTAGAATTTAAATGATTTAATAAGAAAGAAACATTAGGTAAATGCTAATTAAACTTCATTAACGTCGTTAATTTTTATCAGTCTCTCATAAAAAAAACGAGAGAGACCACAGAACATAAAAGT
>OU975447.1:0-7500 GCA_918857605.2 Philereme vetulata | reverse complement strand
TTATACATTGTTAGCTTTATTATAATTAGGCTTGGGTATACATCTGTTACATATTGTTATGGTTAATATTTTTTTTTTTTTTTTTTTTTTTTTTTTTTTTTTTTTTTTTTTGTTTTTTTTTTTTTTTTTTTTTTTTTTTTTTTTTTTTGTTTTTTTTTTTTTTTTACAAAGTTACTATAAAATTATTTTCCTATTGGTTACAGAATTTAGTAAGATACGATTTGTTACATGAAGTTTATGAGGATAGTGGTTAACCCTGTTCGTCCATCCGTCCCAACTCGCGAGCGAGTTTCTCAACGACCGCTGCGTTTCGGTGTTTGATGGCCATTTTTAGGTTGTATTCCACTATTTTTTTGGTTGACGCTGCCATTGCTCTTTTGATAAAGTACCCTATCGCGTCGTTTTGGTCATCCGTGTGGTAGGTACAGCTGGTGGTATGCCGTGACACTGCTACCACCGCATGGGGTACGCTCTGATGTAAATCTATTGTTTTTGATGTGGTTTTAACAATGATTACCGTTTCGAACGTTAACCCCTGCGCTTCGTGGATGGTCAGTGTACGCGATCCTGTGCCCTTACCGTATCCCTGGTCGATGAGACATTGCTTCTCGCTTTGGGTATGGACCAGGAATAGAGTGTTTTGGAGCGTATGGGGTATTTGAGCACCGGTGTAATTTTGTATGTTAAGAGAACGCGCACTTAGTGTTGAAGAGTATATACCGGAGTATACCTCTCTTAGTGCATAGGCAACATCCATGGGGTTCCGGTGTGTACATAGCAACTCCTGGCTGATGTTTGTTACCAGGTTTGGGCGGCAGTACCTCATTTCGAAGAGATTTTCTCTATCGATGAAAGGCAACTGGTTGACATCTCCGATGAGGACCATTTCTTTGGCACCGCACAGCTTGGCTGCCATGACTATGGCTCCGAAGTGGTTCATGAGAGCCTCGTCAACCATGAGACGGTTGCATTTGTCCGACTCTCTGAAGCCATTAACCAAGACAGAAGCCATAGTGCGGACCCTGGTCTTGACAAGATCACCAACACGGAGCGCTAGTTTCTCCCTTAGGTCACTAGCAGCATTAGATGTTGTGGTGATGATGACGTCCTTGTCAGCATCGAAGTGCCCTACCACCCAGGTTGTCTTACCACACCCCGGAACTCCGTTGACCCACTCAATTGTTGGCGGCACCCAGTCCCTCCAGACAGATCCTGTGACTTGAGTTCCCGACATGGATTTCGCCATGTCGAGAATCTTGTCGTCCAGTAGAATCCTGGTGCACTTTGCAACAACAACCAAGGGGTCTCCTTTTGGGGTGTTGAATTTAGGTACTCCGGTCTCAGTCTCTTCGCTGCTGAGTGCCACGAAGCCACTTGTTGCGTTGTATGCTGCCATATAGCTTCCTGACATTTTGCCCTTGATGACCTGGGAGTTGTCGTTGTTGTATATGGCTGCCTCTGCCTCCTCGAGCTTTTCCTTTAGTAGGTTTTGATTACCCTGCTCAAAATTTGCCAAGATGGTTTTGCAAACCTTGAGATTGACCTCAGAGGTTGCTCGTGTAATGGCCAAAAACTCAAGGAAGGCGTTGTACGCGTGGTCTCGTGGAACCTTTGCATCTATTAGACGAGGCGGAGTTACCTGCCCCATGTCAGCTCTTGTCCTGTTTTTATTTGTTGGAGCCTTTGCTGTTGCTGTTGTAGTTTTGACTGTTGTTGATGATGGATTTCCTGACAGCCCTTGCAGCATTGAGCTGAAGGTGTTTAGAAATCCCTTGAGGTGGCCTCCGACTTTGGATCTTTTCTTACGTTCCATCATGCCACTCTGGTGGGCTGCGTCTTTCTCGGCGACTGCTTTTTGTTGGACGCGTTCGGATCCACTGATCGAGGTAGGTATTGGGTGTCCCCAGCTGTCGGTTGTAGTTTTTGAGTCGTGCGCTCTTAGATAGTTTAGGTTTTCACCTCTATCTTCGTACACAACCACCTCATGTTGTTCAGAGGCTTTTATACAACCTAGCCGGTCTGCGACTTCTCCCTGCTCATACCCGACCATCATTGCATCCACACTTATTACACGTGGAACTTCCACCACTCTTCCCGTTTCCCCCAACATGGTGAGCATCGAGCATGCCTGTGTGAAGGGGGAATTTCCTTCCAATGTGAGTAGAGCGATCGTCTTATTTCGCGATCGCACCAGTCGACATCGGTGGCCCGCCACTTCTGTTTCAGGTAGTGCACTGTACATTTTGTGCTTCATGGTCGTTTTTGAAGTGCTCCCATTTATGAGTGACGCCAAGCCCGGTGAAATGGCGACGCGATTTCTAGCCCCGATTCGGCAGAAACCTATTCCGAGCCGTTCGTTGTTGCTATCCATGAAGAGTGCCACTCCTCGGATTCTTATCCCTGGCACTCCTTTCTCTCCACATGCAAGCAGTGAATGGATAGCGACGCTCTTCGTAGTAGGTTTCTGCTGTGAGCCGGTACCATTGGTGGTAGTTGGGGCTTGGCTAACAGGTGTTGGTTGTGATTCAAGGGGCGGAAGGTTAGTGTGTCTCTTAGCAGCAGTTCGGAAGATCTTCTCGGCGAAGGACAGAAAGTGTGGTCTGCTGGCCGGGTCTGCAAGTATGCTATGCAGTTCCGGTTCAACCAGTTTTCTGTCAATCCGAGTTTCTAGATCGGTCCGAGCCGCTAGGAAACGTGGGCAGTCGAGTATGATGTGAAGTATACTTTCACTGATTTCCGAGTCGCACTCGCAACCCGGGCTGTTTTTCAGCTTAAATCTGTGAAGATACTCGGCTATCCCTCCGTGGCCTGTCAAGATCTGCACTTGTGTATGTGTAAGTTTTGTGGTGCGAGTTAGCCGATACGCTTTTTGGACGTCTGGAAGGAACCTCCTTGTTAGTGCGCCTGTTTTGGAGGTTTCGTATCGATCCTGCCATTTGCGGATCGACTCTTCACGAATTTTCCTCCTAATGTAGGACAGTGGGATCCTTCCATAGTCCTGTGTGGCGTCACCGAGTGCCGCTGCTTTTGCCAGCTCGTCAGCTCTCTCATTTCCTGTGGTGCCAACGTGCGCTCTCAGCCAGAACATCCGGACTTTCCGTCCATCCTCCAAGATCCTCCCGATGTTTTCCTTTATGCTTCTCGCCAGGGGATGGCTCAGACTTGGGTTTCGGAGCAGGTCGAGTGAAGATCTTGAGTCACTCAGTATGTTGACTATCGGTTCCCTGCTCGAATTTACCATCTGAAGTGCCCTGTGTAGTGCATACAGTTCCGACTGGAAGACTGTGCAAGCGGGGTGAAGCTTAAAGGTGGCGAAGTTTGATTCCTTTCCCTCCTCCCACCATGTCAGGGCAGCACCTACTTGGTCGTTGATTTTGCTGCCGTCTGTGTATATTTGGGGTCCGCTGACATGCTGGATGGAGTCTTCGAGGAGTTCATACTCCGTGGACATTAGGGTAGATGGATGGGGTTGGTCCAGGTATCCCACTCGGAGTTCAAGCTCCGTTCCAGGTGGGAGGTAGTCCTGGGAGAGACCTTTTTTGGCTTTGTACAGGTTTGCCGCCTCATGGATCCTGAGGTCCAGTGGAAGCAAACCCGACAGCGCGAGTGCTGAAGTGAGAGAGACAGTCCGGTAGGACCTGCACACCTTTTGGGCAAAACCTCTCTGGAGGGCATTGAGCTGCTTTTTGTTCATTTCCAGCTCTGCCGCTCGAGACCATGCGCTTGACGCGTATGTCATTATAGGTTCTACCACTGCGATGTATATGGTTCTCGTGATCTCGCTGTTTAGTCCCCACGTTACTTTAGCTGCGCACGCGAGTTGTTTGTAGATGTCTACTACTTTCTTGCATTGCGCAGACACGTGGGGCTTGAAGACTAGATTCTTGTCGATTATGAGGCCCAGGAGCTTTATCTCCTCAACGAGGTCAAGTTTTGTGCCGGCCATGTATAGTTGTGGGGTCTCAAATTTCAACTTCTTGGTGAGGAGCATCGCGTTGGTCTTTTGCGGTGCGAAGTTGAGTTTGTTGGCGTTTCCCCATTTTGCAACTTTGTCCAGCGTTGAGTTGACTGACTGCTCCAGATTGCTCACCGACTGTCCTGTGAACACGAGTACCACGTCATCCGCAAAGGCCTGACAGTATGTTCCTTCGATCTCTAGCGTTTGCAGCAACGAGTCTAGGATAACGTTCCAAAAGATTGGTCCTCCTATGGATCCTTGGACGCAACCTTTTGTTGTTTCCTTCTCGTATGCTGCCCTTGCATAGTTGACCGTGATTCTCCGGTCGGTTAGATATGAACACACCATCTTGTACAGGTTTCCCGGACACCTTTTTTTGACAAGCTGGATTTTCAGTGCTGGCCACCAGGCGTTGTCGAAGGCACCCTCTATGTCCAATGAGATGAGGAGCACGATGTTTTTAGTGTTTACTCCTTTTTTTACGTGCTCTAATAGGTCATAGAGGGCGTCCTCGGTTCCTCTTTGTGGCATGAAGCCGTATTGGTTTTTGTGTAGTGTTGGGAGAATGTGCCATTGGAGTCGACCAATCATTAACTTCTCAATGGTTTTTCCGAGAACGGATAGAAGGCCAATGGGTCGGTATGACTTTGGGTGGGTGTAGTCTGCCTTCCCTGGCTTTCGGATTATGACCACGTGTGCCGCTTTCCAGTGTGTGGGGAAGTGTTTTAGCGATAAGCATTTGTTTGCTATCGCCATGAACACCTCCTTATTACATCTTATGGCTGCAGCACAGATGTCAGCGGTTAGCCCATCTGGTCCGGGTGCTTTTTTGGGGTTTTGTGTTTGCAATACTTTTTCCAATTCCGCTGACGTGAAGGGTGGGTCATCTTCCGAAAGGCCCTCTAATACGTTCTCCGCCATTTGATATCGAAGTTTAGCGTGATGTGATTGGTCGGTACTCTCTGAGTCGTCTGGATAGAAGGTTTTGGCTAGGAGTTCTGCCGACTGTTTTGGGGTTAGGGTGTTACCTTCAGGGCTTCTCAGAAGCATGTCCTCCTGCTTTCCTGACGTTTTCCTGATTACCCTGTAGATTTTATCCCACATACTCTCCTTTTCCTGAGTCGTGCAGAACTCCTTCCAGCTCTCCGTTTGGGCTTTTTCTGCTCTCTCTGAGTACGACATTTTGGCTTTCTGGTACTCTTCTATTACCATTTTTTTCCTATGGGGAGCTGCATTCCTGATTCTCCTCTTTTTCCTGAGGACCTCTTTTTTAAGATCGCCAAGCTCTTTCGACCACCACGGGGGCTTGGGATCGCCTGCCCTATTTCCTGCAATAGGGATGGTTTGTTTGCAGGTCTCGTGAATGGCCTCTGTGTAGGCTGTGATCTTATTTTCAAGGTCTTCTGGGGTTTTTGACTCCACTACTGAGACACGCGTGATGTCTCGTTCTGCTAGGATCGTTTTTAGCAGAACTGAGAATTCGGTCCACTTTGCCTTCTTGGTGTTATACTTGCGCGTCGTGATCGGCCTGAGAGTTTCTAGGGCCTTTCCTAGGCGCAAGTTGAAGGTGATAGCATTATGGTCCGAAGTGACGAGACTTTTGTCTACTCTCCAATTTTCGATTTTTCCGAGCAGAGACATGCTGCAAGCAGAAACGTCTACTATACTTGTGCACGCTCTGTCGTTTCTGAAAGTCTCGAAGGTTGGAGTGTCTCCGGTGTTTAGGATTTGGAGTCCCTTTTCATTCAGGAATGCATTGTAGGCTTCCCCTCTGTCGTCCTCAGATGCGCTGCCCCACCAGTGACTCCAGGCATTAACATCTCCCGCGACTATGAGGTTGTGTGTGTCCAATTTGTCGCAGGCTTTTTTGATTCTATCAAGATAAGGCACGATGTCCTGGTCCCCCTCTAGATAGACGGATACCACTCCCAGTTTAAGGCCTCCTCCGATAAGAAGGACCGCCGCTTCAGTCTCGGTCACCAATTGAGGGTCATGTATTACCTCCAGCCGGTCACCGAATACTATGATGGCTGCCTTCACCGGTTTTTGCCTGTTTAAGGTGCATTGGATTACCCGAGTCCCCGGATGTTGTTTGAGGACACCGTTTTTTCCAACGTAGGGTTCTTACCCGAGTCCCCGGATGTTGTTTGAGGACACCGTTTTTTCCAACGTAGGGTTCCTGGACCAGGGCGATTGTGATGCCCCTGTCCACTGCCACCTGGAGTAGTTCCGCCGTAGCCAGTTTCGAGCGTTGCAGGTTGGCTTGGATGAACCTCAAACCTGCTCCACCCGTTTTATGAGGGACCGAGCGTTGGTACTGTGAGGGGCCCTTAGCAGTAAGAAACTCGGGACCGCGCTATAGCATCCCATTTTTGTTTCTCTGGGCACTCTTTGCTAAAAGCATTGTGCGCCAGGTCTATGCTCGTTCCGTGCGCGGTCGAGCAATTCTTACATTTTGGGGGGTTCCCCTCTAGTCTCCCCTTGCATTTTTCCCAGGAGTGAGACTTGCCGCAGTGACTGCATAGCTCGTCTCTCTCCCGGCAGACCACCTTTGTGTGGCCGAAGCCAAGGCATTTAGTGCATTGCACTAGGGGGGAGTGGTCAAACACAGGCCTGCGCTGCATGCCTATGTAGACCTTCCCTGCCTCTGTAAGGTTTCTGTGAATAGAAGGGGAGACTTCCAGGACCGTGTGGCACTCTAGGGTGTTGCGTGCCTTTTTCCTGTACCTCATCTTGATAGTACTCTCCTGAAGGTTGATGTCCTTCAGGAGGTGTTTGTTCTGTATTAGTATGTTTTCTATAATATCTTTGTCGCTGTGGTAGGATAGGACATCCTTCACGATGACCAGTGGGTTGACTGCCCTCGCAACCTCCGCCTTTAGGCCCTTATCTAGCCTCACCCTGCTCTGCACGAGATTTAGATCTTCTTTGGAGCTACAGCTCAGAATAACTTTACTGTTCCTAGCTTTCCTGACTTTGTCGATCTTTGCTCCCGTGTTCTTTGTGTCCAGAGCTTCCCTGATACGATCAATCACGTTTTCCCCGGTGTTTTGGGGATTGTTTGATGTGATGATTAGGGTATGGTTTGGCTTTAAGGGCGGTGGTGGTTTAGCGGCGACCTTTGCGTAGGTCAGCCTTCCCTTCGAGCTGCCTCCTTCCTCCGCTTTGGCGAGTTCCGTTTCGAGGTTGAGGGATGGTGGTGGTGCCCTCATCTTTTCTTCCCGAAGCGTTCGAAGCTCAGATGTCACGGCTTCCATTCTCTCCGTTAGAGGTTGTAAATATTCCTCTAAGTTGAGGAGAATGGGTTGTGGTGGTTCGGATGGTGGTGCCCGTTCAGCTTGCATCGTTTGAAGGATGCCCCTTATCTCCTCCACCTCGTGCCTCAAGCCTGGTTCAGACTGTGCCACAGGGGGGTTCGAGTCCCGTTTTTCAATTGCCTTTTTGTTAGATTCCAGGATCTGTTGCGTTTTTTCCTGATCTTTTGTGAGACCTCTTCGGAGCTCATCAAGTTGATTTTGGAGAGTGTCCATTCCCGCCTTAAG
>OU975446.1:10739963-10742463 GCA_918857605.2 Philereme vetulata | reverse complement strand
TCATGGCACGACGGAGTCTCCTCTCTTCCGATCCGGTGCAGGTACGATCCGAAGCATCCATGCCCGGACAACACCTGCACCATCCGGAACGAAAGGTAACCGTTGGACCTCTCGAGCCAATCTCGCAGGACCGGCCCGAGAGCGTCCAACGTTCGTCGGCCAAACGCGGCGGAGGCGAGGTCCTCCGTCCAGTGGTGGAAGATCGCGTCCTTCGCTTCTCGGCGGACGGCCTCCCGCTCTTCCGGGGCAGGGTGCTCCCCGAGAGCCTTACGCCCCGCCCCCCACTCGTACACTCTGGCGAGCACCCACGCTTCGAGCTCCCAGGGAGGGGTGCCCGCCAGAGCGCACGCCGCCGCAAAGCTCACAGAGGAGTAGGCCCTCGCTACCCGCTGCGCAATGGCCCTTTGAGGCCTGCGGATCGCAGTAGCGTTCTCCCTCCTTCGGAGGGAACCTAACCTAACCTAACCTAACCTAACCTAACCTAACCTAACCTAACCTAACCTAACCTAACCTAACCTAACCTAACCTAACCTAACCTAACCTAACCTAACCTAACCTAACCTAACCTAACCTAACCTAACCTAACCTAACCTAACCTAACCTAACCTAACCTAACCTAACCTAACCTAACCTAACCTAACCTAACCTAACCTAACCTAACCTAACCTAACCTGACCTGACCTGACCTGACCTGACCTGACCTGACCTGACCTGACCTGACCTGACCTGACCTGACCTGACCTGACCTGACCTGACCTGACCTGACCTGACCTGACCTGACCTGACCTGACCTGACCTGACCTGACCTGACCTGACCTGACCTGACCTGACCTGACCTAACCTAACCTAACCTAACCTAACCTAACCTAACCTAACCTAACCTAACCTAACCTAACCTAACCTAACCTAACCTAACCTAACCTAACCTAACCTAACCTAACCTAACCTAACCTAACCTAACCTAACCTAACCTAACCTAACCTAACCTAACCTAACCTAACCTAACCTAACCTAACCTAACCTAACCTAACCTAACCTAACCTAACCTAACCTAACCTAACCTAACCTAACCTAACCTAACCTAACCTAACCTAACCTAACCTAACCTAACCTAACCTAACCTAACCTAACCTAACCTAACCTAACCTAACCTAACCTAACCTAACCTAACCTAACCTAACCTAACCTAACCTAACCTAACCTAACCTAACCTAACCTAACCTAACCTAACCTAACCTAACCTAACCTAACCTAACCTAACCTAACCTAACCTAACCTAACCTAACCTAACCTAACCTAACCTAACCTAACCTAACCTAACCTAACCTAACCTAACCTAACCTAACCTAACCTAACCTAACCTAACCTAACCTAACCTAACCTAACCTAACCTAACCTAACCTAACCTAACCTAACCTAACCTAACCTAACCTAACCTAACCTAACCTAACCTAACCTAACCTAACCTAACCTAACCTAACCTAACCTAACCTAACCTAACCTAACCTAACCTAACCTAACCTAACCTAACCTAACCTAACCTAACCTAACCTAACCTAACCTAACCTAACCTAACCTAACCTAACCTAACCTAACCTAACCTAACCTAACCTAACCTAACCTAACCTAACCTAACCTAACCTAACCTAACCTAACCTAACCTAACCTAACCTAACCTAACCTAACCTAACCTAACCTAACCTAACCTAACCTAACCTAACCTAACCTAACCTAACCTAACCTAACCTAACCTAACCTAACCTAACCTAACCTAACCTAACCTAACCTAACCTAACGAACCATCATGTCGCATCCTTGAGATCCGAACGGGACTGCGGAGACACCATCTCCACTGCTTTTGAGAGGGATGAACTTCTCAACGTTGTCAGAAGAATTGGACCAGCAAAGGCGCCTGGAGATGATGGCTTTACTGCCGATATCTGCCTCCGTGCTATTCTCGCCACTGATGACCTGTTCCTGAAGATCCTGAACAAGTGCCTGGAGCTGGGATATTTCCCCAAACGATGGAAAAGGGCAATCATTAGGATTATCCCCAAACCACAGAAGGAGGACTACTCAGCTGCCAAGGCCTATAGACCAATAGGACTGTTACCCGTATTTGGCAAAATCCTGGAGAAACTTTTCGCCACCAGACTCATATGGCATCTTGGAAAATCGGGGGCCTTAAGCAAGCGGCAGTACGGGTTCATGCCCCAGGTTAGCACAGAGGATGCCCTGTATGACGCCGTGGGCTTCATCAGACGTGAAGTTTCTGCTAAGAAAATGGTTGCAGTTGTGTCCCTAGATATCGAAGGGGCGTTTGATGGAGCCTGGTGGCCACTGATCCTTCAGCAACTCATCTCTAAAGACTGTCCCAGAGATATCCTCCTGCTCATCGACAGTTACTTGTCGGAGAGGTCAGTGTGCGTCCAGTATGCAGGAGTGCAGAAGGAGAAAATAACCAACAAAGGGTGCATACAGGGTTCCACCTGCGGGCCTA
>OU975446.1:10727463-10734963 GCA_918857605.2 Philereme vetulata | reverse complement strand
CGGCAACTTCCCAGATACGACAGGTACCCGTTGTCTTTCGCAAAGCACTTCACCAGGTTGAATTCCATTGAAGAATGGCAGCACCGCTACGAATCTGCTTCAACAGGAGCTATAACAAAATTATTTTTTAAGGATGTAACCGTGGCATATAGAATATTGAGACATATTACAATGGATAACTTTCTTGCTCAAATTTTCACAGGTCACGGGGGTTTTAATAATTATTTACATAGATTTAAGTTAATTGAGTCTCCGTTGTGCTCTTGCGGTGAAGATGTCCCTCAGACTGTACAGCATATTTTAGTTGAATGCTCTAAATTTGTTAAAATTAGGTATGACTGCGAGAGCGCAATGGCAACAGATATAAAAATAGATAATTTGGATGTCATACTTAGTGACGACGACTGCAGACGGATATTTCTCACTTTTGCGAAGACCGCTCTTCGCAAAATTGGGAAAGAGAATGGTTCCGTTTTGGAGGTGGTTTAGTTTATATTATTGTGCTTTGTCCTGTTGTCAATATGTATTCGTTAACTTTTGATCTTATTGTAGGTTACTGATTGTTGTGTGATTACTTACATGTCTAGATTGCATTTCCTGTCCCGGAACACAGCACACAGTATTATTTCAGTCTCTGTTTTGGTTATTTCTCTTATAATCGGAGAAATAACCGAAATATTCAGAAAATTTCAGTCTTATGTAAACAAACAAAATATAGCGTCAATCTGTCTTCACTTCAATCAAGATTGTCAGTCAGTTTTGACAGTGACAGCAATAAAAGTTTAATGGATAGTCCACACGAGTGTAGTTGTAAAGATGGAACGGTTTCACACTTTGTAAAATGTTATGTGATGTGGTGATCTGTGGACAGATAAAATAATAGTTGAATAGTTTTTGTGCAATTGATTTATATATTTAAAAAAAAAATCTAATTTATAAGATTGATCAATTGTAAAATAATTATAATGCATGAATTAGAAAATATATGGTATGAGTTTATTTTATTGTTGAAATTAGTTAATTATATTATTTTTAGTTCTTAGTGAAAGAAATCAAAATAAGGAAAATTGTATAATTATTGATTGATAATTGATTCTATTGTTAAAGAAATAGAAATTCAATATGAATTAAATAAGTTAAGATTATGATTTATAATATGGGATATATATATATATATATATGGGATATATAATATCATTTAAGCGATATATTGTAGTAATAATATGGTATAATTTTTATGTAGGTAATTGATTAACATGTTTGAAAAATCTAATAATAAAAGATTAATCAATTGATTAATAGTTATACTAATGCATTAATTAGAAACATATGGTATGAATTATATAATTGATGATATTAGTTAATTATATTGTCATTAGTTCTTAGTTTAAGAATTCAAAAATACAGATAGTTGCATGATTAATAATTATGTTATTGAATAGATAAAATTAATGTATTTGATTCTATTTTTGATAAATAGAAACTCAAAATGAATTAAGCGAGTTGAAAGAAATCAAAATAAGGAAAATTGTATAATTATTGATCATTGATTAATAATTGATTCTGTTGTTAAAGAAATAGAAATTCAATAATATATATATATATATAATATATAAATATGAGATATATAATATCATTTAAGCGATATATTGTAGTAATAATGTGGTATAATTTTTATGTAGGTAATTGATTAACATGTTTGAAAAATCTAATTATAAAAGATTGATCAATTGTTTAAAAGTTATACTAATGCATGAATAAGAAACATATGGTATGAATTATTTAATTGATGATATTAGTTAATTATATTGTTTTTAGTTCTTAGTTTAAGAATTCAAAAATACGGATAGTTGCATGATTAATAATTATGTAATTGAATAGATAAACTTCATGTATTTGATTCTATTTTTGATAAATAGAAACTCAAAATGAATTAAGCGAGTTAAAATTATGATTATGATTACACTTAATATAGTTAGTACTGTAATAATGTCTTATAATAGTATAGTGTTTAAGTATAATGTTAGATTGGTAATTTTAATAAAGATTATAATGTTGTTGCAATATAATAGCAACAGTAGCTCGCGGGCCGGGCCACTGCGCCCGGACAGGAAAAAAAAAAAAAAAAAAAAAAAAAAAAAAAAAAAAAAAAAAAAAAAAAAAAAAAAACCTAACCTAACCTAACCTAACCTAACCTAACCTAACCTAACCTAACCTAACCTAACCTAACCTAACCTAACCTAACCTAACCTAACCTAACCTAACCTAACCTAACCTAACCTAACCTAACCTAACCTAACCTAACCTAACCTAACCTAACCTAACCTAACCTAACCTAACCTAACCTAACCTAACCTAACCTAACCTAACCTAACCTAACCTAACCTAACCTAACCTAACCTAACCTAACCTAACCTAACCTAACCTAACCTAACCTAACCTAACCTAACCTAAAGGTTCCACGAGACCACGCGTACAACGCCTTCCTTGAGTTTTTGGCCATTACACGAGCAACCTCTGAGGTCAATCTCAAGGTTTGCAAAACCATCTTGGCAAATTTTGAGCAGGGTAATCAAAACCTACTAAAGGAAAAGCTCGAGGAGGCAGAGGCAGCCATATACAACAACGACAACTCCCAGGTCATCAAGGGCAAAATGTCAGGAAGCTATATGGCAGCATACAACGCAACAAGTGGCTTCGTGGCACTCAGCAGCGAAGAGACTGAGACCGGAGTACCTAAATTCAACACCCCAAAAGGAGACCCCTTGGTTGTTGTTGCAAAGTGCACCAGGATTCTACTGGACGACAAGATTCTCGACATGGCGAAATCCATGTCGGGAACTCAAGTCACAGGATCTGTCTGGAGGGACTGGGTGCCGCCAACAATTGAGTGGGTCAACGGAGTTCCGGGGTGTGGTAAGACAACCTGGGTGGTAGGGCACTTCGATGCTGACAAGGACGTCATCATCACCACAACATCTAATGCTGCTAGTGACCTAAGGGAGAAACTAGCGCTCCGTGTTGGTGATCTTGTCAAGACCAGGGTCCGCACTATGGCTTCTGTCTTGGTTAATGGCTTCAGAGAGTCGGACAAATGCAACCGTCTCATGGTTGACGAGGCTCTCATGAACCACTTCGGAGCCATAGTCATGGCAGCCAAGCTGTGCGGTGCCAAAGAAATGGTCCTCATCGGAGATGTCAACCAGTTGCCTTTCATCGATAGAGAAAATCTCTTCGAAATGAGGTACTGCCGCCCAAACCTGGTAACAAACATCAGCCAGGAGTTGCTATGTACACACCGGAACCCCATGGATGTTGCCTATGCACTAAGAGAGGTATACTCCGGTATATACTCTTCAACACTAAGTGCGCGTTCTCTTAACATACAAAATTACACCGGTGCTCAAATACCCCATACGCTCCAAAACACTCTATTCCTGGTCCATACCCAAAGCGAGAAGCAATGTCTCATCGACCAGGGATACGGTAAGGGCACAGGATCGCGTACACTGACCATCCACGAAGCGCAGGGGTTAACGTTCGAAACGGTAATCATTGTTAAAACCACATCAAAAACAATAGATTTACATCAGAGCGTACCCCATGCGGTGGTAGCAGTGTCACGGCATACCACCAGCTGTACCTACCACACGGATGACCAAAACGACGCGATAGGGTACTTTATCAAAAGAGCAATGGCAGCGTCAACCAAAAAAATAGTGGAATACAACCTAAAAATGGCCATCAAACACCGAAACGCAGCGGTCGTTGAGAAACTCGCTCGCGAGTTGGGACGGATGGACGAACAGGGTTAACCACTATCCTCATAAACTTCATGTAACAAATCGTATCTTACTAAATTCTGTAACCAATAGGAAAATAATTTTATAGTAACTTTGTAAAAAAGAAAAAAAAAAAAAAAAAAAAAAAAAAAAAAAAAAAAAAAAACAATATTATACACATCTATAAAAAAAAAAAAAAAAAAAAAAAAAAAAAAAAAAAAAAAAAAAAAATATTAACCATAACAATATGTAACAGATGTATACCCAAGCCTAATTATAATAAAGCTAACAATGTATAATAAAATCCACCTAAGAAGTAACTCTAACAACTATAACCATGTATACTCTAACTTCATATATCACTATATAACAACAATTAAACAAAATGAATGTTTTAATTATAGATCTTATAACATAAAATAACCAAAATTGTCTTCAAAAACAAAATGATATGTATAATTTAAACTAGCATAACGATAATGGTATTCATTGTATTTATATAAATAACAAGAACATTATGTATCAACTAGAATTAAGTCAATATCAAGTTTCCTTACTGAGTAAGTCTCTTAATTTTAAGTTTGTAATAAAATAATGAGTTACTAAATAAAGAATTAAATTAAAAAAGAGCACGGACTGCAGTCTGTGGAGCATAGTTTAAAAAAAAAAAAAAAAAAAAAAAAAAAAAAAACCTAACCTAACCTAACCTAACCTAACCTAACCTAACCTAACCTAACCTAACCTAACCTAACCTAACCTAACCTAACCTAACCTAACCTAACCTAACCTAACCTAACCTAACCTAACCTAACCTAACCTAACCTAACCTAACCTAACCTAACCTAACCATTCGCGCTCGAACCGCACTCGAGAGCGCCACGAATTAGTCTTGATCCGCACGAAGAAATTCACAAAAAATTGAAAGTTGTGTTTTTAGTGACTTGTGACATATCTAAAGTTGCGCAAAGTAAAGGCGCACACGACTGTGAAAACCGTGTTTCGATTAGTTTTGTGTGCGCGAAGTTATTCACAAAAAAGTTAAAATCACAAAAAATTTTAAACTTCAAAGTGAAACGCCGCTCGTTTTTGAGCGGTGACCTATAATTTTTCCACTGCAGAAGAGAAGGTATTTTGGCGCCCTGCACATTGGACTATATTTTGGATTTTTTCCGTGCAAGCGCACGGAATAAAGTCCAAAAAAACAAAAACCACGTGGCCACGAGGTCAGTGACCCCGGGCAGCTGGACAAATTTTGAAAACGGGACCAACTGAACATTGTTGCTCTGAAGCAGGAGGCACTTTAATATTTGAAAAAGGTGAAGATTTGACAAAGTTATAGACTTTTTAAATTTTGTAAATTTTTAAAATTAATTATTTTGTAAAAGTGAGCGGTGACCCCCTAATTTTAATTAGTATATTAATTAGATTTGTAGACTTCTAACATCTTAAAAAATTTCAAACTTTTCCAATTTGGTAGTTTTAAAGTTATTCCGTTTTGACCTTTTGACCTACATTCGAGGTACCCCAAAATTATTAGATAAGAAAAATGTATTAATGTCAGTTAATTTCTAACCTTTTAACTTAAATTTGTGTATTTTTAGATTTTAGATTAGTTAATTTTTTGATATAGAAATCAACATTATAAAATATAGTACATTTTTCAAAAATTATTTTTTGGAAATGCGAGCACTGCGCGAAAGTTTTTAAATTAAATTTGTATTAATCATATACCTTCTAACAAGTTTGCAAAATTTTAGAATTTTCGAATAAGTAGTTTTTAAGATATAGATTTTTAAATGTTTGACCTTGAAAGTAGGTACCCTCAAAGTTGTATTTAAAAATTTTGTAAGTTAAGAAATTGATTTAATATTTAATTTTAAATATTTGAAAGCTTTTCCGGATTGAATCGGACTAAAATTGTATTTTTAACAGCATTTTTAAGAGTTTTTTAGGTATTTTTGTATATAATTAAATAGGGGGCCTCTATTTTATATTATAAAGGCGCGAAGTAGACTGGGGTTAAAAAACCCTTTCATTTGACCCCAAACTCGGGGTAAATTGAGCCAAAACTGCCAAAGTTAGTTTTGAGCGGCCATATTGGCGGCCATCTTGAAAATTTTAAACTATTGATAACTTTTGACCTAATTGTCGTATTGGGATGGGACTTTCAGTGGTGGACTCGTCTTGACCAAGCCTATCTTTAAACATCCCTTTAGAGCTGGTTTTTTGAAAAACTTTTCTGACTCCAGTAGGCGAAAGTTCATAGCGGGTATACTGCGGATAGTCAAAATCCCAGTTCTCTGCGACTAAAATTGACCGAGTTACGGCACTTTTTGAGTTTGGCGGCCATTTTGTCCGCCATTTGTAAAAATTGTAAAGCTTCATATCTTCTGAACCAAAGCTCCGATTTTGACGGGGTTTTTTGCGAGTGGTAGGGCAGCTTTGGGCCTTTCAGCTAAAATATAGAGACCGACTCTACGTAGAGCAAAAATTTTCTTTTTTATCTACATTTCACACACTACTTCTAAATTACCCACCTGTGTCCTATTTTCGCTGGCTGGCCGAAGCTGAAGAGTACCTGAAACAAAAAGAATAGGATTAAAATTGGGAAACCTACATTAGGCATAAGTACTATTTATTTACAACTTATACAAACCTTATTGACCTCATATATGTATTATTGATCCCAATTTAGTCTAACTAAATTGTTAATTTATTTTATAAGAATTAATTGACGTGACCTCTGATATCACCTACACATAATGTTCGGTATACGTACACCGCCCGTAAAGACGAAGGGGACTGAACCCAAAACATCCTCTGAGAAGGCGGGGCCCTCTCACGAGGAAGCAGAAAGGCCAACTACCTCAAAAGTAAGGCGCAGTATTGGAGAATGGGAGACAGGAAAACCGGAGCAACTACCATCAAAAACTCCACCAAAGAAGGCTGCTCCCAAGGCTCCAACAAAACTGAAGCAAAAGACGGTGCCCTCACAGGAGGGAAAACACGTGACCAAAAATCCGTCCGTAGAAGTGCCGAGCCCTCCAGTTGAAAAGACAAAATACGCAAGCAGGACAACGGAGGCAAAAGCCATGCTCACAAAAGCAAAGATGTTCCTAAACGACTCGCGGAATCTCCGAACAGACATCAAACTGGATGTCACCCAAGTGATCGAAAGGCTTTATGAGCTGGTAAAAGAATCAGAGGCGGAAAATCGGTTTTTCGCGGGCAAAACTGTTGAAAAGGAGAACGAGAGTGAGCTTTACGCTGGTCGTAGTGAAGTAAAGGGAAGTAAAGGAAATGACCTAGAAAGGAAATTAGACGAACATAGCATATTGCTAAAAGAAAACAGCGCAAAAATGGACATATTGAAAGAGACCATAGAAATGCAGAGAGAGATTCTTGAGAAAACTACTTATGCAGGTATTGCTGCCGGCCAGCCTAAGACATCACCCAGTGAACGGGCTGTGCTGCACTCCGTGGTGGTTTCCTCAAAGGACGAGAATAGGACAGGAGAAGATGTACTAAACAGGATCAGAGAGGTAGTAAATGCAAAGGAAGGTGGAATAAAAGTAGATAGAGTAAGGAAAGCTAAGGACAGGAAAGTCATAATAGGATGCAGAACCGAAGAAGATAGACAGAAAGTAAAAGAAAGGCTAAGGAAAGATGAGTCGCACCTCAATGTCGAAGAAATAAAAAACAAGGACCCTCTTCTGAT
>OU975446.1:10717463-10722463 GCA_918857605.2 Philereme vetulata | reverse complement strand
CTTAAGTAGAGCATAACGCTCAACATAGAGTACACACAAAATCTAAATTAATACCTATATATAATAATAAATTAATAATCTAAATAATACTAAATTAATTATTACTTCTAGTGCACATCGGGTAGCGCACTACAAAATTGACGCGGATTGAAATTTTTATTTGCGTTTTTATTGCGCCGATCTTATCTTTTTTATCTTAGATTAGGTTTTTATAATAGTATCGTAAGTTGACTGATCTTATCTTTTTTATCTTAGATTAGGTTTTTATAATAGTATCGTAAGTTGACTAAAATTTATTATTTTAATTTAAATTGTATTATAATCTTTTGACTAATAGGATAAAACTAGTATAGACGCCTTTTACACGTCTTATTAGTATAGTAGCGACTATCCTACATCGACGCAACCATGTTTGGAATGAGAACCCCCGTGAAAAAAGTAACAGACAACTCCCCCCAAAAGGCCGTGTCATCGGCGGAGGAGGCAGGTACCTCGTCCAATACCCAGGACGAGACCTTCGTCGTCCGTCGAAGCATTGTCGAGATAGAGGCCAAATCAAAGACCTCCCCGAAAAAGGCGTCGGCGCCGGTGGCGGGCCCCTCGAAGGCAAAATCCCGAACACCATCTTCGGTCGCCTCGGATGGCCCGTCCCCGAAGCCGACCTACCCCAACAGAGTTGCCGAGGGAAGAGCATGCCTAAATAAGGCAAAGCTTAATCTCGGAAGTGCCAAAAATTTAAAAGGGGAATATAAAGAGGGGATCACTGCAGCCGTCGAACGGCTGTATCAATTGTTGAAGGAGTCGGAAGCGGTAACCGGAAAATCAATAGCTCAGAGCAAGGGGCAGGACGGGAAGGAAGTGGAGGAACCTTTACACCCTACACCAACTGCCCACCCTGTATCTAGCCAGGTGGAAAAAGCGCTGTTGAAGAAAATGGAGGAGCACCTCAAAATCGTAACAGCAAATACCGAGTTGATGGAGGGACTCAAAAGCACTTTAGTGTCCCACAAAAAAGCCTTGGAGGAGGCTACCACCTATGCAAGCGTGGCGGCTGGCAACCACAAGGTAAAATTCCCGGAGCAAGCCACCTTGCACTCTGTGGTCGTCACCTCCAAAGATGAAACTGAGTCCGGGGACGAGGTGCTTAACAAGATCCGGGCCGCGGTGAAAGCCAAAGAAGGGGGAGTCACAATTGACAAAATTAGGAAAGCGAAAGACAGGAAAGTCATCGTGGGATGTCGAAGCGAGGAGGAAAGGCGGGTGCTCACAGAGAGGATCCAAAATGCTGGGAGCCACCTTAACGTCGACAACGTCAAAAACAAGGACCCACTCCTAATTTTGAGAGGCGTTCTGTCGTATAACAGTGACGATGATATCCTTCTCGCTCTGAGAAATCAGAACGAGAGGATATTCAAAGATCTGGACAAGCAGGACGTCAGAGTGGAGATCCGTTACAGGAAAAAAACACGAAATCCGTTAATAAATCACGTCGTCGTTAGGGTGTCTCCCAGAGTCTGGAACAGGATAATAGACGCGGAGACCGTCCAAATTGACCTCCAGCGTATTCGAGTTGCGGACCAATCGCCCCTCGTCCAATGCTCCCTCTGCCTGGGGTACGGCCATGGCAGGCGTTTCTGTAAAGAAACGATCGAAAAGTGCAGCCATTGTGCCGGACCCCACAAAAAGTCGGACTGTCCGGATTGGATCGTTGGTGCAGCGCCGACATGCTGCAACTGCACTCATGCCAAACTGGCAAACGCAGAGCATAACGCATTCAGTCCTGATTGTCCGATAAGGAGGAGGTGGGATGCGCTGGCGAGGGCCACCACGGCCTATTGCTAAGGTGGTCACGGGCAGCAATACGAACGGAGGCGGCACTCCCATCAGCGAAGCTTCTTACTTGGTGTTGCAAGCCAATTTACAGAGGAAGCAGCTCGCCACCGATGAGCTGATGATTGAAGCGGATCGCAGGAAAGCGACCATAGCTCTGCTCCAAGAACCCTATGTGGGGGGCTCAAGTAGTATGAAGAACTACAGAGGAGTGAGGATATTCCAGAACACCAACCCAGGGGAAGGTAAGGTCAAAGCGGCTATCGCCGTCTATAACCGCGACCTCGACATAATTCAGTACCCAACTCTCACCACAAATAACATTGTCGTGGTGAGAATCCGAACGTTGGCCTGGAATATCGCCGTGGTGTCATACTACTTTGAGCCCGATCAACCCATAGAGCCATACTTGGAGCAATTAAAAAAGATCCGAGAAGAGATCGGACCGCAGAGGCTGATCATCGGTGGAGACGCCAACGCCAAGAGTTGCTGGTGGGGAAGTGACGTAGTCGACTCGAGGGGCGAAGACTTTGCGGGTGTGCTTGAAGAGATGTCTTGGCAGGTGCTCAATGACGGAGACGCCCCGACCTTCGACACAATCAGAGGAGGCCGGAGACTGACTAGCCATGTTGATGTTACGGCCTGCTCAGAGGATATGCTCGGGCTGGTGGACGACTGGAGAGTCGTCGAAGACCTGACGAGTTCGGACCACAATGGTATGGTATTTAGAATTAAATTACAAAAATCTAAAGGAATCAGCATAAACAGGACAACCAGGGTATACAACACCAAAAAAGTTGACTGGGATCGGTTTCACAAGAAACTGACCCAGTTAATGGCAGAAAATAACATTAATAAAAAAGAAATAGACCAAATTCAAACACCTAAGGCAATAGACAAGCTTACAGAATTATACATGGAACAAATTATTAATACATGCAATTTTATATTATTAAAAAAGAGACAGAATGAAACACTTACCATGCCTTGGTGGTCCGAAGAGCTCGAAAAAATGAAGAGGAAAGTCGCCACCAGGAAACGCAGGATCCGATGCGCAGCGCCGATCCGGAGGTCGAGGGTCGTCAGCGAGTACCTGCAACAAAAAGAGGAGTATGAGCTTGCAGCAAAAAAGGCACAGATTGACAGCTGGAAGGACTTCTGCACCAAGCAAGACAAGGAAGGCCTCTGGGAGAGCATCTACCGCGTCATTAAAAACACCACCAAACGCCAGGAAGACATCCCACTGGTAAATAACGGCTTCCAACTTGACCAGAAAGAGTCAGCCGGAATCTTGGCGGAGACCTTTTTCCCGGAGGACCTTGATTGTGATGATAACTCAGACCACCGGCGGACCCGGATTCTCGCAGCAAACGCAAATAACTGGGTACATGATGAGATCCATGACTCAGCATTTACGGTCGAAGAACTCCGGGCCGCGGCGGAGAGTTTTAATCCAAAAAAGGCTCCGGGAATAGACGGTCTCACCGCTGATATCTGCTGCCAGGTTATTTCCAAACATTTGGAACTAAACCTGGCGCTCATGAATAAGTGCCAAGAACTCGGCCATTTTCCAACTATTTGGAAAGAGGCGACGGTGGTGGTTCTGCGGAAGCCTGGCAAAGAAGACTATACAAACCCCAAGTCTTACAGGCCTATTGGTCTATTACCGGGCATGGGGAAGATTCTGGAGAAAATGATTGTCGGGAGACTTAAATACCACCTGCTCCCAAAAATGAGCTCAAGACAATATGGCTTTATGCCCCAGCGGAGCACCGAGGACTCCCTCTATGACATGATGCAACATTTAAACGAAAAATTATATAATAAAAAATTAATAACTGTCATATCATTGGACATAGAGGGAGCCTTCGATAGCGCCTGGTGGCCCGCAATCAAAGTCAGACTTGCCGAGGAAGAGTGTCCGGTCAATCTCCGGCGACTCATGGACAGCTACCTGCAGGACCGTAAGGTTCGAGTGAGGTACGCCGGAGAAGAGTACATAAAGGGCACTCAAAAGGGATGCGTGCAGGGATCGATTAGCGGGCCAATTCTTTGGAATCTTCTCCTTGATCCACTCCTTAAGGGACTTGCACGCCGGGGTGATTATTGTCAGGCTTTCGCAGACGACGTGGTGTTGGTGTTTGCCGCAGACACGGCGTTAGAGGTGGAGAGACAGGCCAATGCCGCGCTCGCGTATGTTCAGGAATGGGGTGTCAAAAACAAATTGAAATTCGCGCCACAAAAAACCCATGCGATGGTTATTACTAAAAAATTGAAGTTTGACACACCACGATTGAGCATGGGCGGGACCGACATTGGCTTGACTAACGAGATAAAGATCCTGGGGCTCACCATTGACGACAAGCTGACGTTCAACGCCCACGTTGCGAATATCTGCAAGAAGGCGTTGAGCGTCTACAAGCAGCTTTCACGAGCCGCCAAGATCAGTTGGGGTCTCCACCCCGAAGTTGTAAGGGTGATTTACACGGCCACGGTAGAGCCCATAATAACTTATGCTGCAGGAGCCTGGGTAAGGGCAACAAACAAAATTGGGGTCCAAAAGCAGCTGAACGCAGTGCAAAGGGGCTTTGCGCAGAAGCTGTGTGGTGCATACAGGACTGTTTCCCTAAACTCGGCGCTGATGCTGGCTGGGATACTGCCTCTCGATATACGAATCCGTGAGGCGGCATCGTTATATGAAGCTAAGAGGGGAGTACCCCAGCCGGAAACAGCAGATCGAGAGGTAGAGCGCAAGCTGGCCTTTGCCGAAAGCCAGCATCCGGCAAGACATATGCGCCTTGACTTCATAAGTCTGGTAAACCAGGAGGAGGTGAACTCCCATGTGAACCACGCAGTACAGATTTACACCGATGGCAGCAAGATTGAGGGCAAGGTCGGAGCAGCATTGTCTCTCTGGAGCAATGAAGCCGAGACCAAAACCCTCAAGCTTAATCTGTCATCGTACTGCACCGTCTACCAGGCTGAACTCTTGGCCATATGTCACGCCACAAAAATCATACTGCGACGAAGCGAGACCAGATTCGCTATTCTCAGCGATTCACGCTCGGCCCTGGAAACAGTTGCAAACCCATATTCCCTCCATCCCCTAGCTGTCAAAACCAGAGAAAACATTGAGAACAGCAGACTCCAGAATAAGGAAATCTCCTTAT
>OU975446.1:10612463-10712463 GCA_918857605.2 Philereme vetulata | reverse complement strand
ATCAAAATGTTTGGAATCCGAACTCCGACTAAAAAAGCGGAAAAACCCGCAAGCGAAGCAGAAGATATCTGCCAAACAAGTGAAGAGGGGGTAAATGTGAGGGCAGGACCCTCTAACAAAAGCGACAACGCATCCCAGCCAGATAAAAAGGAAAAAGATAGGGCATCAGAGGCAAAGGCGAGCCTCATAAGGGCAAAAACCCTACTGGGGGACGCCCGAAACCTCAGGACCGATATAAAAATCGGAGTCTCCCAAAGTGTAGAGCGAGTCTACCAGCTCTACAAGGAGGCAGAAGCTGAAATAGCTTCCTTGAAGGCGAAGGGTGGCCGTACACAAGCAAAAAGAAAAGAAGATGCACAAGAGATTGCTCAAAAAAACGTGCAGAAGTATGATGACGCCCTGATGAAAACCCTAGCAGAGCACACTAAGTTAATAAAAGAGAATAACGAGAAAATGGAAGTACTAAAAGAAGCGTTAGAAAAGAAAACCTACGCAAGTGCAGTAGCGGCGCCCCCAAAGAAGCTTCACCCGGAGCAGACCGCATTGCACTCAGTAGTAGTAACGGCGACAGACGAGACAGCGACCGGAGAAGACGTCCTGTACAAGATGATTAACGTCATGAAAGCCGCAGATGGAGGAATAAAGGTAGAAAAAGTTAGAAAAGCGAAAGATCGGAAAGTAATACTGGGATGCAGGAATGAAGAAGAGCGGCAAAGAGTAAAGGAAAGGCTGAGTAGGACGAAAGAATTAAAGGTGGAAGATATAAAGAATAAGGACCCACTAGTGATCCTAAAAAGCGTCTGGATGACGGAATACACAGATACGGACGAAGATGTCATCCTGGCGTTAAGGAAACAAAACCAGTCCCTAACTCTTGGCCTTGACGAGACAGAAGATAGGATTCGGATAGCCTATAGGAAACGGACGCGCAATCCGGATAAAGTCGATATAGTAATGAGGGTCTCGCCAAAAATATATCAACAAATGATGCAATTAGGAATGGTATACATGGATATACAGAGAGTAAAGGTGATGGACCAGTCGCCGCTGGTCCAATGCTCCCAGTGCCTCGGCTATGGCCACGGTCGACGTTTCTGTAAAGATACGAAAGAGAAATGTAGTCACTGCGGAGGCTCCCACCTAAAACAGCAATGCGCGAACTGGCTTGCCGGAGCTGCCCCGGCATGTTGTAACTGCGTCCATGCAAATTTGGAAAACACGGAGCACAATGCCTTCAGCGAAAGCTGCAGCATTAGAAAAAAATGGGAGGCTCTAGCAAGAGCATCAATAGCTTACTGCTAAAAGAATAGGTAACAAATTTGGTAGAAATAAAAATAGATAATAAGCATGTTGTATTATATATAATAAGTATATATGAAAACATTTTTCATAAGAAGTTGTTAATAAAAATTTAAATTGTAAGACCTAGTTTAACCTAGTAAGCTATAACTTAGCAAATATATAAAAGACCAGTAGAAAATGTTCGGGCATACTAGTAGTATACGATAATAGTAATCTAAGAAAATAAATAGGATAAGATAGATAAGTTATGTTGAGTATATATAATGAAGTATATATACCAGCAGCATATGCAACAATGTTTTAAATAAAATAAAAAGATAGAAAGATGTACTATTTCATGCCTAGATTAATTAAGAAATGGTAATTGTGATACCTAGTAGAACATTAAGTTAGAAAGAATTTAAGTCAAGAGAAAACAATACTAGTGGAAAATTTTGTGAATACTCTACCAAAATAGAAGTATATAATGCCAATAAAGTAATCTAAGAAAAATAAATAGAAGATAATGTAAAATGCTTATAGAACTCGAAATTGTTAACAAAACTTAACTACGATTCCAGTAAAATATAATAAGACATAAAGAACTAAAGTCATGAGTAAAACAAGACTAGTAAGAAACTTTGGCGAATACTCTACTAAATTTTATGTTTAGTATAAACAATGAATATAGAATCTAGAAAATTAAACGGATAAATGATTGTTAAGTCATCACTGCTAGATCTTTGAAAATTAACTGTAAGACTTGTATAAAGAATATAGTAAATTCTTTATTAGTTAACAAAAATTTTGTGTGTCACTCTTTGTATAATGGATTATAATAGTTATGGTAAAATATTATTAAGTTAAAAAACTAAATTTAAGCATAGTAGCTAGTTGAAATTATTGCAATCAAAACTTATGTGTGTAAAATTTTTCGTGTACTTCCTAAATAAACAAAACCGGTTGTTTTACTACCCCAGAAATAAAAAGAGCTCTGAATAAGTGTTATCAGAGGTCAATAGGCAGGATAGCTCGCGGGCCGGACCTCTGCGTCCGGACAGGGAAAAAAAAAAAAAAAAAAAAAAAAAAAAACCTAACCTAACCTAACCTAACCTAACCTAACCTAACCTAACCTAACCTAACCTAACCTAACCTAACCTAACCTAACCTAACCTAACCTAACCTAACCTAACCTAACCTAACCTAACCTAACCTAACCTAACCTAACCTAACCACCTATCATAATTCGAGTCAGTGACACCGATCGCTTGTAGGTACTACTCTGGACCAAGAAAGAACAAGCGAATGTAGAGGCACCTGTAGGGATATTTTTTTACCTAGTAGCTACGGCTTACTGATTTATAACTCAAAACGTAGATCTATGGTAGGCTAGTACCTACTACCGTAGGCAGGCATGTATTTTTGATATCTCTTTCGGAAATGGCTGCGGGTTTCGGGTTGAGACGCCACCAGTCTGTGGTTAGATGGCAAGCATTATGCAATAGCACAACATAAGTTTATTAAAGTGTTTCTTTTAACATGCTAAAATAAATTTCACATTTCTTTGGTAAACATTTCACAAATTTATTTATTATGCTCATCTAAACAACCCCTTTCATTTTTTTGCATATATTACCAAACTCCCTATATATAATAAGTATATGTAAGAGCACCATAAAAATAATAAATGTGAATAAAATACTATAAGATACCTAAAAATTGTTAAATTAGAAACCTTGACTAGTTAACTAAATGTAAGCTATGTATTGATTTTGTCTTTTGTGAGTATTGTGTTGCAAGGTAATAGTATCTATGATTATAAATAAGTAAAAGTATAAGAAATTTATGTTGAATATATATAATAAAATATATAAAACAGCATAAGTGTAATAACAAATAATAACAATGAAGATAAAGATAAGATATAAGGTTAAATGTCTAGTTGTAAAAATAGAAAAATAGTGTAAGAGAAAACAGATCACTGTACAATTGTAGTAAGTAAGAAGAAAATGTATAAACCCATCCTGGTTAGATTTATGTGGCAATTTACTGTATAATCATAGTAAGTAAGAATAAAAATGTAGTAATTAAGGAATTAAATTAAAAATAAAGAAGCCTAATAATAAAACACAAATAAAAAACAAGGAATATAGCCGAGCACTGCATCCCACAGTGCACATGTATGAACGAAGATAGCACTATAGCTGAGCATTGCAACCCACAATGCAAATGTAAGGAAGAAAGACATAGTATGGAGAAAGAAAGATAGACCGAATGAAAGAGAGTAGAAAAAATCTCTGTCACATTCAGAGGACAAAATGTAGGCTAGCTCGCGGGCCGGACTTTACGTCCGGACAGGTACACAAAAAAAAAAAAAAAAAAAAAAACCTAACCTAACCTAACCTAACCTAACCTAACCTAACCTAACCTAACCTAACCTAACCTAACCTAACCTAACCTAACCTAACCTAACCTAACCTAACCTAACCTAACCTAACCTAACCTAACCTAACCTAACCTAACCTAACCTAACCTAACCTAACCTAACCTAACCTAACCTAACCTAACCTAACCTAACCTAACCTAACCTAACCTAACCTAACCTAACCTAACCTAACCTAACCTAACCTAACCTAACCTAACCTAACCTAACCTAACCTAACCTAACCTAACCTAACCTAACCTAACCTAACCTAACCTAACCTAACCTAACCTAACCTAACCTAACCTAACCTAACCTAACCTAACCTAACCTAACCTAACCTAACCTAACCTAACCTAACCTAACCTAACCTAACCTAACCTAACCTAACCTAACCTAACCTAACCTAACCTAACCTAACCTAACCTAACCTAACCTAACCTAACCTAACCTAACCTAACCTAACCTAACCTAACCTAACCTAACCTAACCTAACCTAACCTAACCTAACCTAACCTAACCTAACCTAACCTAACCTAACCTAACCTAACCTAACCTAACCTAACCTAACCTAACCTAACCTAACCTAACCTAACCTAACCTAACCTAACCTAACCTAACCTAACCTAACCTAACCTAACCTAACCTAACCTAACCTAACCTAACCTAACCTAACCTAACCTAACCTAACCTAACCTAACCTAACCTAACCTAACCTAACCTAACCTAACCTAACCTAACCTAACCTAACCTAACCTAACCTAACCTAACCTAACCTAACCTAACCTAACCTAACCTAACCTAACCTAACCTAACCTAACCTAACCTAACCTAACCTAACCTAACCTAACCTAACCTAACCTAACCTAACCTAACCTAACCTAACCTAACCTAACCTAACCTAACCTAACCTAACCTAACCTAACCTAACCTAACCTAACCTAACCTAACCTAACCTAACCTAACCTAACCTAACCTAACCTAACCTAACCTAACCTAACCTAACCTAACCTAACCTAACCTAACCTAACCTAACCTAACCTAACCTAACCTAACCTAACCTAACCTAACCTAACCTAACCAGTTTGGCTCCAACCGCACTCCGGAGCGCCCACTTGCAACCAAACCTCCACGCGAAAAAATTCGCAAAAATTCAAAAAAGTGACTTACAGTGACGTGCGACACACCAAAATTTGTGAAATTACGCGGCGCATAGGGCAGTGAAAACGCCTTGTCGCTTAGTGCATTCGTAACAAAGTTATTGCGAAAAAAACTGAAATTTTAAAAATTTCCAAAGTTTAAAGTGATTTTTTCTCCGTTTCTGCAGCGGTAACATATATTTTTTATAGTGCCTTCTTAAAGGCCTATAGAAGCACTATTGTTTTTCTGCCTTTCCCGATTTTTTCCGCGCAGGAGCGCGGAGATAAAGGCAAAAAAACAAAAGCCACGTGGTCACGAGGTCGGCGATCCAGGGCAGCTAGGAAGAATCTGACATCGGGACCATCAGGGCACCGTCGCTAGCATCTGGGAGGCACTTTTAGATTTAGTATAAGTTTATTTTAGAAATAGTTATAGCGTTTTTAAATTTTTGAAGTTTTTAATTATTTTTATCTCGATCAAACGATCTATAACATATCTTTTTAAAATCAGTTTTACATAGTCCTTAAGACGCTCAACAATACATAAAAAATTGGGCCTAGGTTGATCAGCCAGTTTTAGAGAAAACAATTTTTAAATTTTTCAGTAGTATACGAAGTACTCTTAAATTTAAACTTAAAATTTTTATTTAATTACATTTATATTTTCAAAAATTATTTGGAGCATTGGATATTAATTTAAGAATCTTTCGGCGAATATTCGTGAAATTAGGGCATTTTTAGTATAAATTTTATTGTTTTTTAGCTCTATTAAATCGAGGGGGGGTGTTACCAGCACGTGACTCGGCCTAAGCCACTGGGCGAGTTTTGCCCTTTAAAACAAGTCCAAACACGGCCTATTTCGGACAATAACTGCCGGAGTTAGCTCTGGAACGGCCATTTGCGACGCCATCTTGGATTGTTTTAAAGGGGCATAGCTCCCGCTAAAGTGGTCTGATTGGGACGCGGTTTTCACTGCTGGTACTGTAACTGTCCCCTCTTTGAATTGATCTCAGTTGAGGCTCTAGATAGAGCCAAAAAATTTTTGACTCTACCTTTGGCATTGAGAACCGGACAGGGACGAGAGCTACACATCCGTCAAAACGCTGAAGCTCTGAGAGCAAAATTGACGGAGATACGGCAGTTCCAAATTTTGGCGGCCATATTGTCCGCCATCTTGGAAAAAGAAAAAAGCTAATATCTCGAGAACCCGCTGTCCGATTTTGACAGGGTTTTTGGCCAACAGTAGTGCAGTCTTTGGATGTTCAGCCTAAATAAGTAAGTTGGCTCTAAATAAAGAAAAAACTTTTCTTCAAAAATTTTTTTCAAAAAAAAAAAAAAAAAAAAAAAAAATTTTTTCAAAATTTTTTTTTTTTTTTTTTTTTAGTGTAAATTTACATACACAATATCTTTAAGAATTAGACTAGATAGAGCCCTTACGATATTTTTTATTATTTTGCTAGATATTAAGATTTTATTTAGTTTTTAATTTATATTAAGCAAATATTTACAACTTTTACAATTTTAATTTGACGACCTGTTCCGCATATTAAGACTTTCCAATCAAAATGTTTGGAATCCGAACTCCGACTAAAAAAGCGGAAAAACCCGCAAGCGAAGCAGAAGATATCTGCCAAACAAGTGAAGAGGGGGTAAATGTGAGGGCAGGACCCTCTAACAAAAGCGACAACGCATCCCAGCCAGATAAAAAGGAAAAAGATAGGGCATCAGAGGCAAAGGCGAGCCTCACAAGGGCAAAAACCCTACTGGGGGACGCCCGAAACCTCAGGACCGATATAAAAATCGGAGTCTCCCAAAGTGTAGAGCGAGTCTACCAGCTCTACAAGGAGGCAGAAGCTGAAATAGCTTCCTTGAAGGCGAAGGGTGGCCGTACACAAGCAAAAAGAAAAGAAGATGCACAAGAGATTGCTCAAAAAAACGTGCAGAAGTATGATGACGCCCTGATGAAAACCCTAGCAGAGCACACTAAGTTAATAAAAGAGAATAACGAGAAAATGGAAGTATTAAAAGAAGCGTTAGAAAAGAAAACCTACGCAAGTGCAGTAGCGGCGCCCCCAAAGAAGCTTCACCCGGAGCAGACCGCATTGCACTCAGTAGTAGTAACGGCGACAGACGAGACAGCGACCGGAGAAGACGTCCTGTACAAGATGATTAACGTCATGAAAGCCGCAGATGGAGGAATAAAGGTAGAAAAAGTTAGAAAAGCGAAAGATCGGAAAGTAATACTGGGATGCAGGAATGAAGAAGAGCGGCAAAGAGTAAAGGAAAGGCTGAGTAGGACGAAAGAATTAAAGGTGGAAGATATAAAGAATAAGGACCCACTAGTGATCCTAAAAAGCGTCTGGATGACGGAATACACAGATACGGACGAAGATGTCATCCTGGCGTTAAGGAAACAAAACCAGTCCCTAACTCTTGGCCTTGACGAGACAGAAGATAGGATTCGGATAGCCTATAGGAAACGGACGCGCAACCCGGATAAAGTCGATATAGTAATGAGGGTCTCGCCAAAAATATATCAACAAATGATGCAATTAGGAATGGTATACATGGATATACAGAGAGTAAAGGTGATGGACCAGTCGCCGCTGGTCCAATGCTCCCAGTGCCTCGGCTATGGCCACGGTCGACGTTTCTGTAAAGATACGAAAGAGAAATGTAGTCACTGCGGAGGCTCCCACCTAAAACAGCAATGCGCGAACTGGCTTGCCGGAGCTGCCCCGGCATGTTGTAACTGCGTCCATGCAAATTTGGAAAACACGGAGCACAATGCCTTCAGCGAAAGCTGCAGCATTAGAAAAAAATGGGAGGCTCTAGCAAGAGCATCAATAGCTTACTGCTAAAAGAATAGGTAACAAATTTGGTTGAAATAAAAATAGATAATAAGCATGTTGTATTATATATAATAAGTATATATGAAAACATTTTTCATAAGAAGTTGTTAATTAAAATTTAAATTGTAAGACCTAGTTTAACCTAGTAAGCTATAACTTAGCAAATATATAAAAGACCAGTAGAAAATGTTCGGGCATACTAGTAGTATACGATAATAGTAATCTAAGAAAATAAATAGGATAAGATAGATAAGTTATGTTGAGTATATATAATAAAGTATATATACCAGCAGCATATGCAACAATGTTTTAAATAAAATAAAAAGATAGAAAGATGTACTATTTCATGCCTAGATTAATTAAGAAATTGTAAACAAAGTAATTGTGATACCTAGTAGAACATTAAGTTAGAAAGAATTTAAGTCAAGAGAAAACAATACTAGTGGAAAATTTTGTGAATACTCTACCAAAATAGAAGTATATAATACCAATAAAGTAATCTAAGAAAAATAAATAGAAGATAATGTAAAATGCTTATAGAACTCGAAATTGTTAACAAAACTTAACTACGATTCCAGTAAAATATAATAAGACATAAAGAACTAAAGTCATGAGTAAAACAAGACTAGTAAGAAACTTTGGCGAACACTCTACTAAATTTTATGTTTAGTATAAACAATGAATATAGAATCTAGAAAATTAAACGGATAAACGATTGTTAAGTCATCACTGCTAGATCTTTGAAAATTAACTGTAAGACTTGTATAAAGAATATAGTAAATTCTTTATTAGTTAACAAAAATTTTGTGTGTCACTCTTTGTATAATGGATTATAATAGTTATGGTAGAATATTATTAAGTTAAAAAACTAAATTTAAGCATAGTAGCTAGTTGAAATTATTGCAATCAAAACTTATGTGTGTAAAATTTTTCGTGTACTTCCTAAATAAACAAAACCTGTTGTTTCACTACCCCAGAAATAAAAAGAGCTCTGAATAAGTGTTATCAGAGGTCAATAGGCAGGATAGCTCGCGGGCCGGACCTCTGCGTCCGGACAGGGAAAAAAAAAAAAAAAAAAAAAAAAAAAAAAAAAAAAACCTAACCTAACCTAACCTAACCTAACCTAACCTAACCTAACCTAACCTAACCTAACCTAACCTAACCTAACCTAACCTAACCTAACCTAACCTAACCTAACCTAACCTAACCTAACCTAACCTAACCTAACCTAACCTAACCTAACATAACCTAACCTAACCTAACCTAACCTAACCTAACCTAACCTAACCTAACCTAACCTAACCTAACCTAACCTAACCTAACCTAACCTAACCTAACCTAACCTAACCTAACCTAACCTAACCTAACCTAACCTAACCTAACCTAACCTAACCTAACCTAACCTAACCTAACCTAACCTAACCTAACCTAACCTAACCTAACCTAACCTAACCTAACCTAACCTAACCTAACCTAACCTAACCTAACCTAACCTAACCTAACCTAACCTAACCTAACCTAACCTAACCTAACCTAACCTAACCTAACCTAACCTAACCTAACCTATAGGTAAAAAAGTTATATGTAGAAATAAGAATAGATAATAAATATGTTGTTTTATATATAATGAGTATATATAGGAACATTATAAAAATAAGGAAATGTAAATAAAAATAATCTATATGAGTGTAATAGTGTCAAGTTCATGTCAAAATAATCGATAATTATAAGTTCAGGAGAAATGTTTATATTAAAGTGCTGTGTAAATTTAGGTATAATATCTAAGAAGTCAAATAAGAAAACGGATATAATAATGCTGAATATGTATAATAAAGTATATATAGGAACATTATAAAATAGTGAAATGTAAATTAAGTTAACCTATGTCAATAGTTTGGACAATAGTGATAAGATATTAAAATGTATAAAATAATAATAATAAGCAAAATAGATAATAAGAAATAAAGATCAAATATCCATGCTAGGTTAAGAAATAAAGATACTCACCCCGTGTACAATCATTCAGTAAGAAAGACTCCAAATCCACATTGGAGGAGACAGCATGTAGGCTAGCTCGCGGGCCGGGCCTCTGCGCCCGGACAGGAAAAAAAAAAAAAAAAAAAAAAAAAAAAAAAAAAAAAAAACCTAACCTAACCTAACCTAACCTAACCTAACCTAACCTAACCTAACCTAACCTAACCTAACCTAACCTAACCTAACCTAACCTAACCTAACCTAACCTAACCTAACCTAACCTAACCTAACCTAACCTAACCTAACCTAACCTAACCTAACCTAACCTAACCTAACCTAACCTAACCTAACCTAACCTAACCTAACCTAACCTAACCTAACCTAACCTAACCTAACCTAACCTAACCTAACCTAACCTAACCTAACCTAACCTAACCTAACCTAACCTAACCTAACCTAACCTAACCTAACCGTCTCAATTTTGGAGTCCGAAACCCCGAGGGACCTCGAAGATAAGATCACAGCCTACACTGAAGCCATCCACGAAGCCTGCGAACAAACCATCCCTATCGCAGGAAGCAAGGCGGGCAATCCCAGGCCTCCGTGGTGGTCGAAGAAGCTTGAAGATCTTAAGAGAGAGGTCCTTAGGAAAAAGAGGAGGATCAGGAACGCAGCCCCTTGCAGGGTAAAAATGGTTATAGAAGAATACCAAAAATGCAAGGCGGAGTACGCAGTCATCGCAGAGAAAGCCCAAACAGAGAGCTGGAAGGAGTTTTGCACGACTCAGGAAAAGGAGAGTATGTGGGATAAAATCTACAGAGTGATCAGGAAAACGTCAGGAAGGCAGGAGGACATGCTCCTGAGAAGCTCTGAAGGTAACACCCTAACTCCAAAACAGTCGGCTGAACTCTTAGCCAGAACTTTCTACCCAGACGACTCCGAGAGTACCGACCAGTCGTTTCACTCGAACCTCCGAGAACGGATGAAGGAGAGTGCCCTTGAAGACCTTTCGGAAGATGATCCACCATTCACGGCAGCGGAATTGGAGTTGGTGCTGCAAGCACAAAACCCCAAGAAGGCACCCGGACCAGACGGGCTAACAGCTGATATCTGCGCCGCAGCCATACGAAGTGACAGGGAAGTGTTCATGGCGATAGCGAACAAGTGCTTGTCGCTAAATCACTTCCCCATTCACTGGAAAGTGGCACACGTGGTCATCATTCGAAAGCCAGGAAAGGCAGACTACTCTCATCCTAAGTCCTACAGACCAATTGGACTATTATCTGTTCTTGGAAAAACCATCGAGAAACTCATGATTGGTCGACTCCAATGGCATTTACTCCCAACCCTAAACAAAAGGCAATATGGGTTCATGCCGCAAAGAGGAACCGAGGACGCCCTCTATGACCTTATAGAGCACATAAAAGAAGGAGTAACCGGGAAAAACATCGTACTCCTAATCTCTCTGGACATAGAGGGGGCCTTCGACAATGCGTGGTGGCCAGCCCTTAAAAACCAACTTGTTAAAAAAAGGTGTCCGGAAAATCTGTACCGGATGGTGTGTTCGTACCTCACAGACCGGAAGATCAAGGTCAACTATGCTAGAGCAGCTTACGAGAAGGAGACTACGAAGGGTTGTGTCCAAGGATCCATCGGAGGACCAATCTTTTGGAATGTCATCCTAGACTCGTTGCTGCAAAGCCTAGAGATGGATGGAATATACTGCCAAGCCTTTGCAGATGATGTGGTTCTCGTTTTCACAGGACAGTCGGTCGGCAGCCTAGAGCGGTCTGTCAACTCAACGTTGGATCATGTGGCAACGTGGGGAAAACAAAATAAACTCAACTTCGCACCGCATAAGACCAACGCGATGCTTCTAACGAAGAAGTTGAAGTATGAAACCCCACAGTTATTCATGGCCGGTACAAAATTGGACCTCGTTGAGGAGATAAAGCTTCTGGGCCTTATCATCGACCGAAACCTAGTTTTTAAATCCCACGTGTCCGCGCAATGCAAGAAAGTAGCTGATATCTACAAGCAGCTTGCATGCGCAGCGAAAGTAACGTGGGGTCTAAATAGTGAAATCACGAGAACCATATACATCGCGGTGGTGGAGCCTATTATGACATACGCCTCAAGTGCCTGGTACCAATCTGTAGAGCTGCAAATGAATAAAAATCAATTCAATGCGCTCCAGAGAGGATTTGCACAAAAGGTCTGTAGGTCATACCGGACGGTCTCACTCACCGCAGCACTGGCACTGTCGGGTCTGCTGCCATTGGACCTAAGGATCCAGGAGGCGGCGAACCTATACAGAGCCAAAAAAGGTCTGGCGAAGGACTATCTCCCACCCAAGACGGAGCTCGAACTCCGAGTGGGATATCTTGAACAGCCCCATCCATCTACCCTAACATCCGTGGAGTACGAACTGCTAGAAGACGCCGTCCCGCAGATCACCGGACCCCAAATTTACACAGACGGAAGCAAAATCGACGGAAAAGTAGGTGCTGCTCTAACCCAGTGGGAGGAGGGAAAGGAGTCAAACTTCGCCACCTTTAAGCTTCACCCCGCGTGCACAGTCTTCCAGTCGGAACTATATGCACTGCACAGGGCTCTTCAGATGGTGAATTCGAGCAGGGACCCCGTAGTTAGCATACTGAGTGACTCGAGATCGTCACTCGACCTGCTGCGGAGTCCCAGCTTGAACCACCCTCTGGCGAGAAGCATAAAGGAGAACATTGTCAGGATCCAAGAAGGAGGACGAGAGATCCGGATGTTCTGGCTTAGGGCTCACGTAGGCACTGTCGGTAATGAGAGAGCAGACGAGTTAGCGAAAGCTGCTGCACTCGAGGACACCACTCAGGACTACGGAAGGATCCCCCTGTCTTACGTTAGGAGGAAAATTCGTGAAGAATCGATCCGCAAATGGCAGGATCGATACGAAACCTCCAGCACAGGTGCGGTAACGAGAAGGTTCCTTCCAGACGTCCACAGTGCGTACCGGATAACTCGCTCTACAAAATTTACACCAGTACAAGTGCAAGTCTTGACAGGTCACGGGGGAATAGCCGAGTATCTTCACAGATTCAAGCTGAAAAACAGCCCGGGATGCGAATGCGACCCGGAAATCTGTGAAATAGTATGGCACATCATACTCGACTGTCCCCGTTTCCTAGCGGCTCGAATAGATCTAGAAGCCCGGATCGACAGAAACCTGGTCGAATCGGAACTGCACAACATCATTGCAGATCCCGATTGCAGACCGCATTTTCTGTCATTCGCCGAGAAGATCTTCAGAGTTGCGACGAGCAGGCACACGGATCTTCTGCCCCTCGAATCTCAACCAACACCCGTTAGCCAAGCCACAAGTAGTGCCGGCTCTCAGCGGGAACCTATAGCCAAAAGCGTCGCTGTCCGCACGCTCCTCGCTTGCGGGGAGAGAGGAGTGCCTGGGATTAGAATCCGAGGAGTGGCACTCTTCATGGACAGCGCCGGCGAGCGGCTGGGAATAGGTTTCTGCCGAACCGGGACTAGAAGTCACTTTTCGATTTCACCCGGCTTGGCAGCACTCGTAAATGGGAGCACATCCAAAACGACCATGAGGCGCAAAGTTTACAGCGCGTTACCTGAAACGGAAGTGGCGGGCCACCGATGCCGACTAGTCCGATCGCACAACAAGACGATCGTTCTGCTCGCATTGGAAGGCAACTACACCCCTTTCGCACAGGCATGTTCGATGCTCACCATGTTGGGAGAAACGGGCGGAGGAGCGGAAGATCCCCGTGTAATAAGTGTAGATGCGATGACGGTCGGGTATGAGCAGGGAGAAGTCGTAGACCGGCTATGCTGTTTAAAAGCCTCAGAACAACACGAGGTGGTCGTGTACGAAGACAGAGGAGAAAACCTAAACTTCCTCAAAGCACACGACCCAAAAACAGCAACCGATAGCTGGGGACATCCCATGCCAACCTCGATCAGCGGATCCGAACGTGTCCAACAAAAAGCAGCCGCCGAAAAAACTGCACTACATCAAAGCAGTGTGCAGGAGCAAAAGAAGAGAGCCAAAGTCGGAGGCCATCTCAAAGGATTTCTAGACACCTTCAGCTCGATGCTGCAGGGGCTGTCAGGAAATCCTTTTCCAACAACGAGATCGAAAGACAAAGAGGCACTTGTAGAAGCTCCAGCAAAAAAGGCGAAACTCAAAGCTCCACTTACTACAGTAATACCTAAGTCCAAAATCCCAACAAAACCGGCACCAACGCAGGAGAAAAGAACTAGAGCCGACATGGGGCAGGTCGTTCCACCTCGTCTAGTAAATGCAACGTCACCACAGGATCACGCGTACAACGCCTTCCTCGAGTTTCTAGCTATCACCAAAGCAACCGCAGATGTCAACCTCGGAGGGTGCAAAACCATCTTGCAACACTTTGAGCAGGGCAATGCGAAACTGCTAGAGGAGAAACTCGAGGAGGCAGAGGCTGCCATATACAACAACGGCAATTCCCAAGTCATAAAGGGAAAAATGTCAGGTAGTTATATGGCGGCTTACAACGCGACCAGTGGTTTTGTGGAGATGTGCATTGAGGGAACCAAGAGCGGAGCACCTAAGTTCAATACCCCACAAGGAGATCCCTTAGTTGTTGTCGCAAAGTGCACAAGGATCCTACTGGATGACAGGATTCTCAATATGGCGAAAACCATATCGGGTAATCAGGACACAGCATCCGGCTGGAAGGATTGGGCACTGCCAACAATTGAGTGGGTCAATGGAGTACCGGGGTGTGGAAAGACAACCTGGGTGGTAGGACACTTTGATGCTGACAAAGACGCCATCATCACCACAACATCAAATGCAGCTAGCGACCTAAGGGAGAAGCTAGCGCCTCGTGTTGGTGGCCTTGTCAAGACCAGGGTACGCACCATGGCTTCAGTCTTGGTGAATGGCTTCAGAGAGTCCGACAAATTCAACCGTCTCATGGTTGACGAGGCTCTCATGAACCACTTCGGAGCCATAGTCATGGCTGCCAAGCTGTGTGATGCCAAAGAAATGGTCCTCATCGGAGATGTCAACCAACTACCTTATATCGACAGAGAAAATCTCTTCGAACTGAGGTACTGCCGCCCAAACCTGGTAGCAAACATCAGCCAGGAGTTGCTCTGCACACACCGGAACCCCTTGGACGTCGCCTACGCCCTACGTGAGGTTTACTCCGGGATTTACTCCTCAACCCTAAAAGCTCACTCGTTGAAGGTGAAAACCTACACTGGTGCCCAAATACCGTTTACGCTCCCCAACACGCTTTTTCTAGTCCATACTCAGGGCGAAAAGGAAAGCCTCATTGGACAGGGCTGTGGTGAAGGCACAGGTTCGCGAACGCTCACCATCCATGAAGCGCAGGGGTTAACGTTCGAAACAGTAATCATTGTTCAAACTAAGGGCAGAACAATCGGTTTACATCAGAGCGTTCCCCATGCGGTAGTAGCAGTGTCTCGGCACACCACCAGCTGTACCTACTACACCGATGATGACAACGACGCAATAGGGTACTTCATCAAGAGAGCTATGGCCGCGTCCACTAAGAAGATCTTGGAGTATAATCTTAAAATGTCAATAAAGCACCGAAACGCAGCGGTCGTCGACAAGTTGGCTCAGGAGATGAGGTGTGCCAATTTGTAAACTAAAGTTGTAATAATAGTCCATAGTAAAGTTAATGTCAATGCTATCAATAATATATTAATTGTAAGTAATTAAATGTCATAATGTTGTAAATCAATAATTTCAATTGTAAGTAAATTCCCATAATGAAAAGAACACAAACTAAAAAAAAAGAACAGAACACAATAGAAAGAAACAAAAACCTATATTTAAATTATAAAAAAAAAAAAAAAAAAAAAAAAAAAAAAAAAAAATAAACAAAAAAAAAAAAAAAAAAAAAATATATTTATATATATAGAATCAAAAGAATAAGTAAATTTACTTAGAAATATATATGTTACATTAAAATCTTAAAATTTATATAGAGTCAATAATATAAGTGTTTTTCCTTACTGAGTAAGCTTTTGTCAATATAAGTAGTAATAAAGTTAATAAATAAAAATACCAAAATAAAAAAAAAGCACGGACCACTGAGTCTGTGGAGAGCAGCTGTAATAATAAAAAAAAAAAAAAAAAAAAAACATAAAATAACCTAACCTAACCTAACCTAACCTAACCTAACCTAACCTTTTTTTTTTTTTTACGTGGGGAAATCCTCATGGATACCACCCGGCGCGGGGGCGCCGGAATGGTTATGCCGGACTCTTACCGGCTAAAACCACCACGGGGTTCCATCTTAGCGCCTTGCCGTTTGAGCTGTGGGAAAGGCTTTCGCAATCTTCCATGGCCCAGACGTAGCGCGTAGCTTTTATTGAGCTCCATCACTAGGGAAGCTGTTGCTTCTCACCTTGTCTCTGGTACGAGAGGCACGCGGAACCTCCACGCGCGCCACCTCGAGGCTTTAGTTGTGGGTGACAGACACCCCCCAGTGTCGTCACCCAAGCCTTCATCAGGAGGTATGGATATCTTGGAGGAATCTCCTCCTCCTCCCTCCAGATCTTCTGCTGCGGATCGGGTTTGTGGTCGATATTTCTCGTTCTCTCTCCGCAGTTTCCTTTTGCGTCATTACCTGTTCACAAAAGGTTGTTACCGCCATCCATGCTTCTTTTTCCCCGACCATAGCCTGAACTATTGCAGGAAGTGACAGGCTACTTCCTATGCCGTCGGCGAGCTCTTGCCGTGAGGTAGTCCAGGCTGGACACACCTCTAACGTGTGCTTCGCCGTGTCCTCTACACTGTCACAGTGGTGACATGCTGGGGACGGTTCTCTTCCGATTCGACACAGGTACTTCGAGAAACAACCGTGTCCCGATAGCACCTGTGTCAATCGGAATGTCATCGTCCCATACTCCCTATTGAGCCACTGTTTTAAGACAGGGCGGACAGCCTCGATGACTCTTATGCTGGCGCTAGGCTGCGCCAGCCTCCTGAGCCACTCCTCTGTAGCAGCATTATTTATTTCGTCTCTTTTGCTTTCTATTGCTATTGGCGCCGGATTTTCTCCAAGCAACACTTGTTGACTGCGCCAGAAGTGAACCGACGCGATCACTCTCGCGTCCAGGTCCCATGGCATTGACCCCGCAAGCACACACGCAGCCTCGTAAGATATCGTGCGGTATCCCCGTATCACTCTCACAGCTATCGCTCTTTGCGGCTTTCGCAGAACAGCGACGTTTCGGCTATCAAGAGCGTCGGCCCACACTGGAGCTCCGTACATGGCCATTGATCGTACGACTCCCATGTACAATCTTCGGCAGTCCACTTTGGCCCCTCTCAGATTAGGCAGCAATCCCCCAAGAGCGGATGCCGTTCCCAACAATTTAGGCGCTAGCCTTTCAAAATGGGCATTGAAGTTCCATCGGCTGTCGAGGACGAGTCCCAGGTACTTCATCGTCGTCTCGACGCCGATGCGAACTCCTCCCACCACTATATTTAAACCCTCTGGGGGCTTGTTCCTGGGTCCGTGAAAGCATAATGCTTCTGACTTGTTCAGGGCAACCTCAAGGCCAAGTCTCCTCATGCGGTTAACAATCTGGGCCACTCCTGCCGTGGCAAGGATAGCTACTTCCCTGTGTGACTTTCCCTTTGCTGTGACAAGAGTGTCGTCTGCGTAGCAAGTCACCTCTATACCATGGAGTGTAGCTCCTCGCAACACCCAATCATAACCAATGTTCCACAGGAGCGGCCCGAGGACCGAGCCCTGTGGAACACCGCATGACATCCTATACTGGCTCCACCCTTCTTGACCCTGAAACGTGACATATCGCTCGTTAAGGTAGTCTTCAATAATTTTACGGAGGTAAGAAGGCACCCGGTGATATTTTAGCGCCTCTCTAATGCAGCTCCAAGGCAAGGTATTGAAGGCGTTGGCAATGTCGAGAGACACAGCCAAGACAACCTCGCCTCGGGACACTGCCTCCTCCGCGGCCGCTTTAATCCGCAGTATTGCGTCAATCGTCGATTTTCCCTTACGAAAGCCGAACTGGTTTCTGTCCAAATTTGGACCAACACGGTTCAGGTGGCTGTTAATGCGGTCAGCTATGATGCGCTCGAACAGCTTACCCACCTCGTCTAGGAGAACAATGGGGCGGTAAGCTGACGGAGAGTCTGCAGGCCGCCCAGCCTTCTTTAAAAGCACTAAACGGCCTGTTTTCCATTGTACCGGAAATTTCCCTATCCCTAAGCAAGAATTTAGAAGGTTTTTGAGCCTAGTACCCAAGGCCCTTAAAGCCAGTACCCACGCTCGACCGGGAATGCCGTCAGGACCCGGGGCCGTATTTTTAGCTCTCAGCCGCAGGACTGCCATCCCAAATTCAACCTCGTTTATGTCTGGGACTTCTTCCTCTGAAACATATTCATCGTTTGGCGGCGGCTCCATAGCTGGCGGAGAGTGCTCTTCCCTATCTGGGAAAAGAGCTGATACCACTCTCTCTAATAGCTGTGGCTCCAGACTCTGAGTAATTGGCGGTGCCCATGCGCGAAGCTTACCCCTCACCATCTTATAGGGTCGCCCCCAGGGGTCTCGATTCAAGGTCTCAAGTAATTCGTCTCGGGCTTTACTCTTTGCTTGGACGATGGCTAGCTGTAAGGCCGCTTTGGCTTCACTATAAAGTTCAAACAACTGCTCCTCTTCGATTTGATCACGGCGTCGTCTGCGACGATATCTCGTGTATTGTCGTCTTGCCACTATGCACGTTCTACGTTTCCCGGCAATCTCCGCTGACCACCAATACACGTGACGTCTGGCAGTATGAGGCTTGACTCTCGGCATTGCCGCGTCACAGATATTCGTCATGGCCTCACGGAACCAGTTGACCTCTTCCGTGACGTCGGTCTCTGCCTGACCATTTGGTGCCGGCAACCAGGCTTGGACTATAGAGGCTTCCTCCAGCACATCCCGGTCTAAACGCTTGAGGGCCCATCGCGGGCTGTCTCTGTGAGTGTTTACTCTATCGAGTCCATTCGATGTTGCCGGTAAAGATGTGACATCAAAGCGGATGTAACGGTGGTCCGATAATGTTTCTGCCTCTGTCAGGACTTCCCATCTGCGTACGCGTTGTGCCAGACAAGGGCTAGCAAACGTAACGTCTATAATGGATCCACCTTGCCGCCGCACACATGTGTGTACTGAACCTCTATTTAAGACTAAAAGACCGGTAGCCAGCGCCCACTCCTCTAACACTTCGCCTCGTGCATTCGAAACGGGTGAACCCCAAGCCACCGATTTGGCGTTCAGGTCCCCCATGAAGAGCACTGAATGTGGGTGACTCCGACCAACCAAAGCTCCCACTTCAACTAGAAGCCCTTCAAAGTCTGCAAGGACCCTGTTGGGTGAAAAGTACGCCGCGATCACCATTATTTTCCCTACAAGGGCCGCAACACATCCGCGGCCTTTCGTGATTTTGTCGAAGGACGCGCCCTTAGATGTGATTGCAACGAGCCCGTCAATATCCCCTACCCAGTTGTCTCGGGAAGGAATGAAATAAGGCTCGGAGACCACCGATATATCTATCAACCACTCCGCCATGCTCTGGATCATAAGATCCTGGGCGCTGGCGGAGTGGTTAAGATTCGTCTGGAGAAAGCGTAGAGCCATCTTAAACGGTGTCCATTTGATCCTCCTGGTTACCCGTTTGTGTCGGAGGGCAGCTGGTAGCTACCAACGGTGGGGTGGCCTCGTTGTTCGAAACCTTTTTAGTCCTTCCTGGCCTAGAACTGGGAGCGGCACACGCCTTGCTACCTAGCCTATGAGCTGACGCCTTGTTTGCTGCCGCGCAGAGTGAACACTTTGGCTGAGCTGAGCACGCCGCAGCCTTGTGGCCAACTTGACCACATCTGTAACACTCATTGCTACGATCAGTGTCAGCAGTACATTTCGCGCGAACATGGCCACTTTGCAGACACCGGAAACACCTCATTGCCCTGGGCTGAACCATTTCTATTCGCGCTGATACCCAGCCGACTAACAGACGCTTTTCCTCCAAAAGCTTCTTGGCAGTCACAACCGGGCAGCTCACTAGCGTGACGCCGGTACCCTGGTGGGTTTGTCTAATTTCTCCAACTTTTATTGAATCTGTTGTGCAACCTCCACGTTGCGCTACAGCGGAGACGATTTCTTGCTTGGTCACTGAGTCATCCAGACCAAGAATTCGGAACTCGGCGCACTTTGTGGGTCTTGAGATCCTTACCACCTCTTCGCTCATGACCTCCTTGAGTTTCTGAGCCAGAGAGTCCGCCTTGTCAGAGCTGCTTTCACCTGCCACTTCCATGATGCTTGCACCGGTGGCTGCCTTCCGGAATCTTATACTGGCGATGCCACAGCTGTTAAGGTCCACTTTTTCTTTGGCTTCCGCCATCACCCTGCCGTAAGTCATCCCCTTCTCCTCGGCTCCCGGCTGTAGGGTGATGACTATAGCCGCAGTCCTAGGAGCACGCAACTTCTTCACCAAGGGTTTAGTTGTTTTCTTCCCGCTTTGTGGAACAACTGTAGTTTTTGCCTGAGAGACAGTTTTCTTCCCTCTTTTGGCCACAGTGGACCAACCCTCATTTGTATCCTGGGGCGCTGGTGGCAACTCGCGAGGCTGTTGTTGAGTTGCCATAACTCTAGCAGCTTCCCCCTTTCTTTTCTTTTCCCTCTTCTTCTTTTTCCCCACTTGGGGTTGAGAAGTAATAGCTGTGCTAGTATTAACAGTCTTCTCAGGTACCGCACTTGCAGCGGACTGGGCCTCTCTCCGCTTGTCCGCAGCTAGAGGGGGACGGATCCGCTTTTCTGGCAACAGCCTCTCCTCCATACCTTCCAGCATTGCACTTATCATGCTGCCTACTTGCATCATTATTGAGCGCGTCAGTTCATCTTGTTGGCTCCCAACATCTAGAGATGACAGCTGGCTTTCGCTCAGCACCTGTGCCGGGTGGCGCACACTTCCTTGAGGAACTTTCTCTATCCTCTCAGGAGTCCCCGCCACTTTGGTCTTTAAATCCTCCAGCTCTTTACGAAGGTCAGCCATCTCTGCACGCAAGCGGACGTTGTCGGCTTGAAGTTTTGCCGTTTCCTCCGAAATTGAGCGATCGTGAAGCGCCCCAGCCGCTGCCTTGATCGATGCTGCTGCATCTTTTAGGGCTCGTTGGAAAGTGCCCTTCAGGTTTCCAGATTTGCTAGCTACCTTCAAGACAACATCCACGCTATCCAACACTTGCTTGTTCAAGTCTGACGCCAGCTTCGCGTCTAATTCTATGCGTTCTGGTGGGGCTACAGAGCGCTTCGCCCTATTGCATGCCACCTGTTCAGCTATTTCCTCTTCCGCTTTCTTCTTTTCTTCCTCTCGCCTTAGTGCTTTGAGCTCCCACTGTGCCTTTGCAAGGCCAACATACTTGCCCGTTGTTGGTGGGCGACCTCTGCCTCTTTTCGAGGTTGGCACTTTTAATCGTGACGGTCCTGCCTCGTCACTTGAGCCAGAGTCTGAGCCCCTATCCTCTGTATGTCGCCGTTTACCACGGACCACCTTCTTATTCCAGAACCTGGAGGTGACGGGCTCTACAGAGCCACATTCGCTTAATCTGGAGTCGACCTCTGACTCCAGACTACTAGCGTCCATGTAATCTCCAGAAACTACTTTCTCTGGTCTATCGATCGAGATCTCACCACTCGCCTTCTCGGCGCACCTCCGCGCAGACGCGCCCACTATCTTCTCCACCTCACTATCGCTTCCTAAACTAAAAGAATTTTCATTAAGCATAATTAGTCCCACGAGTAAGTGGGAAGGGTGGGTCGCCCCGGACAGTGCCCACTGTAACCGGGGAAGTCTAGCGTAACCCGCTCAGGGGAGCGACAATTCCCTGGCGGGGGACGCAGTAGCGACTGAAACTCCGTTCAGCCTTCCAGGCCTCACGCTGCGCCGCCGCTTACCTTCGGGTGATTTTTTATAGAGGTTGTCTTCCTCGTGGCCCGGGCGACCAAGCCAAGGCCTATCGGTCCCGCTCTGGTCGCAAAACATGACCACGACCATGTTGCGGGATTACGATTTTGGGGCGGTGGCAGGGGAGTAAACTCCCACTGCCTGCCCGGCGGCAGGGTGAGTGCACGCTAGGCCCGACTCCCGACTCCTTCTAGCCTAAAAAGGCTATCCTCCTACAAAGGGACGGCTCCACCAGCCCATCCCGACTCCATCCACTGCGCCCTCTGCTAATCAGAGGGACGCGCGGAGAAGCCCTCCCCTCCCCCCCCCCCCCCCCCCAGTGTTTGGTCCGCGCCGGTAACCCGGTAACTCCCATTTCTGGGAGCCGTTCCCCTATCCGCCACCCGGGGACGCGCCGCGTTGGGGTACACCTCCCCACCCACTGGGACTACCCAGCAGGTCCGCGGAACCTAACCTAACCTAACCTAACCTAACCTAACCTAACCTAACCTAACCTAACCTAACCTAACCTAACCTAACCTAACCTAACCTAACCTAACCTAACCTAACCTAACCTTTTTTTTTTTTTTTTTTTTTTTTTTTTTTTTTTTTTTTTTTTTTTTTTTTTTTTGTTGACCAGGTGGAAAATGCGTTACGCATACCCTCCGAACATGGGAGTGTCGGAGGGTTATGTGGGACTACACATCGCCTCTCCCTCCTCAGAGTGAGGAGGGGTAGGGAGTGCTACCCACTAAAAACCACCCGGACGTGCCCTCTCGCCGGTTTTGTTGGACACCGTGGAACCCGCGAAGGCATAGTCCACGATGAACCTAACCTAACCTAACCTAACCTAACCTAACCTAACCTAACCTAACCTAACCTAACCTAACCTAACCTAACCTAACCTAACCTAACCTAACCTAACCTAACCTAACCTAACCTAACCTAACCTAACCTAAGGTGGTCCCAGGTACAAAATCCCCCCCAGTTGAAGCGAGACCATACTATGTAGCCCAAGCAAACTTGCAAAGAAAGGAACTAGCAACAAAAGAGATAATGCTTGAGGCAAACGTAAAAAAGATGGCCTTTGCGCTGCTCCAGGAGCCCTATATTGGAGCAATAGGCAGGGTTAGAGACTATAGAGGTGTGAGAATCTTCCAGTGCACTAAACAAGATGGTGGGAAAGTCAAAGCGGCAATTGCTGTGTTTGACGACGACATAGAAATTATCCAATGTCCAGACCTCACCACCAAAAACATAGTTGTAACATAGTTGTAGTCAAAGCTAAGACTAGTGCCTGGGAGATTGCACTGATCTCCATCTACTTCGAACCTGACCCACAAGCCATCGGGCCATACCTGGAGCAGCTAAAAACGATCCAAGAGCGTATAGGAACAAAGAACCTCATTATAGGAGGTGACGCTAACGCTAAAAGTACTTGGTGGGGGAGTTCCACAGTGAACCAAAGAGGTGAAGACCTAAGCGGAACCCTGGAAGAGATGGGCTTGCAGGTACTCAACGAAGGAGACACCCCGACCTTCTACACAGTAAGGGGGGACAAGGTTTACTCTAGCATTGTCGACATTACGGCCTGCCCGACGGAGATGCTGAACTTGGTGGAGGACTGGAGAGTTGAAGAGGGACTGACGAGCTCTGACCACAACACGATTACGTTTAAAATCAGACTCACAAAAGCTAAAGGAAGAGATATAAAGAGAACAACAAGAGTATATAATAGTAAAAAAGCAAACTGGACCCAGTTTCATGAGAAACTGGCCAGTTTGCTAGAAGAAAATAAAATAAATAAAGCAGAAATAGATAAAATAGAGAACAAATTGGAATTAGAAAATAAGGTAAATATATACATAAAAACAATAATAGAAGCAAGCAACAACAGTATACCTAAAAAGAAATCAAGTAATAAACTTACCTTTCCTTGGTGGTCAGAGGAACTCGTCAAACTCAAGAAGGAAGTCACCACCAGGCGACGCCGAATCCGATGCGCAGCGCCGATCCGAAAGAAGAGGGTCATCGATGAGTACCTGCAAGAAAAAGAAAAATATGAGAATGCTGCCAAGGAGGCTCAGATACGAAGTTGGAAGGAGTACTGCGGGAAACAGAATAAAGAGGGAGTATGGGAAGGAATTATGAGGATCATAAGAGGGACCACAAGAAGACACGAGGACACGCCCTTGGTAAAGGCCGGAAGGACTCTGAGCCCTGCGGAATCGGCGATAATGTTGGCAGAAACTTTTTACCCAGAGGACCAGGAAAATCAGGATGAAGCGAAACACCGACGGATCAGAGCAATAGCTGATCACGCAAACGACTGGGCTCATGATGAAAAACATGACCCAGCGTTTACAATGCAAGAACTAGAATTCGTGGTAAAAAGTTTCAATCCGAAGAAAGCGCCAGGTATCGATGGCCTTACTGCTGACATATGCGAACACGCCATCTCGCAGGATCCGGAGTCCTATCTTGCCCTGGCAAACAAATGCTTGGAGCTGCGGCACTTTCCCATAATCTGGAAGGAGGCAGTGGTGGTAGCTCTGAGAAAACCTGGTAAGGATGACTTCACCAACCCAAAATCATATAGGCCGATAGGTCTTCTGCCAGTCATGGGGAAGATCTTGGAAAAACTCGTAATAGGCCGGGTGAAATGGCACATTATCCCAAAAATAAGCTCTCGCCAATATGGCTTTATGCCCCGAAAGAGCACCGAGGACTCCCTCTATGATCTGATACAATACATACAAGTTAAACTACGACAGAAGAAACTTATTACCGTAGTATCATTAGACATAGAGGGAGCCTTCGACAGCGCGTGGTGGCCAGCAATACGAGCCAGACTGGCAGAGGAAGGATGCCCGGTGAACATCCGAAGGATGCTGGATAGCTACCTCGAAGACAGGAAGGTGAGGTTAAGATACGCCGGTAAAGAGCACGAAAGAAGCACGAGCAAGGGTTGTGTCCAGGGGTCAATAGGTGGTCCAATTTTGTGGAATATTCTACTGGACCCATTATTAAAGGGATTGGAAAATCGTGGCAACTACAACCAGGCGTTTGCTGATGATGTGGTGCTGGTTTTTGACGGCGACACAGCGCTAGAAGTGCAGAGGCAGGCCAATGCTGCTCTTGCCTATGTTCAGGGGTGGGGTGTGGAAAATAAGTTGAAATTTGCGCCTCACAAGACCAAGGCCATGGTCATAACCAGGAAACTAAAGTACGACACACCACTGCTGAGCATGGGTGGGATCAGCATCGGAATGTCAAAAGAGATCAAGATTCTGGGGCTCATTATCGACGAAAAACTGACATTTAATAGTCATACTACATATGTATGCAGGAAGGCTATTAACATTTACAAACAGTTATCCAGAGCCGCCAGAATCAGTTGGGGTCTTCATCCAGAGGTAATCCGCACAATATACAGAGCCGTAGTGGAGCCAATTATCATATATGCGGCCAGCGTCTGGGCGCCGGCAACCGAAAAACTGGGTCTGCAGAAACACCTCAATGCAGTCCAGAGAGGTTTCGCCCAGAAGCTGTGCAAGGCATACCGTACTGTCTCTCTTAACTCGGCACTAATACTGGCTGGGATACTCCCACTCGACCTCAGGATACAAGAGGCAGCCGCCCTGTACCGAGCAAAGAGGGGGGTGCCCCAGCCGGTGATAGGAGATAGAGAGATAGAGATAATGGCTCCATACGAAAGATCTCCCCATCCGGCAAAACATATGTGTCTGGAGTTCGTGACCCTGATGCACCAGCAGGATGTGGAAGTCCACAATAACCAAGCAGTAAGGGTGTTTACCGATGGCAGTAAGATTGAGGGCAAAGTCGGAGCAGCACTGTCCATCTGGAACAGTGAAGCCGAGACCAAAACCCTCAAGCTGAAGCTGTCATCGTACTGCACGGTGTATCAGGCGGAACTACTGGCCATATGCAGAGCCACGGAAGAGATCCTAAAACGGCCCGAGGATACCTTTGGTATATACAGCGACTCTAGGTCGGCGCTGGAAACCGTCACAAACCAGTATGCCACGCATCCCCTGGCCATGGAGATCCGCAACAACCTTACGACCGGCAGACTCCAGAAAAAGGAGATATCCTTGTTCTGGGTGAAAGCCCACGCCGGTCTAGCTGGAAATGAACGTGCGGATCAACTGGCAAAGGAGGCTGCACTCGGACTAAAGAGGAGGCCAGACTACGAAGAGTGTCCGGTTTCATTTATCAAGAGACAAATCCGATTGGAGTCTATTGATAAATGGAACCGGAGATACAAGTTGGGACAGACGGCATCTGTCACGAAGATGTTTCTTCCTGACGTGACAGTAGCCTATAAAATAGTAAGACAATTACAGCCCACCAACATAGTCACTCAGGTTATGACAGGGCACGGAGGGTTCTCAGAATACCTGACTCGGTTCAAGTGTAAGGAGAGCCCATCGTGCGTCTGTGAGCCAGATGCCAGTGAGTCGGTCCAACATATTCTTTTTGAGTGTCCCGTCTTTGGTCTAAAGAGATATGAAGCTGAGGTTTTGCTGGATGCCGAGATGAATCCCAATAATGTAAAAATGTTTATGGTAGATGAGACGTTGAGAGGTAGATTTATAAATTATTGCATACAACTGGCAGAAATAGTAATTAATAGAAATAAGTAGTATATAAAATATGTTGATTGTATATTGTAAAAATATATTAAACCAGCATATAAGATAATTAGTATAAGTAAATAGATTTAAGTAATATAGTGCAGTAAGAAACTAGGGTAGTAATAAATTATGTAACCATGTATATATAAAATAGTAGTAATAGAAGTAGTTAAAAAAAATTCTATAATGTCTGTAAAAATATCCTGTATATTCCACTATTGTAACCTGTATTCCTTATTTAGTATCGTATGTAATATGTGTAATAATTTAAGATTAGTTAAGCCCATAGACTGTAAAGCCCAATGGCATGAGGGCAGCGAATAAAATACTCTTGCGTTTTATTAAAGACTCCGATCCCCATGTCGGAGGTTAGGCTAGCTCGCGGGCCGGGCCTCTGCGCCCGGACAGGAAAAAAAAAAAAAAAAAAAAAAAAAAAAAAAAAAAAAAAACCTAACCTAACCTAACCTAACCTAACCTAACCTAACCTAACCTAACCTAACCTAACCTAACCTAACCTAACCTAACCTAACCTAACCTAACCTAACCTAACCTAACCTTTTTTTTTTTTTTTTTTTTTTTTTCGCTGGGTAAAATGCGTTACGCATGCCCCCCCATTGGGGGATGGGAGGGGTATGTGGGACTCCCCGGTCCACACCGGACCGGTATACCCACTAAACGACCCAGCGGCACTCCGGCATCGTCTGCGTGGAGGAGGATTGGGAAACCGGCAAAAGCCTTTACTTCCAATCCCCCGCCGACGACCGCCCACCTTTACAGTGGGGCCTTCACGTCCCTCCTGACAGGGAGAGACCCGGGAATGACCGTGAGTGCTCGGCCATTCCCGCCCGGCGTAATTGGAGGATACGTGCAATGCGGGAGTAGACGCCCCCGCGCCTATCTCCCGCTATCCTCCACCAAGAGGGGGAAGGCGGTTGTGCCTTCTCCCACCCCTTCTTCGCCTGCGGAGCGGCGCCACGAGAGGGTCCTCCTCCCGCGTGCGCTCCGCCGCCTCCTTTTGTGACATCACGTACTCACAAAAGGAGGCGACCGCTGTCCAGGCCCCCTCGCTTCCCAGCATGGAGTTGACCACGCTGGGAAGCGAGAGGTCCGGCACGACTACCGCAGCTAAGCTGCAACGTGGCTCCGACCACGCCGGGCACACCTCGAGGGTGTGCTGTGCAGAATCCTCCGTCGCACCACAATCATGGCACGACGGAGTCTCCTCTCTTCCGATCCGGTGCAGGTACGATCCGAAGCATCCATGCCCGGACAACACCTGCACCATCCGAAACGAAAGGTAAACCGTTGGACCTCTCGAGCCAATCTCGCAGGACCGGCCCGAGAGCGTCCAACGTTCGTCGGCCAAACGCGGCGGAGGCGAGGTCCTCCGTCCAGTGGTGGACGATCGCGTCCTTCGCCTCTCGGCGGACGGCCTCCCGCTCTTCCGGGGCAGGGTGCTCCCCGAGAGCCTTACGCCCCGCCCCCCACTCGTACACTTTGGCGAGCACCCACGCTTCGAGCTCCCAGGGAGGGGTGCCCGCCAGAGCGCACGCCGCCGCAAAGCTCACAGAGGAGTAGGCCCTCGCTACCCGCTGCGCAATGGCCCTTTGAGGCCTGCGGATCGCAGTAGCGTTCTCCCTCCTTCGGAGGGAGTCCGCCCAGATGGGGGCCCCGTAGAGGGCCATGCTCTTCAGGATGCCGGCATACAACTGCCGGCATCGCGCTTTTGGCCCCCCCAGATTCGGGAGGAGCCACGCAAGCGCAGCCGCGGCCTTCAACAGGCGCGTCGACAGCCCGCTGAAGTGCGGGCCGAAGCGCCACCTGCTGTCGAGCACTAGGCCCAGATATTTCATCTGGGCCTTCACGTCGACCCTGACGCCCTCTACGACGATATGAGCGTCAATGGGGATGCGCTGCCGAGGCCCGTGGAAGAACACGGCCTCGGTCTTGTGTAGCGCCACCCCCAATCCTAGCCGGCGGATCCTTCCCGCGACCAAAGATCCGCCAGCCGAAGCCAGGCTCGCCGCCTCTCTGAAGTCACTCCCCCGGGCAGTGAGAAGAGTGTCATCCGCGTAGCAGATGACACTCGTGCCACGGAGGAGAGCTCCCCGCAGGAGCCAGTCAAACCCGATAGTCCACAGGAGTGGCCCTAAAACGGACCCCTGTGGAACACCGGACTCCGCGCCGTACCGCCGAAGCTGGCCCACTTTATCCACAACGAGGACCGCCCGGTCCTCCAAGTAGTTGGCCAGGAGGCCCTGCAAGTACCGAGGCACTCCATGGTAGCGGAGCGCCTCTAGTATCGTCGGGTGGGGGATGGAGTTGAAAGCGTTGGCTATGTCAAATGACACAGCCAAAACCCCCTCCCCTGCCTCCACGGCCTCCCTCACTTGGCCCTTTAGCCGGGACAGCGCGTCAACCGTCGAACGCCCTACTCGAAAACCGAATTGGGCGTCCGACAGGTTCGGCCCTGCCCCCCTCAGGTGGCCATTCAGCCGGGCGGCGATAATCCCCTCGAGCATTTTACCAGCCTCATCGAGCAGAACGATGGGCCGGTATGCCGAGGGGGAGTCCGCCGGGCGTCCCTCCTTGCGGAGAAGGCATAATTGCCCCTCCTTCCAGGGTTTCGGGAACCTTCCAGTCGTGAAACACGCGCCGAAGAGGTCCCGAAACCTATCCTCCATTTGGGTGGCAGCGATGGCCACCACCCGTGCGGGGACGCCGTCCGGCCCGGGGGCCGTCTTCTTGGCGCGGAGGCGGAGCGCCGCCACTCCAAATTCCACCTCCGTGATTGGAGGGATCTCCTCCTCCGGCGGAACTGCCTCCCGCGGGGGGTCCATCACTGGTGGGGTGAAGCTGGTCCCGGGTGGAAAGAGGGACCGAACCACCCCATCCAGCAATGGCGGCTCGAGGGTCTCCGCAAGTGGGGGACCGAAGGGACGCAGTTTGTTCCGCGCCGCCTTGTACGGTCTCCCATACGGGTCCCTGTCGAGACCCTCCAGCATCTCGGCTCTCGCCGCGTCATCGGCGGCGATCATCGCCGACTTGAGGACCCTCTTTGCCACTACGTAAGAGGCGTAGAGAAGGTCCTCGTTCTCAGGGTCCCGCAAGCTGCGCCGTCGGCTCCGCGTGTAGGCCCTCCTGGCCGCCACGCAGGCGGCCCGGAGCCCCGCCAGTTCCTCCGACCACCAATAGACGGCGCAACGGGGAGGTGGACGGCGAGACCGAGGCATGCTGGAGTTGCACACCTCGGTCAGGGACCTCCTCAGTTGGGCCGCTGCGGAGTCCACGTCCAGGACGTCAGCAGGAGGCGTGAGCCAGTCCTGGAGGAACGCCGTCTCCTTTGCTGCCTCACGGTCGAGACGGGTAAGAGCCCACCGTGGAAAGGGAGATCGGCTCGAGGGAGGCGACCTCCGGGGGCTCTGGGTGGAGATGTCGAACCGCACATAACGGTGGTCCGACAAGGTCTCCACCATCTCCACCCGCCAGTTCACTACGCGGGCGGCCAGGACGGGGGTGGCAAACGAGACGTCCACCACCGACCCCCCCCATCGCCGCACACACGTCTGGGTCGTCCCTCTGTTGAGGAGGGACACACCACACGAAACTGCCCAAGATTCGACGGCGGGTCCCCTGACGTTGCAAGAGGCGGCCGGGTTGCCCCAGGTCACCGACTTTGCGTTCAGGTCGCCTAATACGGCGACCTGTCGCGGCGCCGCCCTACCCACAACTGCGGTGAGGATTTCGAGAAAGTTCTCGAAATCCTGGCGAGGGCGGTTTGGGGAGAAATAGACGCCCACCAGGGCTATATCTCCCCACGCGGCGGCCACGTATCCCGGTCCCCTCTCTAAGAGCGAGAGGGGAGGGGAGTCTGTGGAAGACCGCGAAACCAACGCCACCAGGCCATCCTGATCGCCCAGCCAACGGCCGGGGATCGAGTACGGCTCGGCAACCACCGCCACGTCTACCAACCACTCAGCCATGGCCTGCATTAGCAGGTCCTGGGCTGCTTTGCTGTGGTTGGTGTTCGCCTGAAGGATGCGATGATCGACTCTATCCATCAATCGGACATCGCACCCCCCTCGTCGGCCGCCGAGATTCCCGCTTCAGGGGCGGCGGTTGCAGCGGCAGGCGGGCTCGGTACCGGAACTTTACCCTTTTTAGGGGGAGGATTGCAGTTCCTCCCCTTCATAATGTGTCTTGCCGGGCGGCCGCTTGCTGCGCACACTGCACAGTGTGGCGTGGCAGCCTTGCAGGAGGCGGACTTGTGCCCCTCCTTGCCGCAGCGGTAGCAGCTGTCCGTCCTATCCACCTTGGACGGACAGAGGGCCCGCGTGTGCCCGATTCCGAAGCACCTGAAGCAGCGTAGAGGCTGATCTTCAAGTGCCCGGATTCTGCACGAGCTGAAACCTATCAGAAGTCGTCCTTTAGCGAGGACGGCTTTAGCTGCGATGACGGGGCACTCAAGGCGGATAGTGCCCATGCCACCGCGGCCGGGCCTGATGTCCCGACCCTGCACCGCTGCTACGTCGCAGCCCCCTGTTGCTGCGATCGCCGCCACGACCTCCTCTTTGGTGACCGAGTCGTCCAGACCGGTCACCTCCAAGGCCGCAGACCTAACGGGCCTGACGACCTTAGCCGCGTCCGCGATGGCCTCTCGCAATTTACTTGCGAAGAGGTCCGCGTTGGCGCCACCCTGGGCCCCCGGAAACTCGAAGATTCGAGCCCCGGTTTGGGTCTGGCGGCACGCGACTGCCCCGATTCCCAATGTTATGGGATCGACGTTGGCACGAGCCCGCTTGAGGACGGACTCGTACGTCTCACCCCGCTCCGCAGCCTCCGTGGTGAGCGTCACCACGACGGCCGCGGTCTTGGGAGGAACCAGGGGCTTCCTTCCGCCAGCTGGGGCCCTTTTGGCAGCGGAGGAAGCGGCAATGGGCTTGGGGGCCGACTTTTTCCCTTTCCCCTTCCCCTTTCCCTTGCCAGTCGCCTGGGACGGGCAGGAAGGAGTGGCGGTGGGGGTGGCAGGGGCGGCGGCCGTTCTCGCCTTGTTTTTCGCCTTGCCCTTTCCCTTATTAACCACTTCCGTCCACGACTGGTTGGATGGAGTGGTTGAAGGTAGTTGGGCGTCCTCCTTTTGAGAGGATGGCCCCGGCTGGTTCAGCCTCTTGGCCGCCGCCAGCGGTGGTCGGAGGCGTTTTTCGGGAAGAAGCCTGTCCTCGATGCCAGCAAGGCAGGCTCTCGTAAAGGCCCTTTCCTCCATGACCACCTTGCGGATGATATCCTCAAAGTTGGAGGGGGGGCCTTCAGCCGCTGGTCTGGGGTCGGCCTGAGTAGGCCGAGCCGTGACTTCGGCCAGCTTCTTGCGCAGCTGGCCGACCTCCGACCGCAGGTGGACGGTATCCTCCAAGTTGTAGGAGGAGTCTTCAGCCGCTGGTCTGGGGTCGGCCTGAGTTGGTCGGGCCATGACTTCAGCCAGCTTCCTGTGCAGCTGGCTGACTTCCGACTGCAGGCGGTCGACCTTTGCCTGCAGTTGCCGCGTCTCATCCGTTTCGGTGCGCTGCACCAGCTCCCGGATGATACCGCGCATGCTCGCAGCCCTGCACTTCAGGGACTTTTGAAAAGTCCCCTTTAGGTTGGAGGACTTAGAGGCCACGACCACTATCTCGTCCGCGTCCTCTTGAGCCATGCGCTCTAGCTCGGTCAGGGAGTGGTCCGCGTACAGGACGCAGGACGCACCGTACCCAGACATGGCCCGAGCAGTGCGCGCCCGCTGCTCCTTAGCGGCGACCTGTTCCTCCAGGTCCCGCTGGAGCTGCGTCCGCCGAGCTAGGTTTAGCTGGCGTTGGGCATCTGCCAGGCCCACGTCGTGGGTGTCCACCACAGTCGAGGACGAAGAAGGCTTTTTAGCCTTCATCTTCTTCGACCTGGTGCTCCTCGTCGAGTCCGAGGAGCCTTCACCACCGTCGTCCTTCAAGAAAGCCCGCTTGCGCTTTTGAAGGCGATCTTCGACCTCCATCGCCGAACTCGTGTCCGACTCAAGCGCATTGTAGTCGGAGTCCGACCTACAGTACAAGCTAGCCGCAGATGGTGCGCGGCTAGCTTCTGACGCCGAAATGGCATCGTCAGCGGGGCCCTGAGAAGGGCCTTTTGGTTGGCCCTGAGAAGGGCCTTTGGGGTGGCCCTTAGAAGGGCCTTTTGGTTGGCCCTGAGAAGGGCCTTTGGGGTGGCCCTTAGAAGGGCCTTTTGGTTGGCCCTTAGAAGGGCCTTTTTTAAAACGCCCGGAGGCGTCCCGCAATGAACGCGTTGCCACCTCAGACGCAAGCGTCTCAGGCGCAAGCGTCTCAGGCGCAGCCACGCATTCCACCTCTTCATCGCTCCCTACCGTCTTACCTAACCTATCCAAATCACGAGCGATCTCGGAGTCCATAGTCGAGTTGCCATTGTCGTGTTTACGGAGGTCAGCGGAGCGCTGACCTACGAAGCAAGAGTTGCCCCCCCCAGAGTACGAGGGGCAGCCCTCTACCTCGGATGAGGCAGAGGGGTGGGATTCCCCCTTTCGGGGACCCACCTGGGGACCATTTTCACTTTTGCTTAGGTTCATTTTGTTAACACCGATGCTCCACATCGTCGTCTCTTTTTTCAGGGGTGAGCTCCCCTGTCAGCGCGCCCTGAAAAGGGCACACCCACTCACGCGCCCTGAAAAGGGCACGCCCACCAACAACACCGCCAGCGAGACATCGATCAACTCGGGATCCCGCAAGGAAGCTGACCCATACAACCGACTCGCAGGAAACCCAAGCGGAAAGACGCCGCACCAACAGCCTCCCTACTCATGGACGGCTCCACGAGCCCGTCCCAGCCTCGTCCACTGCACCCTCTGCGTTCAGAGGGACGCGCGGAGAAGTTTCCCCTTCCCCATTCTACCCCACCGACAAAGTGCCGGCGCCTGGTGGTTTCAGTTACGTCTATTTCAGATGGAAATAGACCAATAACGGGCAGCAACCGCGAGAAGGACGACCCCACCAGACTTGCCTTGAGGATCTACACGACCTGCGCTCTCCCTCAAGACCAAACACCTCCCTACTCGCTCCCAGAGCCGAGTAAAGAAGGCCTGGACTTATCCAATACAAGCGGCCGAAGCGCGCAAGCTAGGCATAGCAACTACTAATGGATAAACCCAGACCCGCCCAACCTAACCTAACCTAACCTAACCTAACCTAACCTAACCTAACCTAACCTAACCTAACCTAACCTAACCAACCAGTCTGGCTCTTACCGCGGTCGAGAGCGCCCACTTACACTCGTGCCTCCACGCTAAAAAATTCGGTAAAAATAGTAAAAAGTGACTTTTTTTAACAGTGCGATACACCGAAATCTGCGGAATCACAAGGCGCACACGGGCGTGAAAACACCGTTGCGCTAAGTGCAAAATTCAAGAGTTTATAACAAAAAAACCGAAAATTTGAGGATTTTGAAAGTTTAAAGTGAGTGTCAAACGAGTTCTACAGCGGCGACATATACTTTTTAAAGTGCCTCCGGAAGCGCCTCCAGAAGGACCATATTTTAGGCATTTTTGCCGATTTTTTCCGCGCAGGCGCGCGGAAATAATAGCAAAAAAGAAGAAACCACGTGGCCACGAGGTCGGTGATCCGAAGCTGCCAGGGAACTGCTGACGTCGGGGCCTCCAAGACACCTTCGAGGGCAACCGGAAGGCGTTTTCAGATTTTAAATAGGATAAGTTTTCACATAGTTATAGCGTTTTTAAATTTTTGGTAAATTTTAAATATTTTTAATTAAGTCAAAAGATCAGTGACCCCCCTTTTTTAAGTTAAGTTTGTATAGATCATAGGGACCTCTACAACATATAAAAAATTTGGCATAGGTTCATCAGCTAGTTTTTAAGATATAATTTTTTCTAAATTTAGTAGGTACACGAGGTACCCTTAATTTTAAATTTAGAAATTTAAGTTTATTAGGATAAATTAGTCAATAAATTTAAGTAGGATTTGCATAAATTTCCGGGAATTTTTAGCGAAAATTGACTTAGATAGGTTAGTTTTTGTGAAAATTTTGGGGTTTATTGTATTTATTAAATCGGGGGGTGGTTTCATAATTACGTTGTGGGGTGTAAATTACTGCTGTGGTCTGGGCCTTTAAAACAAGCCCAAACACGGCCTACTTAGGACAAAAACTGACAGAGTTAGCCTTTTGTCGGCCATATTGGACGCCATCTTTGATTGATGAAAACGGTGATAACTTAGCAACGGATTGACCGATTAGAAAGCGGTTTTTTATTTTGATATTGCCGTCAGTCTGAGCGTCTGCCAAGACCGGTTAGAACTCTATGTAGAGTCTCTCATTTTTTACCAGAACCAGCCGGTGGAAAGTGAAGACTGTGCCAGGCAGTATACTCTGCTTGAAACCGCGTTTCTCTACGACGAAAACTCGCAAAGTTGTGGAAGAATTTGAAAGTGGCGGCCATTTTGTCCGCCATCTTGAAAATTTTAATTCCTTCACAACTTTGGCTAGAGTGGTCTGATTGAGACGGGGTTTTCACGACTGATACCGTCTTTGCTTCACCTTTTGGTTGACCTGGATCTTGGTAGAGTCGGGGCTCTAGGTAGAGCAAGAAAAATTTTTCGACCCCGCCTAGTGAGGCGGAGATGTGGATAGGGACGAAATAGCCATCCCTGTTATACCTATTTTTACATTGTATTTTGCTATTTTGACATTGTATTTTGACCGTTTGACCGCCAAATTGGAAGTTTTTGAAAAGGCTCATATCTCGTCAACCGTGCAACCGATTTTGAAAAAAAAAAAAAAAAAAATTTTTTGTATAGTATAGGTCATATACGGGCCTATCTATTAGTTAACATAGACGGACTCTACGTAGAGTCACATATCTTTTGACAAATTTTTAATTTATAACTTATACAAATCTTTTATTTTCGTGTAATAGTGTAGTTTTTTATATTTTTTTTTGTATTGACATCTTATTTTATTTTACTTTATTTTACAAATTGTTTAATTTTAATAATAATAACCGGACATGTTTGGGATCCGCACCCCTGTCAAATTGCCAGGGGGAAAGGCAAGCCCTGACGTTCACAGAACCCCCGACCAAACTGAGGAGGCAGGACCTTCTGAAACACAGACGCAAGCCTCAGGTGTAAGGCGCAGCATAGGTGAATGGGAGACGGGAAAGACCATCACCAAAAGCAAGGCTCCAAACACTCCGAAAAAGGCTGGACCGGCCCCGGCGGGCAACCGCTTCGCCGTATTACAGGCGGAAGGAAGTCCGCCGGTCCCGGTAAAGCCTAAATACCTGAATAGGACGGCGGAGGGAAGAGCCTGCTTAAACTCGGCCAAATTACAACTTGGCAGTGCGCGAAACCTGAGGACAGAAATCAAACTCGAGGTCACGAAGGCTGTGGAACGTCTGTATCAGCTTGTGAAAGAGGCGGAAGCTGAGCAAGCAAAACAAAAGAAGGATCAGGGCGAGGGTGAGGCTAGAGAGAACCTACGAAAACCCGCGGACCCTCCTTCTCCATCCTCTTTATCCCCAAGAAGGGAATCCGAGTTTGAGAAGGAGTTGATTAAGAGGATGGAGCAACACAGCCGGTTAATAAAGGACAGCAGCGAGCAAATGGAGGAGCTAAAGCATGCACTGGAAAAACAACAGAAAACCCTGGAGGGGGTCTCATATGCTAGTGTAGTGGCTCAGTCGGCTAGGAGGCAGCCCCCCGGTCAGACGGCTTTGCACTCGGTCATTATCACCTCCAAGGACGAAGGCAAAACCGGCGACGAGGTACTGGATAAAATACGAAGCGTTATCAAAGCCAAAGAAGGCGGGATAACGATGGACAGGGTCAGAAAGGCAAAAGATAGGAAGATAATTATAGGCTGTAAAACAGAGGAAGAAAGGAGTAAGCTAAGAGAAAGGCTTAGAAAGGCAGAAGGCCAACTCCAGGTCGAGGACATAAAGAACAAAGATCCTCTTCTACTGCTCAGAGACGTCTTCCAATATAACACGGATGAGGACGTCCTGAAGGCATTTAGGAATCAGAACAGGGGAGTATTCCTGGGCCTGGAGAAGCAAGAAGACAGAATGGAAGTCCGGTACCGAAGAAAGTCCCGAAACCCCCAAACGTCTCACATCGTAGTTAGGGTGTCTCCCAAAATATGGGCCCGAGCCATAGAAGCAGGAGCCGTCCACATAGACCTGCAAAAGGTCAGGGTTGCGGACCAGTCCCCCCTGGTGCAGTGCTCTCTCTGCCTAGCATACGGACATGGCAGGCGTTTCTGTAAGCAGACGGTAGAGAAGTGCAGCCACTGTGGGGGACCACACCTGCGATCGGAGTGCGCTGACTGGCGGGCTGGTGGAACTCCGACTTGCTGCAACTGCACGCATGCAAAACTTGACTTTACCGATCATAGCGCGTTCAGTCAGGAATGTGCAGTGCGGCGTAAGTGGGATGCACTGGCCCGTGCCACGATAGCGTATTGCTGAGGGCTCCATGGTGGGAATTAACAACAGCACCCAAACCAATAGAAGGTCCTACCTAGCAGTCCAAGCAAACCTGCAGAGAAAAGAGTTAGCCACACACGAGCTCATGATGAAGGCTAGCAAAAGGAAAGTGGCTTTTGCGCTGCTCCAGGAGCCGTATGTGGGCGGGGCTAAAAGTATGAAGAGCTACAGAGGAGCAAGGATCTACCAGAGCACTAAACAAGGAGAAGGGAACGTCAAAGCGGCAATAGCCGTCTTCGACAGCGATATTGACGTAGAACAGTACCCGAAACTCACCACTAACAACATCGTTGTGGTGAAAATCCGAACTAGTGCCTGGGAGATCGTTGCTGTCTCTTTTTACTTTGAGCCAGACCAGCCCATAGAGCCATACTTGGAGCAGCTCAAAAAGATAAAGGAAGAGCTTGGACCTAGAAAAACAATAATGGGAGGCGATACCAACGCAAAGAGCACATGGTGGGGTAGCAAGAAAGTAGACAAAAGAGGGGTAGAAATGGCCGGAGCACTAGAAGAAATGAGCTTGCAGGTGCTCAACGAAGGCGATACTCCGACATTTTATACAATAAGGGGAAATAAAGAGTACGCTAGCCACGTGGATGTGACTGCCTGCTCTGAGGATATGCTTAACCTGGTGGAGGACTGGAAAGTGGAAGATGATCTGATGAGCTCGGACCACAACGGCATAACTTTTAAAATTAGACTAGAAAAGGCAAAAGGAATAAACATAAAAAGGACTACTAGAATATACAACACAAAAAAGGCAAATTGGAGCCAATTCCATGAGAAACTGGCTCAATTGTTATTGGAGAATAAAATTAATAAAACAGAAATAAATAATATTAATAATAAAAAGGAACTAGAGCAAACAATAGGAAAATATACAAATATAATAATAAACACATGCACACAAACAATACCTAAAAAGAAAATGGAAGAAAAACTTACCTTGCCGTGGTGGTCCGAAGAACTGGCGAAGCTGAGGAGAGAAGTCGTCACCAGGAGGCGTAGAATCAGATGCGCAGCGTCAATCCGAAGAGCGAAGGTTGTCGATGAGTACCTGCAAGCAAAACAAAAATATGAGAGTGAAGCCAAGAAGGCACAGATTGACAGTTGGAAGGGGTTCTGTGAAAAACAAGAAAGAGAAGGAGTATGGCACGGAATTTACAGGGTGATTGGTAGGACCAAGAAACGTCAGGAGGACTTGCCTCTGGTGAGTGGCGGGAAGGCTCTGAGCGGGGAAGAGAAGAATCAGCTAGGCTCTTAGCGGAGACGTTCTACCCCGAAGACCTGAAGAGGGATGATAACGAAATTCACAGTCGAACTAGAGAGGAAGCTGAAAAAGTAAACGGTTGGATGCATGATGAAGAACATGACCCTCCGTTTACTATCGAAGAGCTAAGATTCACTGTGAAGACGTTCAACCCAAAGAAGGCTCCGGGGGCAGACGGTTTAACTGCAGATATTTGTAGCAAGGTGATATCCCACGATCCTGAGTTGTTTCTCGCGCTTTCAAACAAGTGTCTGCACCTCGGCCACTTTCCCACAATGTGGAAAGAAGCTACGGTGGTAGTCCTAAGGAAGCCGGGTAAAGACGATTACACCAATCCGAAATCGTACAGGCCCATAGGACTGCTACCGGTCATGGGTAAAGTGGTTGAGAAGATGGTGATGGGACGGCTCAAATGGCACTTAGTACCAAAAATGAGCGCCTGTCAGTACGGGTTCATGCCGCAAAAAAGTACCGAGGACTCCCTCTATGACCTGATGAAACACATCCATAGCAAACTTGACCAAAAGAAACTGATAGTCATGGTATCACTGGACATAGAGGGAGCCTTCGATAGCGCATGGTGGCCGGCCATCAGAGTGAGACTGGCGGAGGCGGGTTGCCCTGTAAATTTGAGAAGGGTCATAGATAGCTACCTGGATGATAGAACGGTAAGGGTTAGATACGCCGCGCACGAATATATTAAGCACACAAACAAGGGTTGCGTCCAGGGTTCCATTGGCGGACCACTGCTATGGAACCTTCTTCTCGATCCTCTTCTCAAGGGACTTCAGCGACGGGGTGTCCACGTGCAGGCATTCGCGGATGACGTGGTCCTACTGTTTGATGGTCACACGGCACTGGAGGTGCAGAGACAAGCCAATGCCGCTCTCGCCTATGTTCAGGAGTGGGGTATCGAAAACAAGCTCAAATTTGCGCCACATAAAACCTGCGCTATGACTATTACACGCAAACTTAAATTCGATACGCCACTGCTGAGCATGGGAGGGGTCGACATTGCCATGTCAGAAGACGTTAAGATCCTGGGACTCACAATCGACAATAAGCTAACATTCAACAAACATACCGCGAACACCTGCGTCAGAGCGTTGAACTTCTACAAGCAGTTGTCGAGAGCCGCCAGGGTCAGTTGGGGTCTGCACCCGGAAGTGATCCGGATCATCTACAAGGCAGCAGTGGAGCCGGTCATGACATATGCGGCCAGCGCGTGGGCAAATGCGACGGGAAAGCTAAAGGTGCAACGGCAATTAAACGCGGTCCAAAGGGTTTTTGCCCAGAAGCTCACAAAGTCCTACCGAACTGTCTCCCTAAATTCGGCTCTAATACTGGCTGGGATTCTGCCGCTGGACATCAGAATCCGTGAGGCGGCAGCCTTGTACGAAGCCAGGCGCGGAGTTCCTCAGCCATTTTTGGGGGACAGGGAGGTAGAGAGCAGAGTGGCGTTTAGTCTGCGCCCACATCCGGCAAGGCATATGAGCTTAGAGTTCATAAACCTGATAGACCCACAGCATGTTGAAAAACATAACAAACAGGCAGTCCGAATCTTCACGGATGGCAGCAGGATTGAGGATAAGGTCGGCGCGGCGCTATCCTTATGGAATGGCGAAGCGGAGATCAAATCCCTCAAACTGAAGCTGCCATCTCACTGCACGGTCTATCAGGCGGAACTATACGCCATATGTCGAGCCACGCGGGAGATTCTAAAGCGCCACGAAACCAGTTATGGTATTTACAGTGACTCGCGGGCGGCTTTGGAGACGGTGACGAATCATGGCTCCGTTCATCCCTTAGCAACAGAAGCCAGACAGAACCTGGAAACCATTAAACTCCAAAATAAAGATACATCTTTATTTTGGATCAAAGCGCACGCTGGGATGAACGGTAATGAAAGAGCCGACGAGCTAGCCAAAGATGCCGCACTGAAGTTAAAGAAAAAGCCTGACTATGATGCGTGTCCGGTCTCATACGTCAAGCGACAAATCCGTAAGGATTCGCTTGACGTATGGAACCGGAGATATAAATCAGAGGACATCAGAGGACAAAGCGGCCGTGACTAAGCTTTTCTTTCCTGACGCAATTGAGGCCCATCAAATAATTAGGAAGATGGAAATTTCAAATGTATTGACCCAGGTTTTAACGGGGCACGGTGGGTTCTCAGAATACTTGAACCGGTTCAAGTGTAAGGAGGACCCATCGTGCCCATGTGAGCCGGATAAAGCAGAGACGGTTGAACACGTCCTGTTGGAATGTCCCATCTATGGCTTGCTGAGATATGAGCTTGAGCAAAATCTAAACATTGCCTTAAGAAAGGAAAATATATATTTGATAATTAGGGATAAAGAAAGTAGAAATGTGTTTATAGATTATTGTATTAATATAGGTAAAAAAGTTATATGTAGAAATAAGAATAGATAATAAATATGTTGTTTTATATATAATGAGTATATATAGGAACATTATAAAAATAAGGAAATGTAAATAAAAATAATCTATATGAGTGTAATAGTGTCAAGTTCATGTCAAAATAATCGATAATTATAAGTTCAGGAGAAATGTTTATATTAAAGTGCTGTGTAAATTTAGGTATAATATCTAAGAAGTCAAATAAGAAAACGGATATAATAATGCTGAATATGTATAATAAAGTATATATAGGAACATTATAAAATAGTGAAATGTAAATTAAGTTAACCTATGTCAATAGTTTGGACAATAGTGATAAGATATTAAAATGTATAAAATAATAATAATAAGCAAAATAGATAATAAGAAATAAAGATCAAATATCCATGCTAGGTTAAGAAATAAAGATACTCACCCCGTGTACAATCATTCAGTAAGAAAGACTCCAAATCCACATTGGAGGAGACAGCATGTAGGCTAGCTCGCGGGCCGGGCCTCTGCGCCCGGACAGGAAAAAAAAAAAAAAAAAAAAAAAAAAAAAAAAACCTAACCTAACCTAACCTAACCTAACCTAACCTAACCTAACCTAACCTAACCTAACCTAACCTAACCTAACCTAACCTAACCTAACCTAACCTAACCTAACCTAACCTAACCTAACCTAACCTAACCTAACCTAACCTAACCTAACCTAACCTAACCTAACCTAACCTAACCTAACCTAACCTAACCTAACCTAACCTAACCTAACCTAACCTAACCTAACCTAACCTAACCTAACCTAACCTAACCTAACCTAACCTAACCTAACCTAACCTAACCTAACCTAACCTAACCTAACCTAACCTAACCTAACCTAACCTAACCTAACCTAACCTAACCTAACCTAACCTAACCTAACCTAACCTAACCTAACCTAACCTAACCTAACCTAACCTAACCTAACCTAACCTAACCTAACCTAACCTAACCTAACCTAACCTAACCTAACCTAACCTAACCTAACCTAACCTAACCTAACCTAACCTAACCTAACCTAACCTAACCTAACCTAACCTAACCTAACCTAACCTAACCTAACCTAACCTAACCTAACCTAACCTAAAGGTTGAAATTTGAACATTTTAAAGACAATTTTAAAAAACCAGTAATTTGAAAGGCCTATAACTTTAAAAGTAAATCGGTAAGGCGTAAATTTTATTGCAGTATATAACTAGTTATTAGGTCTTCTTTACTCGTTCTTAGTTTTAGATTTTTCCGATAAGTAGTTTCGGAGATATCCTGTGTTGACCTTTTGACCTACATTCGGGCACCCTGAAAATTAAAAGTGGGTCAAAATTTTAAAAGCCAAATTGTGGTATTTACTATTTAAAAAGATTCTGCATTTTTGGTTACCTAAATAAATTAAGTTTTGACAAAATTTTGACACTTTTAAAAAATTATATAAAAATTATATTCAAAATTAATTATTTCTAGGAAAGTAAGAGGTGACCTTTGTTTTGTAATAAAGATATATATTAGACCTACTGACACTAAACTTTCCCTAAAGTTTCATAATTTTCAGACCAATAGTTTTTGAGTTTTTCTTAATTGAAATTTTGACCTACATTCAGGAGGCCCGAATGGTCTAAATTAGGTCAACATAAGGAGTGGGAACAGAACTACTAAATTGTAAATAGTATTTTTATGTTAGTTTTTTAGTAGTTTTTTTTTTTTTTTTGGACCATTACATATTGTATAAATTCAGGTATAATTTTAATTTGTATATTCTTCTTTAAGTTTTTGTATATTATAAGTTATAAGCATTACTACTAGGTTGAAGCTTCGTGTCTCCGAAGGCGACACGTGAAATCGGACACATTTTGGTCTCCAAAATTGTTTTTGCGTTTTTTATTGCGCCAAAATTTACATAATTTTAAAACCGGACTTCATATATACAATATAAATTGACAAAAATTTTTTACAAATTTACTAATAACTATTATATATAACTTTTACAAACATTTTAATCTGTGACAACCTACCCGTGTACGCAGCCTTACCCCGACGAATCTGAAACAAAAAAGGAATATTAGTAATACAATAAATTTGGGGTAAGCGGTAAATCCCTCCGACAACAGTACCATATACTAGTTTGGCACACAACTCTTACAGCCAAAATGTTCGGAATCCGAACGCCCACGAAACAAAAAGACAGTGTTCGTGAGCGAATCGAAGAAGAAGCTCCACGAAACCCACGAGACCCAAAAGGACAGACAAAAAACAGCCCAACCCCAACTGCCCACTCAAGCAAAACCACGAGTGTGAGGCGGAGTATTGGGGAATGGGAGACCGGGAAGTCCAAGTCCCCGACCCCCCCACAGAAAACCAAGCCAGAGGTGGAACCCCCAAAACAAAAGCCGAAGACAGCTCTTTCGAAGGGCGAGCCAAGGGTGGAGACTCGAAGGGCGTCAACGGAGGCACTGGGCCCCTCGCTGGCATGGAATTTAACCTTTGATAAGAAAAGCGTAAAATGTACAGATCGGCTGACAGAGGCAAAGGCGTGCCTAGATTTTGCCACAGAAAGCATAAACGGCGCTCGTAACCTCAAAACCGAAATAAAAAAGGAGGTCACTAACGCCTTAAATCGGTTATATCAATTGGTTAAGGAAGGGGCAAGCGGGAAGAAAAATATAAATGAAGAGAAAATACCAGAGGCAGAGAGACTACAACCAGAAAATAGAAAAGAGGATACCGAACTCCTCAGAAAACTGGATGAACATACGAGGCTTCTCCAGGAAAATAACCAGAGAATGGAACAACTAAAAGAAAGCTTAGAAAAGCAAGAAGAGCTACAGCGCAAGCAGTCGTACGCGAGTGTCGCGGCGGCGTTCCCTCGGAGGCCGGAACAGACCGCGCTACACTCCGTCGTGGTTACTTCTGTGGACGAGAATGATACTGGAGAAAAAGTCCTCGATAGAATAAGAAAAGTAGTCAACGCAAGAGAAAGTGGGATAACAGTGGACAAAATAAGAAAAGCGAGAGATAGAAAAGTAATAATTGGGTGTAAAACGGAAAAAGAAAGAGAGAAAGTGAAGGAAAAGATAGAGGGTGCCAGGGAACTCAACGTTGAGGTGATGAAAAACAAGGACCCACTGGTGGTCCTTAAAGACGTCTTAAAATATAACACCGACGTGGAGGTCCTTGACGCCCTAAGAAATCAAAATAAAGGAGTCCTAAGAGAACAAACTGACCAAAGGATGGAAATAGCCTACAAGAAAAACACGAGAAACCCCCACACACACCATATTGTAATGAGGGTCTCCCCCGGAATTTGGCAGTGTTTGGTAGATGCAGGATCCGTCCGAATAGACCTCCAGCGAGTGAGAGTGGCCGATCAATCGCCGCTCGTGCAATGCTCCCTCTGCTTGGGGTACGGTCACGGAAGACGGTTCTGCAAAGAGACAGCGGAGAGGTGCTGCCACTGCGGGGGAGCCCACATGAAGTCTGAGTGTGCAGATTGGCTCGCAGACGTCCCCCCCTCGTGCACAAACTGTAATCGCGCAAAACTAGACAGGACAGACCATAACGCTTTCAGCGGTGAATGCCCCATTCGCCGCAAGTGGGAGGCTTTAGCCCGGGCCACAATAGCCTATTGCTAAAGTGGTCCCGGGCTCAAATGGTCCCCAAACAGACGCGAAAATATACCTCATTGCACAAGCCAACCTACAACGCATGGCTCTGGCAACAAATGAGATTATGCTTGAGGCAGCAAATAAAAAGATGGCCTTTGCACTCCTCCAGGAGCCGTACGTCGGAGGTATAGGCAGGATGAAAAATTATGGGAGCGCCAGGATCTTTCAAGGCACGAGTCAAAGGGATGGTGTTGTTAAGGCAGCAATTGTCGTCTTTGATACTGATATAGACGCCATCCTATGTCCGGAGTTTACAACAAATAACATCGTTGTTGTAAAACTCCGGACGAGTGCCTGGGAGATCGTGGCGATCTCATTTTATTTCGAGCCAACAGAACCGCTACAACCATACCTCGAACGCCTAAAGACGATCAAAAAGCAACTTGACGCCGCCAAAATCCTAATAGGAGGCGACTCAAACGCCAAACACTCCTGGTGGGGTAGCCTTAAAATCAATGAAAGAGGAGAAGAAATGGCCGGAACTCTAGAAGAAATGGAGCTGCAAGTACTAAATGAGGGGGACATTCCAACTTTCGACACGATCAGAGGTCACAAACAATACACCAGCTTTGTCGACATAACGGCCTGCACGGCAGGGATGCTGAATTTGGTGGAAGACTGGAGAGTAGAGGTAGGCATGACGAGCTCCGACCACAACGCATTGAGTTTTAAGATTAGATTGAACAAAGCGAAAGGTACACACATAAGTAGAACGACCAGAATATTCAACAGTAAAAAAGCAGATTGGGGCAAGTTTCATGGGAAACTTGCCCAATTGCTTGAGCTAAACAAAATTGTAAAAGAAGAAATAAAAAACATTAAAGATAAAGCAAAATTAGAATTAATAGTAGAAGGTTACACTAAAGCAATAGTAGGAGCATGCAACTATAGCATCCCTAAAAAGAAAACAAAAAGTATACTTACCTTGCCGTGGTGGTCGGAAGAACTCGCCAAGCTGAAGAGAAGAGCCACCACGTTTAAGCGTCGAATCCGCTGCGCAGCGCCGGTCCGAAGGCAGAAGGTGATCGAAGATTATCTGAAAGTAAAAAGAGAATATGAGAATGAAGCAAAGAAAGCGCAAATCGAAAGTTGGAAGGGATTCTGCGAAAAACAAGAAAAAGAGAGCATGTGGGACGGTATTTACAGAGTTATAGGCAGAACAGCTAAAAGGCAGGAAGACCTGCCTCTAACGAAAGGGGGAAAAGTACTGGGTGGCCGGGAGTCTGCGGCACTCTTAGCAGAGACGTTCTACCCGGAGGACCTGAAGGAAGATGACAACGCAAATCACAGCCGAATAAGAGAAATGTCTGAAAAGGTAAACGACTGGGTTTATGATGAGAACCATGACCCACCGTTTACCATTGAAGAACTCAAAATCGCTGCTAAAAGTTTCAATCCAAAGAAGGCTCCGGGGATTGACGGTCTGACCGCGGACATATGCGATAAGGCAATACACCATGACATGGAATTGTTTCTCTCGCTGTGTAACAGATGCTTAGCCCACGGCCACTTCCCCATGATGTGGAAGGAAGCAACGGTGGTAGTCCTGAGGAAACCTGGGAAGGAGGATTACACTAATCCAAAATCATACAGGCCCATAGGGCTACTACCAGTCCTGGGCAAGATCTTCGAGAAGATGGTAGTTGGTCGATTAAAATGGCACCTGGTCCCAAAGATGAGCACTCTACAATATGGGTTTATGCCACAAAAGAGTACCGAAGACTCCCTCTATGATCTGATGCAGCGCATTCGTACCAAACTTGATCAGAAAAAGCTAATAGTTATGGTATCATTAGACATAGAGGGAGCCTTCGACAGCGCGTGGTGGCCAGCCATTAGAGTAAGACTTGCAGAAGCAGGATGTCCCATAAACCTGAGAAGAGCAATCGACAGCTACCTCGAAAACAGAACGGTCAGAGTGAGATACGCCGGCTACGAACATCTTAAAAGCACAAACAAAGGCTGTGTCCAAGGCTCCATCGGCGGACCCATACTCTGGAACCTTCTCCTTGATCCTCTCCTAAAAGGTTTAGAACGACGTGGCGATTATGTTCAGGCGTTCGCTGATGATGTAGTGCTGCTGTTTGATGGAAACACGGCCCTGGAGGTGCAGAGACATGCCAATGCCGCTCTCGCCTATGTCCGGGAGTGGGGTATCGAAAACAAGCTCAAATTCGCACCGCACAAAACCTGCGCGATGGTTATAACACGTAAACTTAAATTCGATACACCACAGCTGAGCATGGGCGGGGTCGATATTGGCATGTCTGAAGACATAAAAATCCTAGGCATCACGATAGACAATAAGCTCACATTTAACAACCATACAGCAGAAGTGTGTAGGAAAGCTTTAAATATATATAAGCAGCTATCGAGAGCCGCTAGGGTTGGTTGGGGACTGCACCCGGAGGTGATTCGTGTAATATACACAGCTACAGTTGAACCAGTTATAATGTATGCGGCCAGCGCCTGGGTAAAAGCAACTGAGAAACAAAATGTGCGTAAAAAACTAAATGCTGTCCAAAGAGTGTTTGCCCAAAAGCTCACCAAGTCATATCGAACTGTCTCCCTTAACTCGGCACTATTACTGGCCGGAATACTGCCACTGGATCTTAGGATCCAGGAGGCAGCAGCCCTTTATGAGGCCAAGCGCGGAGTCCCGCAGCCGATGTTGGGAGACAGGGAGGTAGAGCGTAGAGTAGCGTATAAGCTGACTCCGCATCCGGCAAAGCATATGTGCGTGGAGTTCGTAAGCCTGATAGACCAGCAAGACGTTGCACAACACAACGTCCAGGCAGTCCGGATATTCACAGATGGCAGCAAGATTGAGGGGAAGGTCGGCGCAGCGCTGTCTTTCTGGAATAGCGAAGCGGAGACAAAGAACCTTAAACTTAAGCTGCCATCGTACTGCACGGTCTACCAGGCGGAACTGTACGCCATATGTAGAGCCACGCGGGAGGTAGTCAAGCGTCCTGAAATAAGCTACGGCATCTACAGTGACTCACGATCGGCTCTCGAAACGTTGACAAACAACGGCTCCACCCATCCACTGGCGATAGAAACCCGGAAAAATCTGGCCACTATCGCACTCCAAAACAAAGAAATTTCTTTGTTTTGGATCAAAGCACATGCAGGGATGAGTGGAAACGAGAGAGCCGATAAACTGGCAAAAGAGGCAGCACTCAAGGGGAAAACCAAGCCAGAATACGATGCATGTCCGGTTTCATACGTAAAGCGACAAATCCGCGAGGATTCGCTTGGCGAATGGAACCGGAGGTACAAATCGGAGGAAAAAGGCGCGGTCACCAAGTTGTTTTTCCCAGACGCTATAAAGGCCCATAAAATTGTAAGAAAGCTGGAACCAACCGGAGTGACGACCCAAATATTCACGGGGCACGGTGGGTTCTCGGAATACTTAACCCGGTTTAAGTGTAAAGAGAACCCATCGTGCATCTGTGAACCAGGTAGGGAAGAAACGAGTACGCACGTAATTTTCGAATGCCCTGTATACGGTTACGCCAGACACGAAGCTGAGAACCTACTAGAATGCGATATAACAGCCCAAAATGCAAGTAATATCATCGAAAATAAAAAAGCACGAACAATTTTCCTTGATTTCTGTACAAAAATTGTTAAAAAAGTAATATTAAGAAATAAATAGTTAGATAAGTTATGAATTATATATATTATAATATATATATAAGTTGCATACAAATAAGTTACATTAAAAAAAAAAAAAAAAAAAAAAATATAGATATGTACAACTATATGGGAAACTGTAATTAAAATGTAATAAAATATGTAGGATTAAAATAGTAATAACTTAATTAAGTAATATTCTTGTATAAACCTTTTAGAAATAGAATTAGAATAAATTGTAACCCAATTTGGGAGGCTATATAAAATAAAAAATGAACCCTATCCATCCCATCCTTAAACATATGAAATAAAGAAATAGATATAATACCACATAGTTAATCATTGGCAACCCACCAATGAAAGAGTAAAAGAAGGATGAATGAAAGAAAGATACAGTATGAAGGATGAAAGATTGAATAAAAGATAAGAAAGAATGAAAGAGTTGTCAGTTAACAAGGACTCTGACCTCAAGTCGGAGGGTTAGAAGTAAGCTAGCTCGCGGGCCGGACCTCTGCGTCCGGACAGGAAAAAAAAAAAAAAAAAAACCTAACCTAACCTAACCTAACCTAACCTAACCTAACCTAACCTAACCTAACCTAACCTAACCTAACCTAACCTAACCTAACCTAACCTAACCTAACCAGTCTGGCTCCAACCGCACTCCGGAGCGCCCACTTTTAACCATACCTCCACGCTAAAAAATTCACCAAAAATTGGAAAAAGTGATTTTTATGGTCGTGTAATACATCAAAAATTGCGGAATCACGTGGCGCACACGGCTGTGCAAACGCTGAGGCGCTAAGTGTTTTTTCCGCGAAGTTATCACGATAAAAGTGAAATTTTACAAATTTTGAAACTTTGAACTGGATTTTCCTCGAGATCTACAGCGGCGACCTATCTTTTTTAAGGTGCCTTCGGAAAGGCCTCCACGTGAGCTACAGTTTTTCTGCTTTTCCTGATTTTTCCCGCGCAGGAGCGCCGAAATATAAGCAGAAAAACAAAAACCACGTGGCCACGAGGTCAGGGATCCAGGACCGCCAGGTGTAAACTGACGTCGGAAACAGCAAGGCATCGCCGCGAACAGCTCGGAGGCACTTCTAGATCAAGTCTAAGTTAAGTTTTCATCAAGTTATAGGGTTTTTAAATTTTTGTTAAATTTTAAATATTTATATCTCGTTCAAAAGATCGACAACGTACCTTTTTTAAATTATTTTTGTTTAGATCTTAGGGCCCTCTATATTATGTAAAAAATTTGACATAGGTTCATCAACCAGATTTTGAGTAAAAATTTTTTAAAGTTTTAAATCAAACACGAGGTACCCCTTATTTTAAAGCCAGAATAAATTTAAATTTATAGATAAATTTCTAATAGTTATTTAAAGGTTTATGTAAAATTTTGAGCGATTTCGGCAAATAATTACACAGTTGGGCTATTTTTGGTGTTAATTTTCGTGTTTTTTCAATTTATAAAATCAGTGGGGGGTCTTATCAACACGTGGCCCATTCCAAGCCATTGTGTGGGTTGTGCCCTTTAAAACAAGTCCAAACACGGTCTGGTTCGGATAATAACTGCCAAAGTTATTCCCGAGGCGGCCATTTTGGACGCCATTTTGGATAGTTTTAAACGGGCATAGCCCTCGCTAGAGTGGTCCGATTGGGACGGGGTTTCCACTGTTGGTACCGCTACTGCCCCCTCTCTGTTTTAATTTGACTTAGGGCTCTAGGTAGAGCCGAATATTTTTGACTCTTTATTTTGCGTTGGAGACTAGACGGAGACGAGGCACACACGCCTGAAGAAATCCCGAAGCTCCAGGACCTATATTTACCGAGATATTTTAATTACAAGCTTTGGCAGCCATTTTGACCGCCATCTTGGAAAAACTAAAAACCTTATATCTCGAGAACCCGCTGTCCGTTTTTGACGGGATTTCTTCGGTTAAACTGACTGGTAGCAGGACTATCTGCCAGTACATAGAAACGGACTCTACATAGAGTCGATAAATTTTATTTTATTTTTATTTTGATCTCTCTTGCTTTTCTCCGGTATTTTCTGGCATATTATTGTAAAGCGCGCACGCCTTATCGTTGACACACCTATGTAGAGCACAATACTTTACATAGAGTACACATAAATTTGCTATATTAAATTATTATTTTTTTTTTTTACTTTGTAGTACATAATAGGTAGAGCACTACAAAATTGACGTGAACTGTGTTCGATCGTGCGCCGATCTTTTTAAATAACTAGTATTGTTGACCTTAAATAGTACAGTAAGTTGACAAAAATTTTATTACATTAATTTATATTTTATTAAGACTTTTAACAAATAGGATAAAACTAGTACAGACGCCTTTTACACGTCTTACTAGTATAGTAGCGACTATCCTACACCGACGAACCATGTTTGGAATGAGAACCCCCGTGAAGAAGGTGACGGAAAACTCCCCCCAAAAGGCCGTGTCATCGGCGGAGGAGGCAGGTACCTCGTCCAATACCCAGGACAAGACCTTCGTCGTCCGTCGAAGCATTGTCGAGATAGAGGCCAAATCAAAGACCTCCCCGAGAAAGGCGTCGGCGCCGGTGGCGGGCCCCTCGAAGGCAAAATCCCGAACACCATCTTCGGTCGCCTTGGATGGCCCGTCCCCGAAGCCGACCTATCCCAACAGAGTTGCCGAGGGAAGAGCATGCCTAAATAAGGCAAAGCTTAACCTCGGAAGCGCCAAAAATCTAAAAGGGGAATATAAAGAGGGGGTCACTGCAGCCGTCGAACGGCTGTATCAATTGTTGAAGGAATCTGAAGCGGCAACTGGAAAACAAACAGCTCAGAGCAAGGAGCAGGATGGGCAGGAAGTGGAGGAACCTTTACACCCTACACCAACTGCCCACTCTGCATCTAGCCAGGTGGAAAAAGAGCTGTTTAAGAAAATGGAGGAGCACCTCAAAATCGTAACGGCAAACACCGAGTTGATGGAGGGACTCAAGAGCACCTTAGTGTCCCATAAGAAAGCCTTGGAGGAGGCTACCACCTACGCAAGCGTGGCGGCTGGCAACCACAAGGGAAAATTCCCGGAGCAAGCCACCTTGCACTCTGTGGTCGTCACCTCCAAAGACGAAACTGAGTCCGGGGACGAGGTGCTTAACAAGATCCGGGCCGCGGTGAAAGCGAAAGAAGGGGGAGTCACAATTGACAAAATTAGGAAAGCGAAAGACAGGAAAGTCATCGTGGGATGTAGAAGCGAGGAGGAAAGGCGGGTGCTCACAGAGAGGATCCAAAGTGCTGGGACCCACCTTAGCGTCGACAACGTCAAAAACAAGGACCCACTCCTGATTCTGAGAGACGTTCTGTCATACAACAACGACGATGATATCCTTCTCGCTCTGAGAAATCAGAACGAGAGGATATTCAAAGATCTGGACAAGCAGGATGTCAGAGTGGAGATCCGTTACAGAAAAAAAACCCGTAATCCATTAATGAATCACGTCGTCGTTAGGGTGTCTCCCAGATTATGGACCAGGATAATAGAAGCGGAGACCGTCCAAATTGACCTCCAGCGTATTCGAGCTGCGGACCAATCGCCCCTCGTCCAGTGCTCCCTCTGCCTGGGGTACGGCCATGGCAGGCGTTTCTGTAAAGAAACGATCGAGAAGTGCAGCCATTGTGCCGGACCCCACAAAAAATCGGACTGTCCGGATTGGATCGTTGGTGCAGCGCCGACATGCTGCAACTGCACTCATGCCAAACTGGCAAACACAGAGCACAACGCATTCAGTCCGGATTGCCCGATAAGGAGGAGGTGGGATGCGCTGGCGAGGGCCACCACGGCTTATTGCTAAGGTGGTCACGGGCAGCAATACGAATGGAGGCGGCACTTCCACCAGCGAAGCCTCTTACTTGGTGTTGCAAGCCAATTTACAGAGGAAGCAGCTCGCCACCGATGAGCTGATGATAGAAGCGGATCGCAGGAAAGCGACCATAGCTCTGCTCCAAGAACCCTACGTGGGGGGCTCAAGTAGTATGAAGAACTACAGAGGAGCGAGGATATTCCAGAACACCAACCCAGGGGAAGGTAAGGTCAAAGCGGCTATCGCCGTGTATAACCGCGACCTTGACATAATACAGTACCCAACTCTCACCACAAATAACATTGTTGTGGTGAGAATTCGAACGTTGGCCTGGAATATCGCAGTGGTGTCATACTACTTTGAGCCCGATCAACCCATGGAGCCATACTTGGAGCACATAAAGAAGATCCGAGAAGAGATCGGACCGCAGAGGCTGATCATCGGTGGAGACGCCAACGCCAAAAGTTGCTGGTGGGGGAGTGACGTAGTAGACTCTAGGGGTGAAGACTTCGCGGGTGCGCTCGAGGAGATGTCTTTGCAGGTACTCAATGACGGAGACGCCCCGACCTTTGACACAGTCAGAGGAGGCCGGAGACTAACTAGCCATGTTGATGTTACGGCCTGCTCAGAGGATATGCTTGACCTGGTGGATAACTGGAGTGTCGTTGAAGACTTGACGAGTTCGGACCACAATGGTATGGCATTTAAAATAAAGTTAAAAAAATCAAAAGGAATCAACATAAACAGGACAACTAGGGTTTACAATACAAAAAAAGTTAACTGGGACCGATTCCACGAGAAACTGGCCCAGTTATTGACAGCTAACAATATAAACAAAAATGAAATAAATAAAACCCAAACACATAAAGAAATAGATACGTTCACGGAATCATACATGCAACAGGTAATAAAAACATGCAATCTTATATTAATAAAAAAGAAACCAAACGAAACACTTGCCATGCCATGGTGGTCTGAAGAGCTCGAAGAAATGAAGAGGAAAGTCGCCACCAGGAAACGCAGGATCCGATGTGCAGCGCCAATCCGGAGGTCGAGGGTCGTCAGCGAGTACCTAAAACAAAAAGAAGAATATGAATTAGCAGCGAAACAGGCACAAGTGGACAGCTGGAAAGGTTTCTGCAGCAGGCAAGACAAGGAAGGCCTTTGGGAGGGCATCTACCGCGTCATTAAAAACACCACCAAACGCCAGGAAGACATCCCACTGGTGAATAACGGTTGCCAACTTGACCAGAAGGAGTCAGCCGGAATCTTGGCGGAGACCTTTTTCCCGGAGGACCTTGATTGTGATGATAACTCAGACCACCGGCAGACCCGGATTCTCGCAGCAAACGCAAATAACTGGGTCCATGATGAGATCCATGACTCAGCATTTACGATCGAAGAACTCCGGGCCGCGGCGGAGAGTTTTAATCCAAAAAAGGCTCCGGGAATGGACGGTCTCACCGCTGATATCTGCTGCCAGGTTATTTCCAAACATTTGGAACTAAACCTGGCGCTCATGAATAAGTGCCAAGAACTCGGCCATTTTCCAACTATTTGGAAAGAGGCGACGGTGGTGGTTTTGCGGAAGCCTGGCAAAGAAGACTATACAAACCCCAAGTCTTACAGGCCTATTGGTCTATTACCGGTCATGGGGAAGATTCTGGAGAAAATGGTTGTCGGGAGACTTAAATACCACCTGCTCCCAAAAATGAGCTCACGACAATATGGTTTTATACCCCAGCGGAGCACCGAGGACTCCCTCTATGACATGATGCAACATTTAAATGAAAAATTAAATAACAAAAAATTAATAACTGTCATATCATTGGACATAGAGGGAGCCTTCGATAGCGCCTGGTGGCCCGCAATCAAAGTCAGACTTGCCGAGGAAGAGTGTCCGGTCAATCTCCGGCGACTCATGGACAGCTACCTGCAGGACCGTAAGGTTCGAGTGAGGTACGCCGGAGAGGAGTACATAAAGGACACTCAAAAAGGATGCGTGCAGGGATCGATTAGCGGGCCAATTCTCTGGAATCTTCTTCTTGATCCACTTCTTAAAGGACTCGCACGCAGGGGAGATTATTGCCAGGCTTTCGCAGATGACGTGGTGTTGGTGTTTGCCGCGGACTCGGCTTTAGAGGTGGAGAGACAGGCCAATGCTGCGCTCGCGTATGTTCGGACGTGGGGTGTCAAAAACAAATTGAAATTCGCGCCACAAAAAACCCATGCGATGGTTATCACAAGAAAATTAAAGTTTGGCACACCACGATTGAGCATGGGCGGGACTGACATTGGCTTAACAAACGAAATAAAGATCCTGGGGCTCACCATCGATGATAAGCTGACGTTCAACGCCCACGTTGCAAATATCTGCAAGAAGGCGTTGAGCGTCTACAAGCAGCTTTCGCGAGCCGCCAAGATCAGTTGGGGCCTCCACCCCGAAATTATAAGGGTAATCTACACGGCCACGGTGGAGCCCATAATAACGTATGCTGCAGCAGCCTGGGCAAAGGCATCAAACAAGATCGGGGTGCAAAAGCAGCTGAACGCAGTGCAAAGGGGCTTTGCGCAGAAGTTGTGTGGCGCATACAGGACTGTTTCCCTGAACTCGGCACTGTTGCTGGCTGGGATACTGCCTCTCGATATACGAATCCGTGAGGCGGCATCGTTGTATGAAGCTAAGAGAGGAGTACCCCAGCCAGCAATAGCAGATCGAGAGGTGGAGCGTAGGCTGGCCTTCGCCAAAACCCAGCATCCGGCAAGACATATGCGCCTTGACTTCATAAGTCTGGTAGACCAGGAGGAGGTGAACTCCCGCGTAAACCAAGCAGTCCAGATTTACACCGATGGCAGCAAGATTGAGGGCAGGGTCGGAGCGGCATTGTCTCTCTGGAGCAATGAAGCCGAGACCAAAACCCTCAAGCTTAAGCTGTCATCGTACTGCACCGTCTACCAGGCTGAACTCTTGGCCATATGCCACGCCACTGAAATCGTGCTGCGACGAAGCGAGACCAGTTTCGCCATTCTCAGCGATTCACGCTCGGCCCTGGAAACAGTCGCAAACCCATATTCCCTCCATCCTTTGGCTGTCAAAACCAGAGACAACATCAAGAACAGCAGACTCCAGAACAAGGAAATTTCCTTGTTCTGGATCAAAGCACATGCAGGATTGGAGGGAAATGAGCGCGCAGACCAATTAGCAAAAGAAGCCGCGCTGCACTCTAAGAAAAAGCCAGACTATGACAGGTGTCCGGTTTCGTTCGTCAGGAGACACATACGTCTGCGGTCCCTTGACGAATGGAACGCACGTTACCAGTTGGGACAAACAGCAGCCGTCACCAAAATGTTTTTCCCGGATGCGGTCGAGGGACACAAAACGGTGACAAAAATCAGACCAACGGGCCTGACGACCCAGGTGATGACGGGGCACGGTGGGTTCTCGGAATACTTGTATCGATTCAAGTGTAAAGGGGACCCATCGTGCATTTGCGAACCAGGGGTGGACGAGTCTGTGCCTCACCTCCTGTTTAGATGCCCAGTATTCGCAAAACTCAGATTCGAGACTGAACAGTTGCTAGATTATGACATAAAACACAGAAATTTGCATGTAATTATATCTGATAAATATGTAAGACAAAAATTTTTAGAATACTGTGTGAAAATAGTTAAGATAGTAGTTAATAGAAATAGGTAGTTAAAATATGTTTTGTATATACTTTGATAATTATAAACATAAACATATAAAGTGAACAGTAGAATATAAACTATGTTGAATTTGCAAGTAGGATAAAGAAAAAAAAAAAAAAAAAATGTAGAATAAGAAATGTTAGATATATATTGTGTAATATATACAAAACATTCGATAAAAATAAGTAGACAATAAGGAATAAGTATAAGTAAATTTTTGTAAATTAGTAATATCACAAGTAAAAAGTTGTAAGATAGTAGCTGTTAAAAATATATAATTAAATAAGAAAGCACCCCTTAAGTAATAAGTAGATTATAAGAAACAGCAAAATCCTAAAAAATTAAGAAATGTCAAAAGTAGAAATGTAGAAATATAAGTTTTGGAAATGTATGTTAAGAAAATAAAGCACCCCTTAAAAATAAGTTGCTAAAAAAAAGTAGTATATGCTTGTTAATGAAAAATGTAATAAGTACAGAAATGTATAAATATTAGAGGTTGAAAATGTATCATATAACATAAATAAAGGCACCCTCATAAACAACCCCCGTAGAAAAAATCTCTAATCAAGTTAGAGACATCATCATGTAGGATAGCTCGCGGGCCGGGCCTCTGCGCCCGGACAGGAAAAAAAAAAAAAAAAAAAAAAAAAAAAAAAAAACCTAACCTAACCTAACCTAACCTAACCTAACCTTTTTTTTTTTTTTTTTTTTTAGCGTGTGGAAATCCCCTCGGACCGTCACCCCGCCGGGGCTCTCGTTTGGCGGGGCGGTGTGTCGGGCTCGAACCGACCAAAACCACACGGTGTGCCCTCTTTGCGCTTCCAGTTTAGGAGGGGTCCAGGTAGTTATCGCCTTCTGGACCCCTCCCAGCGCCGGCCCGCTCCTGGCGCGGGCTCCGTCTCAAGGACCTCTCTTAGGCGACGTCCGGCACACGCGGACGCCGCCCCCTCGCGGTTGGCCAAACTAATGCGGGTGGAGGGGAGAACCCATCCCGTCCACCCGCGGCCACACTCAGGGCGGCATGAGGCGCAGGAAAGCGCGCCTCCGCCGTCCGGTTCGCCGGCGGCGGATCGGGTCCGAGTGGAGGTCGTCCTCCCGGGCCTTCTCCGCCGCCTCCTTCTGCGAGATTACTTCCTCGCAGAAGGAAGCGACCGCGGTAAAACAACTGTCGCTACCGGCCATGGAGCGAACTACGGCCGGTAGCGAGAGATCCGCTCCGATGACTGCAGTGAGGGCCCGGCGCTGCGTCGCCCATGCGGGGCAGACCGCCAGCGTGTGCTGGGCCGAATCCTCACTGCAGTCGCAGTGGTGGCAGGCGGGACTCGATTCCCTCCTAGCGACCGAGTACAGGTACTTTCCGAAGCAACCGTGCCCGGAAAGCACCTGCGTCAGCCGGAAGGAAAGAGTCCCGTGCTGCCGCCCTGCCCACTCGGCGATGACTGGCTGGAGAGCATCCACGGCGGCGAAGCCAGCGCGTGGAGTCTCCAGCCGGAACGACCATCTGACCATGGTGGCTCGGCGAGCGGCTTCGCGCCACTCGCGCACGTCTTCGGGCGGAGGGCGAAATCCGCTCTCCGCCCGGAAGTCAGCCACTCGCCGATAAACTTCGGCGAGCACCTCCGCCTCCAAATCCCACGGGGGTGTTCCGGCCAAGGCGCAAGCCGCCTCGGTGGACACCGTGCGGTATCCGCGTATGGCTCTGACCGCCAATATCCTCTGGGGGCGCCAGAGGCGCGCCCTATTCGGAGCAGTCAGAGCCGCCACCCACACCGGTGCACCATACAGCGCCATGGACCGGACAACCCCCGCATACAGCCGCCTCGTGGGAACACTGGCCCCGCCCAAATTGGGCAAAAGTCGCCCTAGGGCGGAGGCAGTGTCCACCAGCTTCGGACCAAGCTGTCGGAAGTGCTCGTCGAAGAGCCACCTACCGTCTAGGACCAGACCCAGATACCTCATCTGGGCCCGGACCGGTACGAGGACCGAGCCGACCTCGATTGAGGCGCCGGCGGGTGGACCACGACGGGGCCCATGAAATAATAGGGCCTCCGTCTTATCCAGGGCCACCCGTAATCCCAACGCCTCAATGCGCCCGACCACCTGGGAAACTCCCGTGGCGGCCAGGCGCGCCGCCTCCTGGAAGTTAGCCCCCCGGGCCGTGAGTAAGGTGTCATCCGCGTAGCAGATTACACCCAGCCCGGGGGGGAGACGCCCTCGTAGGGCCCAGTCGTACCCGATGTTCCACAGGAGAGGTCCTAGGACAGACCCCTGCGGAACACCGCACGACATGGCCCTGCGTCTCAAGACGCCATCTCGGTCCTCGTACATGACGGTTCGCTCCTCAAGATAGTCCGCCACCAGCCGCTTCAGGTACTCCGGCACTCCGTGGTAGCGGAGCGCTTCCCTGATGCAGCTGAATGGCAGACTATTGAAGGCGTTGGCGATGTCCAAGGACACCGCCAACACCACTCCGCCGCAGCTCACGGCCTCCTCGGTCACGGCCCTAAGGCGCATTACGGCATCGATCGTCGAACGCCCTTCTCGGAAACCGAATTGGGCGTCCGACAGATCGGGGCCAACCTCGCAGAGGTGCCGGACGATGCGGGCAGAGAGCACCCTCTCAAAAAGTTTACCCGCCTCGTCCAGCAACACGATAGGCCTATAGGCCGCGACCGATTCGGTAGGCCGTCCCGGCTTCTGCAGCAGGACCAGCTTCCCGCATTTCCAGCGCTCAGGGAAGCGTCCGGACGCCAGGCTAGCGTCTAACACTTCCCTGAGGTGGTCCGACATGTAGTCGAGGGCTCGGGCCATCACTCGGGCTGGAACCCCGTCCGGCCCGGGGGCGGTATTCTTGGATCGAATCCGTAGAACAGCCGCCCCCAACTCCGATTCCCTGACGGGCGGAACATCAACCTCGCTGCCCCCGTCGTCTCCGGCTGATGCAGCCATCGACGGGGGTGTGTGCTCCACCCGCTGCGGGAATAGGCCCTCGACCACTTCCTGCAGGAAGCTGGGCTGGAGAGTCTCCGTAAGGGGGGGGCCCGACGTGCGGAGCTTTTGACGCACCGCACGATAAGGGCGACCCCAGGGGTCACGCTCAATACTCTCCAGCATCTCCTCTCTGCTCACATCCTTGGCGCGGCAGATGGCCAGCCGCAGAGTTTTCCGAGCTTCATGGTACTCCTCATGAAGCCGTTCCACCTCCTCACCAACCCCGCGGTGACGTCGCCGACTACGGGTGAGGGACCTCCGGGCACGTACACAGGCCGCACGGAGGTCCGCCAACTCCTGGGACCACCAGTAGACCTCCTTCCTTGGAGGCCGACAACCACGAAGGCGGGGCATGGCCGCATCGCAAATCTGCGTAATCACATCGCAGAAGCGACCAGCCCCCATGTCGACCTCCTCGGTCGGGGCCTGCGGAGACAGCCAAGAGTGAATAATGGCCGCCTCCTCTAGTAGGTCCCTGTCGAGCTTGGCGACAGCCCACCGCGGAAGGCGGGTAGGGCGCCGCGCCGCGTGACCCCTACTAGGGTCCTGGAACCGGGAGAGCTCGAATCGGATGTACAAATGATCCGAGAGCGTCTCGACCTCTTCCAGGACACACCAGTTCCTTACTCGTGCGGCGACTGCAGGGGTAGCGAACGAAAGGTCCACTATCGACCCCCCCTGCTGTCGCACGCACGTGTTGGTGGAGCCCCTGTTCAGCAAACAAAGGCCCACCGACGCCGCCCACTCCTCGACGGCTTCGCCCCTGGCGTCCGTCGCAGGGGAACCCCACGCAATGGACTTTGCGTTGAAGTCCCCCAGCACGAGGACGTGCCCAGACACTAGTCGCCGCATCGAGGCCTCCAAGTTGTTAAGGAAGACCTCGAAGTCGTTCAAACTCCGGTTGGGGGAGAAATATACACCATAAATGGTGATTCCCCCCCAATCGGCGGCAACATATCCAGTACCCTTGTCTCTAAGAGACAAGGGCGGGGAATGAGCCGCCGTGGAGCCGACGACTGCCACGGAGCCGTCCCGGTCACCCATCCAGTTTGGACGGGGAGGGACAAAATAGGGCTCCGCGACTACGGCAACACCTATCGACCACTGTGCCATGGTTTGCAGGAAGAGATCCTGCGCCGCGGCACAGTGGTTGAGATTCGTCTGGACCAGGAGGTTGGAGACTTGATCCATTACTGGATCGTCTCTACAACCTCCTCCATGGGCGTCGGCGTCGACGCATGATTGACGTCGGAGGCAGCCTGGGTCGGCAGGCTAGCCCCCGGCGTTTGCCGAGAAGCGCGGGGAGGCTTGCAGCCCCCCTGCCCCATCATGTGATTGGTGGGCTTTTTAGCCGCCGCACACACGGGGCAGTGAGGGGCGGCAGAGCACTCTGCTGCCTTGTGCCCGGGTTGACCGCAGCGGAAGCACAGACCGCTGCAGTCAAAGCAACTCTCGCATTTGGTGCGAGTGTGTCCCGCGGCTAGGCACTTGAAGCACCTCATCGGCCTCGCGGCCAGAACCGTGATTCTGGCATTTACGAAGCCGACGAGAATGCTTCCGGCGTCGCCCAATACTTTGGCCGACGCCACGGGACAGCTCACCCACACCGCACCGAGGCCTCCCGGGCCCGGACGGACGGTGCCGACTCTGATGGTGTCCGCGGTGCACCCAGTCTTCTCCATGACTGCATCGCGGACATCCTCCGGCGTTACAGAGTCGTCCAGGCCCGAGATGCGCAGTTCCGCGCATTTTGTGGGCCTGGCGATCTTAACACCGTCCTCGGCGGCAAAAATTCCCCGCAACTTCTCGGCGAATTTATCGGCCGTCGTCGCGCCTTCAGCCCCAGGGAACTCGAAAATCCGAGCTCCCGTCTGGGCGCGGCGCAGCCTCATCCCTGCTGCCCCGAACTCAGCGGCGAGACCGGGCCGGGCCCCCTTGAAGAGGTCCGCATACGTCAGCCCGCCACTGGCCGCCTCCGGCGACAGCGTGACTACTACAGCCGCGGTTTTGGGCGGCTGCAGTTTCCGCGGCCTCTTAGTAGAGGCCGTTGTCACCGGCGGTGAAGGCTGGGCTTGAGCCGCTTTTTGGGCAGCCCTTCTAGCCCGCCTTCGGGACTTCTTTGAGCCCCTCGCCTCTTGCCAACCCTCGTTGGAGGGGGCAAGTGCGGAGGGGCCCGGCAGGGATGTCGGAGTGGGGAGCGGAGGGAAAGCCACTCCACTCCTCGGCGCCGATTTAGGCCTCGTCTTGGCCGGCACCTGGGCCGGCGCCTTGGCCGGCGCCTGGGCCGGCGCCTTGGCCGGCGCCTGGGCCGGCGCCTTGGCCGGCACCTGGGCCGGCGCCTTGGCCGGCGCCTGGGCCGGCGCCTTGGCCGGTGCCTTGGCCCCTCTCCTCGGCCCCTGGGGAGCCGGTTGAGTCGGGGCCGACGCCGCCGCCACGTAAGAGACGCGGCCTCCCACAACGGGGAGCGCAGTCGGAGCAGCGGCCTTGGGCCGCTGAGACGACGCGAGCGGGGGGCGCACAACCGGCGCAGGGGGCAGTCTCGCCTCCAGGCCAGCCAGACGGCCGTCCAGCATACGCCCAACTGCGTCCAGAATTCCCCGCAGTTGGGCGTCAGGTACCCCTGAGGTCGCGGTAGGGACAGGCTGGGACGCGGACGGGGCTTCCTGCTCGGGGAGGTTCGCCTGGAAGCGGGCGAACTGAGCACTCAGCTCGTTCACCCGCTCCGTCAGTCTCTCGTTGGCCAACTGTAGGCGAGAGACATCGCCCACTAGGCCCTCCACGACCTCCGACAAAGCGGAGGAGGAGTCCTTGAGGGCCCTCACAAACGAGCCCTTAAGGTTTACGGACTTGGTGGCCACCTTGTGGATGATGGCCACCGCCGCTTTCGCCCTCTCCTGCACGGACACGGGAGCCTGGGGGGCATTTCCCCCCACCGGCTCCCGAACCTTGAGCAGGAGATCCGCGATCTCCTCCTCCGCTACGGCCTCGCCGTCCACTCGCACACTTCTGTACGACTCCGCGTTTGAGAACGCGGAGCCTGACGGGGTCGAGACCGAGGCCGGTTTTCGTGGCCTCCCTCGACGGCTGCTTGCCACTTTTGGTGGCATCATTTCTTGAGACGTGTCGGTCTCCTCGTCCCTGAAGCGTCCGCGTTTCCGGTTGTCGCTTCGCTCCGCTTCCATGGCCTCCGCGCCATCCGACGAAACGGCAGATCCGGAACGCAGACGATCCGATGCTCTTCGGCTCCCAGAGACCAGAGTCAGACTGACTTCTGGGGGCCCCACCGAGATAGGCGTTCCCAACACCAACTCACCCTCAGTGGATGACCCATCCACTCCACTGTTCCTCTTCTCCTTCCTTCCCTTCGTTTCATTGTCCGTTTGACTTGCCTTTTTTTGTTGGTTATTGTCCGATCGTTTTTTTATGTTTTTGTTGTAATTGTCCATAATAAGATCCCACGAGTAAGTGGGAAGGGTGGGTCGCCCCGGACAGTGCCCACTGTAACCGGGGAAGTCTAGCGTAACCCGCTCAGGGGAGCGACAATTCCCTGGCGGGGGACGCAGTAGCGACTGAAACTCCGTCCAGCCTTCCAGACCTCACGCCGCGCCGCCGCTTGCCATCGGGTAATTTTTTATAGAGGTTGTCTTCCTCGTAGCCCGGGCGACCAAGCCAAGGCCTATCGGTCCCGCTCAGACCACAAAACATGACTGCGGCCATGTTGCGAGATTACGATTTTGAGCCGGTGGCAGGGAAGAAACTCCCACTGCCTGCCCGGCGGCAGGGTGAGTGCACGCCAAGGCCCGACTCCTCCTCTCCAGTTAGCCTTAAAACTAACTCCTCTCGACGCGGCAACACCGCCAGCAGAGTGCCGGCCGACCCGGGACCCCGCGAGGAGACTGACCCATACAGCCGACCCACAGGAAACCAAGCCGAACGACACCACACCAGCAATGCCAGCCACAATCCTCGGACGAATCCTTGGATACACAGACGGCTTGCCCGTCCCATCCTCATCCACTACGCCCTCTGCTACTCAGAGGGACGTGCGGAGAAGATATCCTCCTACCTATCACTATTCCCCCCTACATTCCAAACCCTATCCAGCAGATAAGGAATTGGAATGTCCCAACTAAGTCCAAACCCCACAACACAGAACCCCAAGCCCACCCACCCTACCCCACCGACAAAGTGCCGGCGCCTGGTGGTTTCAGTTACGTCTATTTCTGATGGAAATAGACCTAAAACGGACAGCAACCGCGAGAAGGCCGACCCCACCAGACTTGCCTTGGGGATCTTCACGACTGATGCGCTCTCCCCCAAGACCATTCGCCTCCCTACTCGCTCTCTTCCCTGAGCTGAGTAAGGAAGGCCTGGATTTATCCAATACAAGCGACGAAAGCCGCAAGCTAGGCATAGCAACTACTGATGGATAAAGCCAGACCCGCCCAACCTAACCTAACCTAACCTAACAGTCTGGCTCCAACCGCACTCCGGAGCGCCCACTTACAACCCTACCTCTACGCGAAAAAATTCGCAAAAATTTGAAAAAGTGTTTTAAAGTGCCGTGTGATACATCAAAATTTGAGAAATCACGAGGCGCACACGGCTGTGCAAACGCTGTGTCGCTAAGTGGTTTCGTCACCAAGTTATCATAGAAAAAGTGAAAATTTCAAGAATTTAAAAGTTTAAAGTGGTTTTTATTCAAGTTCTGCAGCGGTAACATATACTTTTTATGGTGCCATCTGAAAGGCCTCCAGGAGCACTATTGTTTTTTTGCCTCTCCCGATTTTTCCCGCGCAGGAGCGCGGAGATAAAGGCAGAAAAACAATAACCACGTGGCCACGAGGTCGGCGATCCAGGACAGCCAGGAGGAAGCTGACAATTGGACCATTGGGACACCGCTGCAGAGATCAGGGAGGCACTTTTCGTTTAGACCTAAGTAAATTTTTGACAAAGTTAGGGTAGTTTTAAATTTTTGTAAAATTTTTAACTTTTTTATCTCGATCAAAAGATCGACGACGTATGTTTTTTAAATTGTTTTTGTATAGATTTTAAGGATCTTTATAAAATATAAAAATTTGGACCTAGATCACTCAGCTAGTTTCTGAGAAAAATTTTTTTGAAAATTAAGGGTGACCACGAGGTACCCCTTATTTTAAATTTAGAATAATTATTAATTTAAGGATAGTTCATTAAAAATTGTAGAAGGGTCTGTGCAAAATTTCAGGAAGTTACGGTGAATATTCGCGTAGCTAGGTCATTTTTAGTGCTATTTTTAGTGTTTTTTGAAATTATTAAATCAGGGGGGGATCCTATCAGCACGTGGACCATCCCAAGCCATAGTGTAGGTTCTGCCCTTTAAAACAAGTCCAAACACGGTCCAGTTCGGACATAAACTGCCGGAGATAGTCCTTGAACGGCCATTTTGGACGCCATTTTGGATTGTTTTAAACGGGCATAGCCCTCGCTAGAGTGGTCCGATTGGGACGGGGTTTTCACCGCTGATACCGTTACTTCCCCCTCTCTGATTTGATATGACCTGGTGCTCTAGGTAGAGCTCAATTTTTTGGACTCTACAATCTGTGTTGGAACCTAGACGGGGACGTGGTACATACGTCTGCCAAAATCCCGAAATTCTGGGTCCTTTACTGACCGAGATATTTCAATTACAAGTTTTGGCGGCCATTTTGTCCGCCATCTTGTAAAAACTTAAAGCGTTATATCTCGCGAACCCGCCGTCTGATTTTGACGGGATTTTCTCTGTTTAATTGACTGGTAGCAGGACTACCTGCCTGTGTATAGAAACCGACTCTACATAGAGTCGACATATTTTTATTGTTTTATAATTTTTGTTTTTATTTTATTTTTATTTTTTGACGCGGATCGTGTTTCTTTTTGCGTTTTTTATTGCGCCGATCTTTTTAACTTAGAATAGGACTCTATAATAGTGTAAGTTGACAAAAGTTGTATTATTTTATCTTCATTTTTATTTTATTTCTATAATTCATTACTAAACTTATTTGACAAATAATCATATTATACAACTTTTACAAACCTTTACTACGATAATTAATTCACCGACCACCACATCGACACTTTGTTTCGCGACGAACCTACTATAAACAACAATTTACTATTAAGGACAATTAACTGAGTGTCGACAAATCCCTTTGACGGATAAGCGGAACTAACTCACGACCTTAAGATGTTTGGAATAAGAACACCGGTTAAACCGAGAACAGCGGAAGAGGCCACACTAGACCCACAAGAAAAGTCGAAGAGGAGTCCGACTCCTGTAGCCCACTCCAGTAAAATTGCTATATTGAGCGTCAGGAAGAGTATCGGAGAGTGGGAAACGGGGAAATCGGAAACACTCCCTAAGACTTCGACTACCCCGAAGAACACAAAACCGGCGGTGGAGCCCCCTAAGTATAAACCGAAGACAGCGCATTTGCAGGCTGAGCCAAGAGTGGCGACCCTAAAAACGTCAACGGAAGCGGCAGGGAGCTCCGTGGCACTGAATGTGACTTTTGAGAAGAAAAGTCACAAACATACAGATCGGATTGCTGAGGCTCAGGCATGCTTAGACCATGGCACAGAATACCTAAATAACGCCCGAAACCTGAAAACAGAGATAAAGAAAGAAGTGACAAGTGCCCTAAACCGTCTATACCAATTGGTGAAAGAAGGGGTAAGTGGTAAGAAAAATACCGGAGAAGAGAAAATACCAGACGCAGATAAACTACCTGATAAGAGAAAGGAGGAAACTGAGTTCATCAGAAAGCTTGAGGAACATACCAAGCTCCTCCAGGAGAATAACCAAAGATTGGAGAAATTGAAAGACAGCATGGACAAACAAGAGGGGATACTGCAGAAGCAATCATACGCAAGTGTCGCAGCGGCTTTTCCTCGGAGGCCGGAACAGACCGCGCTTCACTCTGTCGTCGTCACAGCGGTAGACGAAAAGGAAACCGGAGAGCAAGTCCTAGATAGAATAAGGAAGGTAGTAAATGCGAAGGAAAGTGGGATAGCTGTGGAGAGAATAAGGAAAGCAAAGGATCGCAAAATAATAGTGGGGTGCAGAACAGATACGGAGAGACAGAAGGTCAAAGAAAGGCTTAAGGGCGCCAAGGAGCTGAAAGTAGAGGAGGTTAAAAACAAGGACCCGTTAGTGATTCTTAGGGACGTCCTTAAATATAACACAGACGTAGAGGTCCTCGACGCCCTAAAAAATCAAAATAAAGGTTTATTCAGAGAGCTAAAAGATCCAAAGATGGAAATTGCTTTTAAAAAACGCACCAGAAACCCCCACACACACCACATAGTCATGAGGGTCTCCCCCGGAGTCTGGCAGTGCTTGGTGGATGCAGGATCCGTTCTGATTGACCTCCAGCGGGTAAGGGTAGCAGACCAGTCACCGCTCGTGCAATGCTCCCTCTGCTTGGGGTATGGTCACGGCAGACGGTTCTGCAAAGAGACGGTGGAAAAGTGCTGTCACTGTGGGGGGCCTCACATGAAATCCGAGTGTTCAGACTGGCACGCGGAAGCCACTCCCTCATGCACTAATTGTAGTCAGGCGAAACTGGATCGAGTGGACCACAACGCCTTCAGTGACGAATGTCCCATCCGTAGAAAGTGGGAGGCTCTGGCCAGGGCAACAATAGCATATTGTTAAAGTTGCTCCAGACTCAAATGCTCCCCAGACAGGTGCGAAGGCTTACCTTGTCGCACAAGCAAATCTACAGCGAATGGCTTTAGCAACCAACGAACTTATGCTTGAAGCAATAAAAGAAAAGTTCGCTTTTGCTCTTCTTCAGGAGCCATACATCGGAGGCATAGGCAGGATGAAGGATTACGGGAGCGCCAGAATCTTCCAGAACACGAACCAAGGGAATGGCACAGTTAAGGCAGCAATCGCCGTCTTTGACTCGGACATCGATGCCATTCTCTGTCCGGAGTTTACAACAAATAACATCGTCGCTGTAAAGCTCCGGACGAGTGCCTGGGAGATTGTGGTGGTCTCGTTCTACTTCGAACCAACGCCGGAACCAATTGAGCCATACCTTGAGCACCTGAAGAAGATAAAATCTCAAATTGGAGTAGCACAAATCTTAATAGGAGGCGACTCCAATGCTAAAAACTCATGGTGGGGAAGCCGAAAAGTAGATGTTAGGGGAGAGGAGATGGCCGGAGCACTCGAGGAAATGGACCTACAAGTGCTTAACGAGGGGGATACTCCAACTTTCTACACAATAAGGGGAAATAAACCATACACCAGCTCCGTAGACATAACGGCTTGCGCGACGGGATTGCTTAATCTTATTGAGGACTGGAGAGTAGTAGTGGGAATGACCAGCTCCGACCATAACGTGCTGACCTTTGGGATAAGATTGACTAAGGCAAAGGGTAAAAATATTAGTAGAACAACACGAATTTTCAATAGCAAAAAAGCAGATTGGAGCCAGTTTCATGAGAAGCTGGCCCAATTGCTAGAGTCAAGCCAAATCAATATCAATAAAATAGAACAAATAATAGATAGGGAAATTTTGGAAAAGATGACAAAACTTTACACGCACGCAATAATAGAGTCTTGCAATATTAGCATCCCAAAAATGAAAGCTAACAGCACACTTACCCTACCATGGTGGTCGGAGAAACTTACGAAGCTGAAGAGGAAGGTCAGGACCATGAAGCGACGGATCCGCTGCGCAGCGCCAGTCCGGAGGCAGAAGGTGATAGACGAATACCTTAAAACAAAAGAAGAGTACCAATACGAAGCCAAGAAGGCACAGATAGAAAGTTGGAAGGGCTTCTGCAGCAAACAGGACAAGGAGGGAGTATGGGAGGGAATATATAGGGTAATAGGCAGGACGATGAAACGGCAACAGGACCAACCTTTGGTTAGGGCAGGGAAGACTCTAGATGGTCAAGAATCTGCACAGTTTCTAGCGGAGACCTTCTACCCAGAGGACCTGGAAAAGGACGACACTGAAAGCCAGAATCTGACCCGAAAAGCAGCTGAACAAGTAAACGGCTGGGCTCATGATGAAAACCATGACCCTCCGTTTACTACCGAAGAGCTGAAATTCGCGGTTAAACAATTTAATCCAAAGAAGGCTCCTGGAGCAGACGGGTTGACAGCAGACATCTGTGGCAGAGCCATACACCACAATCTGGAACTCTTTCTTGCGCTGTGCAACAGATGCCTTGCTCTCAGTCACTTTCCCATGATGTGGAAAGAAGCCACAGTGGTGGTCCTACGGAAGCCTGGAAAGGACGATTATACGAATCCGAAGTCCTTCAGGCCCATAGGATTGCTGCCAGTCATGGGCAAGGTCCTGGAGAAGATGATCGTCGGGCGGCTCAAATGGCACCTTGTTCCGAAAATCAGCGCTCACCAGTATGGATTCATGCCCCAAAGGGGCACCGAGGACTCCCTCTATGACCTTATGCAACATATTCATATTAAACTAGACCAGAAGAAACTTATAGTCATGATATCATTGGACATAGAGGGAGCCTTCGATAATGCATGGTGGCCGGCCATTAGGCTGAGGTTGGCTGAAGCAGGGTGTCCCGTTAACCTGAGAAGGGTGATCGATAGCTATCTGGAGGACAGAAGGGTCAAAGTGCGATACCTGGGATGCGAATACCAGAAGCGCACCGGCAAAGGCTGCGTCCAGGGATCCATTGGTGGACCGATACTCTGGAACATTCTCCTGGATCCCCTTCTTAAGGGTCTTGAGCAGCGTGGCGATTATGTGCAGGCATTTGCGGATGATGTGGTCCTTGTATTTGATGGGGACACAGCACTGGAGGTGCAGAGACGGGCCAATGCTGCCCTCGCCTATGTTCGGGAGTGGGGTATCAGTAATAAACTCAAATTTGCACCGCACAAGACAAGTGCGATGATCATCACCCGCAAACTAAAATATGATACACCACTGCTGAGGATGGGGGGGGTCGACATTGGCATGTCAGAGGAAATAAAGATCCTGGGGCTCACCATTGACAACAAGCTTACGTTTAATAAACATACTGCAAACACTTGCATCAAAGCACTGAATTTCTATAAGCAGTTGTCAAGAGCCGCCAGGGTCAGCTGGGGACTGCACCCAGAAGTGGTCCGCATCATCTATACAGCAGCAGTTGAACCCGTCATGACTTATGCAGCAAGCGTCTGGGCCCCGGCGACAAGAAAGGCTAAAGTGCGTAAACAACTGAACGCCGTCCAGCGAGTGTTTGCCCAAAAGCTCACTAGGGCTTACCGAACTGTATCTCTCAACTCGGCTCTACTACTGGCAGGGATACTGCCACTGGATCTGAGAATCCAGGAAGCAGCAGCTCTTTATAAGGCCAAACATGGAGTCCCACAGCCGATGTTGGGAGACAGAGAGGTAGAGCGTAGAGTGCCGTACGACATGACCCCGCACCCGGCAAAGCATATGAGCCTGGAGATCGTTTGCTTGATGGACCAACAAGAAGTCGAGAGGCATAGCACCCAAACAGTACGTATTTTTACTGATGGCAGTAAGATTGAGGGGAAGGTCGGCGCAGCGCTATCCTTATGGAATGGCGAAGCGGAGATCCAGAACCTAAAACTTAAACTGCCATCGTACTGCACGGTCTATCAGGCGGAGCTCTATGCCATATGCAGAGCCACGCGGGAAATCATGAAACGCAGCGAAGTGAGCTTTGGTATATACAGTGATTCGCGGTCGGCGCTAGAAACGGTCACGAACAACGGCTCCACCCATCCCCTGGCAGCAGAAACACGAAAAAATATAAAAACAGTCGCACTCCAGGGCAAGGAAATATCCTTGTTCTGGATTAAAGCCCACGCCGGGATGAGTGGGAACGAAAGAGCCGACGAGTTGGCAAAGCGCGCGGCACTCGGCTTAAAGACAAAGCCTGAATACGACGCATGTCCGGTCTCATACGTCAAGCGACAGATCCGCGAGGATTCGCTTGACGTGTGGAACCGGAGATATAAGTCGGAGGGCAAGGGCGCTGTAACGAAAATGTTTTTTCCGGATGCCATAGCTGCAAATAAGGTAGTCAGAAAGATTAAACTGACGAATGTGCTAACACAGGTATTCACGGGGCACGGTGGGTTCTCAGAATACCTAACCCGGTTTAAGTGTAAGGAGAACCCATCGTGCATCTGTGAGCCTGGCGTGGAGGAAACAGTCGCTCACATTCTTTTTGAATGCCCAGTTTTCGGTCGCCGGAGATTTGAGGTCGAGAACGTAATAGGTTGCAACATAGATGCCGACAGCGCCAGTAGTATCGTTTCGAACCAGTACATTAGATCGCCATTCCTGGAGTTTTGTACAGAAATTGCTAATAAAGTGGTAAAAAGAAACAAATAGTTAGATAATAATATGATTTATATATATTATTGAATATATATAAAATGCATATAAACTTAATTGGTAAAATAAATAATGGATGTAACGCACTACAAAGCATAGGATTAAGGCATTTGTAATACAATAGGGAAAATGAAGAATGTAAATAAAATAAGTAGTTGTAGTAATAAGTATTTAGCGTATTAGAATTTTTGTGTATAAGTATAATTAGTTTGAGCTTTGTGAAAAATTTCAGAATTTTTTGGCAGTTATTCGCGGAGCTAGGCCATTTTTAGTCTTAAATTTAGTCTTTATTAGTTTTAATAAATCAGGGGGGGGTCTTATCAGCACGTGGACCAACCTAAGCTATTGTGTGGGTTGTGCCCTTTAAAACAAGCCCAAACACGGCCTGATTTGGACAGTAACTGCCAAAGTTAGTCCAGAAACGGCCATTTTGGACGCCATATTGGTTTGTTTCAAACGGGCATAGCTCACGCTGGAGTGGTCCGATTGGACCAGGACTTTCACAACTGGTACCACAACTGCCCCCTCTCTGACATTAACTTATTTTGGGCTCTAGGTAGAGTCAAAAATTTTTGACTCTACATTTAGTGTTGGAATCCAGCCGGCCGCGAGACAAATACGCTTGTCAAAACCCCGAAGTTCTGGGAGTAATATTGACGGAGATACAGCGATCACAAGTTTTGGCGGCCATTTTGTCCGCCATCTTTGAGAAAGTATAAAGCTTCATATCTCACGAACCCGCCGTCCGATTTTAACGGGACTTTTTTAGATAAATCGACCGGTAGCAGGACTACGAGCCTATATAGAGACGGACTCTATAAGTAGAGTCGGACATATTTTAATTTTAATTCACTCGTTTTCTTTTCTTTTCTGTATTTTTCGCTATTTACCTGTGTTTTAACACACAGCGTACGCGCTGTTGTACGACAAACCTAGGTAGAGCAACAAACTCTACATAGAGCAAAACTAGAAAATTGTAGAATAACTTACCTGGGGGATAGCGCTCGTCGCTGAAGCTTCCGTGACGAGACCTGAAACAGAAAAGACACGAAATCAGATTAAATTTCTAGAATAGAAAATTATATAACTTATACAAACCGTTCACCAATAATTAGCTTTAAGTTGTACATAACGTTGATTCATACAATTAGATTAGGATTTTAATGACATTTTATATAACTTATACAAACTTATTTTATTGACAATTTTTATAACTTATACAAACATTAACTACGACAACCTACCTACCACCACATAGACATTTTGTTTTCCGACACATTGGAACAAAACAAGAATTTAATTATAGACAAACTAAGCAGCTGATTAATCCCTTTGAAGGTAAAGCGTCAAGAGGAGCTAAAACCCACGGTCAATATGTTTGGAATAAGAACACCGATCAAACCAAAAACCGTGGAAGAGACCTCGCGAGACCCACAAGGAAAGATGAACAGAAGCCCGACTCCTATAGCCCATTCTAGCAAGACTGCGAGTACAAGTGTGAGGAAGAGTATAGGGGAGTGGGAAACAGGGAAATCGGAGGCACCTTCATCTCTCAATCGCACTCAAACACTGACCACTCCGAAAGAAATCAAACCGGCGATGGAACCCTATAAGCCAAAACCAAAGACGACGCTCCCGCAGGTTGAACCAAGAGCGGTGACGCTTAAAGTGTCAACGGAAGCGACAGGGAACCAACTAGCACCGTTAAAAACCAGCCAGAAATATACAGATCGGGTAGCAGAGGCTAAGGCATGTTTGGACTCGGCCACAGAGCAGCTAAACAGCGCTCGAAACCTAAGAACCGACATTAAAAAAGAAGTAACATACGCCTTAAACCGTCTGTATAAACTGGTGAAGGAAGGAGCAAGTGGGAAGATACCGATGAGTGAAGAGGTAATCCCAGAGGCAGAAAAACCACTAAGAAATTCAACTGAAGAGACCGAGCTTCTCAGGAAGCTCGAGGAACATACAAGACTTCTGCAGGAAAACAACCACAGAATGGAAAAACTTAAAAATACTCTAGAAAAACAAGAAGAGCTACAGCAGCGACAATCTTATGCGAGCGTCGCAGCGGCATCCCATCGGAGGCCGGAACAGACCGCGCTACACTCTGTCGTGGTCACTGCTGTAGATGAGAGAGAATCTGGTGAAAAAGTCCTGGACAGAATAAGGAAAGTGGTTAACGCCAAAGAAAGTGGGATTGCAGTAGAAAAGATTAGAAAAGCAAAAGACAGGAAAGTAATAGTGGGCTGTCGAACAGATGAGGAAAGACAAAAAGTCAAGGAAAGACTAAAGGGAGCCAAAGAGCTGAATGTCGAGGACATGAGAAATAAAGACCCACTGGTGATTCTCAGGGATGTCTTAAAGTACAACACCGACGAAGAAGTTCTGGACGCTCTGAGAAATCAGAACAAGGGAATCCTCAGAGAACTGACGAACCCAAAGATGGAAATAGTTTTTAAAAAACGAACCAGAAACCCTCACACGCACCACATCGTCATGAGGGTCCCTCCCGCAACTTGGCAGCGCTTGGTCGATGCAGAATCCGTCCATATAGACCTCCAGCGAGTGAGAGTGGAAGACCAGTCACCGCTCGTGCAGTGCTCCCTCTGCCTGGCGTATGGGCACGGAAGACGGCTATGCAAAGAGACGGTGGAAAAGTGTTGTCACTGTGGGGGGCCCCACATGAAGTCCGAGTGTGCAGAGTGGATTGCAGGTGCCGCTCCCACATGCACGAATTGCAACCAGGCAAAGCTAGAGAGAACGGACCACAACGCCTTTAGTGGCGAATGTCCTATTCGTCGGAAGTGGGAGTCTCTGGCCAGGGCCACGGTAGCGTATTGCTGAGGGTGTCACAACGGCCAACACGACGACAAATGGAAGCACCCCAACCAGAAGAAAGCCCTACCTGGTTGTCCAGGCGAACCTTCAAAGAAAACAGATAGCAACAAGTGAACTGATGATAGAGGCTAATGAAAGGAAGGTGACTCTGGCAATGCTCCAGGAGCCGTATGTGGGCGGGGCAAGAAAGATGAGAGACTACAGAGGAGCGAGGATTTTCCAGAGCACCAACCCAGGAGACGGAACAGTCAAAGCGGCAATAGCTGTATTCGACGACGACTTGAATGTCATACAGTGCCCGAAACTCACCACGAATAACATCACAGTGGTGAAAGTCCGTACTAGCGCTTGGGAAATCACCGTGGTCTCCTTTTACTTTGAGCCGGATCAGCCCATGGGGCCATACCTGGAGCACCTTCAGAAAATAGAAAGAGAAACTGGACCCAGGAAGATAATAATGGGAGGCGATTCGAACGCAAAGAGTACCTGGTGGGGAAGCCCAATAGTCGATCGTAGGGGTGAAGAAATGTCAGGGATCCTCGAGGAAATAGGTTTGCAGGTACTCAATGAAGGAAATACGCCCACTTTTTACACCATCAGAGGCGGAAAAACATACGCAAGTCACGTGGACATAACGGCCTGTACTGCTGACGTGCTGGACCTGGTGGATGACTGGAAAGTGGAGGACAACTTGACAGGCTCGGACCACAACGGCATAACATTCAAATTAAACCTTAAAAGGGTAAACGGACCAGACGTAAAACGAACCACTAGATTGTATAACACAAAAAAAGCTAATTGGGGTCAATTTCGTGAGAAACTGACCCAATTACTAATAGAAAATAATATAAACAAAATAGAAATAAACAAAATCAACATAAAAGAAGAGTTAGATAAAGTAGTCGAAAAGTACACAAATATAATTAAAGAAACATGCACACAGGTAATACCAAAATTAAAAAAGAATGGAAAACTTACCTTGCCGTGGTGGTCTGAAGAACTCTCCAAGCTCAAAAGAGAAGTCGTCACCAGGAAGCGGAGAATCAGATGTGCAGCGCCAGTCCGAAGGGCGATGGTTGTCGGAGAGTACCTGCAAACAAAGAAAAAATATGAAAATGAGGTAAAAAAGGCACAAATAGAGAGTTGGAGGAGCTTTTGTGGGAAACAGGACAAGGAGGGTGTCTGGGAGGGTATCAACAGAGTCATCGGGAAAACCACAAAAAGGCATGAGGACCTGCCACTGGTAAAAGACGGAATAGTCATGAGCCCGAAAGACTCAGCAAGGATGCTAGCAGAAACCTTCTACCCGGAGGACCCGGAAAGCGACGATAACGGTGACCACCGTGAAACTAGAAAATCAGCTAACCGAACAAACGTTTGTGGTGATAATGAAATATATGACCCACCGTTTACAGTGGAAGAGCTTAATTTTGCGGTGGATAGCTTTAATCCAAAGAAGGCCCCGGGTGTCGACGGTCTCACGGCCGACATCTGCAAACAAGTTATTCGTCAAGACGCCGAAACGTTCCTTGCCTTGGTAAACAAGTGCCTAGAACTCCAGCTTTTTCCAACTATTTGGAAAGAAGCTACGGTCGTCATACTGAGGAAACCAGGCAAGGACGATTACACGCACCCAAAATCCTACAGACCCATAGGTTTGTTGCCGGTTCTGGGGAAAACTTATGAAAAAATGATTATAGGACGAATAAAATGGCACCTGATCCCGAGGATAAGTACTCGCCAGTACGGGTTCATGCCCAAGAGAAGCACTGAAGACTCCCTCTATGACCTGATACAATACACTAAGAATAAACTAGATCACAAGAAATTAACCACTATGATATCTTTGGACATAGAGGGAGCCTTCGACAGTGCATGGTGGCCCGCCATTCGAACCCGACTGGCAGAAGAAAAATGCCCAATGAACCTCCGAAGGATTGTCGACAGTTATCTTGAAGATAGGAGCGTGTTGGTAAGATATGCTGGAGAGGAACATAGGAAAGCCACAAAAAAGGGTTGCATCCAGGGATCGATCGGAGGTCCTCTCCTTTGGAATATCCTTCTCGATCCATTGCTTAGAGAATTAGAGAGGCGCGGCGACTATTGCCAAGCGTTTGCGGACGATGTTGTGCTGGTGTTCGACGGGGACACCGCACAAGAAGTGCAACAACGAGCCAATGCCGCCCTTGCCTATGTTCAGGAGTGGGGTGTCAAAAACAAACTGAAGTTCGCGCCACACAAAACCAAGGCTATGGTAATTACCAGAAAACTCAAATACGACACACCACTGCTGAGCATGGGCGGGATCGGCATCAACATGTCACAAGAAATAAAAATCCTGGGGCTCACAATAGATGACAAGTTAACTTTCAATAGCCATACAGTAAACGTCTGCAGGAAAGCTCTTAATATATATAAAAAGCTGTCCAGAGCCGCCAAAGTCAGCTGGGGTCTCCACCCAGAAGTTACTCGTATGATTTATACAGCTACGGTTGAGCCCGTAATCCTATACGCGGCCAGTGTCTGGGCACCAGCTGTGAAGAAATTGGGCATACAAAAACAGCTTAACGTAGTCCAACGTGGGTTTGCCCAAAAGCTGAGTCGCGCCTACCGCACCGTCTCCCTGAACTCAGCACTGGTGTTGTCTGGGATACTGCCTCTCGATCTTAGGGTACAAGAAGCGGCAACCCTCTACAAGGCAAGAAGGGGAGTGCCCCAGACAGCACTAGGGGACATGGAGGTGGAGCGGCTGGCGCCATACTGTGACACTTGGCATCCGGCGGAGCAGGTGCGCCTGGAGTTCGAGACCTTGATGGACAAACAACAAGTGGATAAACACGATAAACAAGCAGTAAAAATATACACTGACGGCAGTAGGATTGAGGGCAGGGTCGGAGCAGCGCTATCCTTCTGGGACGGTAAAGCCGAGACCAGGGCCCTCAAACTAAAACTGTCGTCATTTTGCACTGTCTATCAGGCCGAACTCCTGGCCATATGCAGAGCCACGAGTGAAATAGTCAAACGCTCGGAGCCAAGCTTTGGAATATATAGTGACTCCAGATCAGCATTGGAGACTATAACGAACCAAGGCTCCCTCCACCCCTTAGCGATAGAAGTCCGAAATAACCTGAGGACCAGCCGAATACAGAATAAAGAAGTTTCTTTATTCTGGATTAAGGCACACGCAGGGTTGGAGGGAAATGAACGAGCCGACGAGTTGGCAAAACAAGCGGCCCTAAATTCACGCAAAAGACCTGACTATGACCAGTGTCCGGTTTCATTCATCAAGCGACAGGCCCGTATGGTCTCGCTTGAGGAATGGAATCGGAGATACAAGTCAGGCGACACAGCAGCAGTCACAAAGATATTCCTCCCAGACGCAATAAAAGCCCATAGCATAATTAAAAAATTTGAGCCAACAGGTGTGACGACTCAGTTATTGACGGGGCACGGTGGGTTCTCGGAATACTTAACCCGATTTAAGTGTAAAGAAAACCCATCGTGCATCTGTGAACCAGAGAAGGCGGAATCAAGCACGCACGTTATTTTTGAATGTCCCGTATACGGTAAAGCGAGATATGAAGCCGAATGCTTACTCGAATGTGAGGTAGCTGTCGATAATGCTAGTAAACTCATGGAAAACAATTACACTAGACCAAAATTTCTGGAATTTTGTACGAAAATAGTAAAACAGGTAAATTTAAGAAATAAATAGGTAGATAAATTATGAATTATATATATTTAAAAATATATATAAATTGCATATAAATAAGCTGGTATACAAAATAAATAGATTAAGTATGTACAATAAACCAGGAAATTCGGTAACGTTCAGGTGTATTAATTTGAAATAATTTAAGAAATAGGAAACATAAAGTTTGTTATTCTTAAAAAGTAAAAAATTAATTGTAATAGTTTTACGTATTTTTCATTTGTATAGTAATAAGTAGAGTGTAAAAACATTGTTTAGTATAGAATATCAGTAAGCCAGTATATATAGATATAAGTAAAATGTAAAAACATTGTTAGAATTAAATAGCTGTAAGACAGTATGTAAGAGCTCAATGGCATGTGGGCAGTGAATAAACGTATTTTGAGTTTCATTAAAAACTCTGACCACCCATGTCAGGGGGATGTAGTCTACTACTTAGTGCCATTTCGAGATGGTGGTACGGGTAGGAAAAAAAAAAAAAAAAAAAAAAAAAAAAAAAACCTAACCTAACCTAACCTAACCTAACCTAACCTAACCTAACCTAACCTAACCTAACCTAACCTAACCTAACCTAACCTAACCTAACCTAACCTAACCTTTTTTTTTTTTTTTTTTTTTTTTTTTTGTTGACCAGGTGGAAAATGCGTTACGCATACCCTCCGAACATGGGAGTGTCGGAGGGTTATGTGGGACTACACATCGCCTCTCCCTCCTCAGAGTGAGGAGAGGTAGGGAGTGCTACCCACTAAAAACCACCCGGACGTGCCCTCTGGCCGGTTTTGTTGGACACCGTGGAACCCGCGAAGGCATAGTCCACGATGTCCACCGGTGGCACCCCAGCCGTTGCCGGGGCTTCCCGCGCCGAAGGGGAGAAGGGCGAGCACGCTTGGCCCTCTCCCAGACCGCTCAGTGGCTGATCATCGCGGGCAGAGGACTCCCATCCTCCACCTGCAGCCACTATGGGTTGAGTCTGGCGGCGAAACGCCGCCTTCTCAACCCAAGCCGTCTGCGCCGGAGGGGATGCGCGAGAGGATCTTCCTCGCGCTCCCGCTCCGCGGTCTCCTTTTGCGAAATGACTGTTTCGCAGAAGGAGACCACCGCCTCCCAGGACCTCTCGTTGCTCAGCATTGCTTCAACAATGCTTTGGAGCGAGAGGTCCACCCGCTGAATGGTGCGTGCCATGAGGCCACGCTCCGCGTCCCAACGACTGCACACCTCAAGGGTGTGCTGCGCGGTGTCGTCGGGACTTCCGCACTCATGGCACAGCGGGGCCGGCTCTCTTCCGATTCTGTGCAGGTAGTGACCGAAGCACCCATGCCCGGTCAGTACCTGCACGAGCCGGTACGACGTCGCGCCGACTGCCCTCTTCAGCCAAAGGTCGGCCGTTGGGAGGATCGCCTCTATGGTACGGAGACCATAAGGGGCGACCTCCAGTTGGGCCTTCCATCGGTCCCGCAGTCGGCGCTCCGTCGCGCGACGGGAGGCTGCCACCTCCTCGGGGTCCGGGCGTTCACCTGTTGTCCGGACCCTGGACCTACGTTGGTAGGTCTCTGCGTGCACCTCTGCGTCTAGCTCCCATGGGGGGGTGCACGCGAGGAGGCAGGCCGCTGCATGGGCCACCGTCATATAGGCCCTCACCATCCTGAGGGCCACGACCCGTTGTGGCCTCCGCAGCAGGGCCCTATTTCGGGCGGACAGCTTGTCCGCCCATATTGGGGCCCCATAGAGGGCCATGCTTCTTGTCACGCCGGCATATAGCCGGCGGCACAAGGAGTCCGGCCCTCCTATATTGGGCAGAAGTCTGCCCAGCGCCGATGCGGCGCCCACGATTCGGGGAGCTAACCTCGAGAAATGCTCCCCGAAATCCCACTTGCGGTCCAATATGAGCCCCAGATATTTAATGTGGGGCTTTATTTGGACCGCTCCACCCTCCAGGGTGAGCGCCGCATTCGCGGGCAGATTCCACCCGCGCCCCCCGAAGACTATAGCCTCAGTCTTCGGGAGGCTCACCTTTAGGCCGAGCCTGGTGATCCGTTCAATCGCCAGCTCGGCCGCCACTTCCGCCCTCCGGGAGGTTTCCCGCTTGTCGCTCCCGCGCACAGCCACCATTGTGTCGTCCGCGTAGCAGACGACGAGTGTGCGCGGAAGCAGCTCCCCCCGGATTGCCCAGTCGTACCCCAGGTTCCATAAAAGTGGACCGAGCACGGAACCCTGGGGCACGCCGCAGGCCATCTGTCTCTCCCCCTGTTGCCCGTCCTTGTTTTCCCAGAGCACTACCCTCTCGGTTAGGTAGTGCTCAACAATTCGCCTTAGGTAGTGAGGCACCTCATGGTATCGAAGTGCCTCACTGATCACCCCATAGGGGAGGGTGCCAAATGCGTTTGCGATGTCTAGTGACACCGCAATGACACCCTCACCCCTGCTCGACGCGTAGTCACAAAAGTCCTTCAGTGACTTCAGCGCGTCGAGCGTGGACCGCCCTTCCCGGAACCCGAATTGTCTATCAGAGACGTTCGGGCCGGCGGTCTCCAGGTGCTGCAGGATCCGGGAGGCCAGGATGCGTTCAAACGCTTTTCCGGCCTCATCCAGCAGCACTATGGGGCGATAGGCGGACGGGCAATCCTGTGGCCGACCCTCTTTACGGAGGAGGCATAGTCGCCCCTCCTTCCACACCCTCGGGAACCTTCCCTCTCTCAGGCAGTCATCCATGACGTGCCTGAGTCGGTCCCCAAGGTGTTCCAGGGCGACTGCGAGGACGCGACCGGGAACGCCGTCCGGGCCGGGGGCTTTTTTGCAGCCCCGCAGTCGGTCTATCACACGCTCGAACTCGTCGTCACTTATTGGTGCAACGACGAGCTCGGCCTCCGACTCCGTTCTGGGGTCGACCATCGACGGGGGAGAGATCAAGGGGGCTGGCGGAAATAGCCCCTCGACTACCCTCTGGAGGAGTTCGGGCTCCAGGGAGTCCATGGGGGGAGCGCTGCGCATTTTGTTGCGCACCACCTTGTACGGCCGCCCCCATGGGTCCCTGTCCAGGGTAGCCAAGAACGACTCGCGAGCTTCGTCCTTGGCCTTGGCGATCGCAACCTGGAGGGCCCCCTTAGCCTCTTTGAGGGCCCTGTGGAGCCCTTCCTCCTCTTCCGCACTGTGCCGCCTGCGCCTACAGTGTTGGTAGGCGCGGCGGGCACTGTTACTGGTGGACCGCAGGGCCGCAATTTCAGCGGACCACCAGTATACTCTCTTGCGGGCGAACAGGCGACCGACCCGAGGCATGGCCGCGTCGCACACCGTCTGTAGTGCGACTCGGAACTGTGCCGCCCTTTCCTCAGCTCCGAGGGTGACGGGTGGGGCAGCACACCACGCCTCCACCATGGCCGCCTCGTTCGCCTTGTCCCTGTCCAAATGGACCAGGGACCACTTTGGGAACTTTCGCCCCCTCCTGGCTCTGCCCGTGATGGGCGACGGTGGAACCCCCGCTGTGAAGACCCTCATCCTGATGTACAGGTGATCTGAGAGGGTCTCCACATCCTCCAGGACGCGCCAATCCGTGACGCGTGCAGCTATGGCAGGGGTCGCGAACGTGACGTCCACGATTGACCCCCCTTGCCGCCGCACGCAGGTATTCGCGGTGCCCCGGTTTAGGACCACGAGTCCCGTTGCCGTCACCCAATCCCCAAGAGCCATACCCCTATGGTCCGTAATGGGGGAACCCCATGCCGAACTTTTGGCGTTGAGGTCCCCCAGGACCATAACCTGCCTCGGGGCAGCCCTCCGGACCACCCCCCCTAAGATCCCCAGGAACGTCTCGAACTCCCGAAGCGGCCTATTGGGGGAGAAGTACACGGCCACCAGCACCGTGTCGTTCCCCCATCTGGCCGCCACGAATCCTGGGCCACCCTCGATCCTTGATAAGGGGGGGAGGTCCCCCATCGCCGGCACCACGATCGCCACTACTCCGTCGGTATCCCCTACCCAATTAGGTTGGGGGGGGATGAAGTAGGGCTCCACTACAACCGTAACGCCAATTGCCCACTCCGCCATGGCCTGCATGAGCAGATCCTGAGCTCTGGCGGAGTGGTTGGCGTTTATCTGCAGGAAGTCTAGATGCTGGTGTGCTGGCATTTAGACGTCCATACGGTTGTCCTCTTGGTGCCGGCTGGCGGCTGTTTCGGCTGGAGGGGGTCGGGTGGGGCGAGTGGGTCTCGGCCTCGCCTCTCTTCCCTTTGTCTCCGGTGGGGAGCATTTCGGTCCCCTCATTACGTGGTCGGCTGGGAGGCCTGCATGGTGGCATACTGCGCACCATACTTTTTCCTCCCAGCATTCGGCTGCTTTGTGCCCCTCTGCGCCGCACCGGTAACACATCTGGCCCCGGTCCACTTTTGAGGGGCACAACTCGCGCGCGTGGCCGACACCCATGCATTTGTAGCACCGCATGGGTGCTGGTCCGACGGAGTTAATCCTGGCCGACGACCAGCCTACCAGGATCTGACCACGCTTGAGGAGGGCTTTTGCAATTCCCACCGGGCATTGCACGAGGGCCACCCCACTACCATTATAGTATGTAGGGCGAATACCCCCCACCTTAATGTGCGCCTCGGCGCATCCCCCCGCCTTGGCGATGGCAGCCGCCAGGGTCTCCCTTGTCGCCGACTCGTCTAGGCCGGCGACCTCGATAGCGGCCATCTTTTCAGGGCGGCTTACATGGGCAACGTCGCCCACGAGGACCTGCAGCTTTGCTGCGAGGCTGTCCGCCGCCCTTCCGCTATCTGTACCAGGGACCTCGATGACTCGGCCCCCCGTCACCGAGTTCCTGACCCTGACATGCTGCAGGCCTATCTCCTCCAAGCTTATGCCATTAATGGCCTTGGACATGACTGCCTGCAGCGTGGTGTCGTTGGTAATATCTTTCCGCATGGTGATTACCACCGCTGCCGTCTTGGGGACTTCCAGACCCTTACCCTTCTTCTTTGGTGCCGCTTTCTTCTTGGGCGGCGGGGGGGGTGGGGGAGTGGCCGTAGCCTTTCCCTTTCCCTTCCTCTTCTTTTTTCCTGCTACTTGGGCCCATGTCTCGCCCGGGGGCACAGGTGCAGTCTCCACTGCTGGGGCAGGCTTGCTTGCCGGGGCAGGCCTGGCTGCTGGGGCAGGCTTGGCTGCCGGGACAGTCTTGGCTGCCGGGGCAGTGGTTTCCTGGGCCGCCGGGGCCGCTTTTTTTGCGGCCCTTTTCGGCCTGCCATCCCCGAGCCTGGCCCTGCTCTCGGGCTCGGAGGCAACTTCTCTCGTTGAGGCCGGTGGGGCCTTCTTCTTTTTATCCGCCGCTAGCGGGGGGCGGATTATTGGTGCTGGAGGAAGGCGACTGGCAATAACCTAACCTAACCTAACCTAACCTAACCTAACCTAACCTAACCTAACCTAACCTAACCTAACCTAACCTAACCTAACCTAACCTAACCTAACCTAACCTAACCTAACCTAACCTAACCTAACCTAACCTAACCTAACCTAACCTAACCTAACCTAACCTAACCTAACCTAACCTAACCTAACCTAACCAGTTTGGCTCCAACCGCACTCCGGAGCGCCCACTTGCAACCAAACCTCCACGCGAAAAAATTCGCAAAAATTCAAAAAAGTGACTTACAGTGACGTGCGACACACCAAAATTTGTGAAATTACGCGGCGCATAGGGCAGTGAAAACGCCTTGTCGCTTAGTGCATTCGTAACAAAGTTATTGCGAAAAAACTGAAATTTTAAAAATTTCCAAAGTTTAAAGTGATTTTTTCTCCGTTTCTGCAGCGGTAACATATATTTTTTATAGTGCCTTCTTAAAGGCCTATAGAAGCACTATTGTTTTTCTGCCTTTCCCGATTTTTTCCGCGCAGGAGCGCGGAGATAAAGGCAAAAAAACAAAAGCCACGTGGTCACGAGGTCGGCGATCCAGGGCAGCTAGGAAGAATCTGACATCGGGACCATCAGGGCACCGTCGCTAGCATCTGGGAGGCACTTTTAGATTTAGTATAAGTTTATTTTAGAAATAGTTATAGCGTTTTTAAATTTTTGAAGTTTTTAATTATTTTTATCTCGATCAAACGATCTATAACATATCTTTTTAAAATCAGTTTTACATAGTCCTTAAGACGCTCAACAATACATAAAAAATTGGGCCTAGGTTGATCAGCCAGTTTTAGAGAAAACAATTTTTAAATTTTTCAGTAGTATACGAAGTACTCTTAATTTTAAACTTAAAATTTTTATTTAATTACATTTATATTTTCAAAAATTATTTGGAGCATTGGATATTAATTTAAGAATTTTTCGGCGAATATTCGTGAAATTAGGGCATTTTTAGTATAAATTTTATTGTTTTTTAGCTCTATTAAATCGAGGGGGGGTGTTACCAGCACGTGACTCGGCCTAAGCCACTGGGCGAGTTTTGCCCTTTAAAACAAGTCCAAACACGGCCTATTTCGGACAATAACTGCCGGAGTTAGCTCTGGAACGGCCATTTGCGACGCCATCTTGGATTGTTTTAAAGGGGCATAGCTCCCGCTAAAGTGGTCTGATTGGGACGCGGTTTTCACTGCTGGTACTGTAACTGTCCCCTCTTTGAATTGATCTCAGTTGAGGCTCTAGATAGAGCCAAAAAATTTTTGACTCTACCTTTGGCATTGAGAACCGGACAGGGACGAGAGCTACACATCCGTCAAAACGCTGAAGCTCTGAGAGCAAAATTGACGGAGATACGGCAGTTCCAAATTTTGGCGGCCATATTGTCCGCCATCTTGGAAAAAGAAAAAAGCTAATATCTCGAGAACCCGCTGTCCGATTTTGACAGGGTTTTTGGCCAACAGTAGTGCAGTCTTTGGATGTTCAGCCTAAATAAGTAAGTTGGCTCTAAATAAAGAAAAAACTTTTCTTCAAAAATTTTTTTCAAAAAAAAAAAAAAAAAAATATTTTTTCAAAAATTTTTTTTTTTTTAGTGTAAATTTACATACACAATATCTTTAAGAATTAGACTAGATAGAGCCCTTACGATATTTTTTATTATTTTGCTAGATATTAAGATTTTATTTAGTTTTTAATTTATATTAAGCAAATATTTACAACTTTTACAATTTTAATTTGACGACCTGTTCCGCATATTAAGACTTTCCAATCAAAATGTTTGGAATCCGAACTCCGACTAAAAAAGCGGAAAAACCCGCAAGCGAAGCAGAAGATATCTGCCAAACAAGTGAAGAGGGGGTAAATGTGAGGGCAGGACCCTCTAACAAAAGCGACAACGCATCCCAGCCAGATAAAAAGGAAAAAGATAGGGCATCAGAGGCAAAGGCGAGCCTCACAAGGGCAAAAACCCTACTGGGGGACGCCCGAAACCTCAGGACCGATATAAAAATCGGAGTCTCCCAAAGTGTAGAGCGAGTCTACCAGCTCTACAAGGAGGCAGAAGCTGAAATAGCTTCCTTGAAGGCGAAGGGTGGCCGTACACAAGCAAAAAGAAAAGAAGATGCACAAGAGATTGCTCAAAAAAACGTGCAGAAGTATGATGACGCCCTGATGAAAACCCTAGCAGAGCACACTAAGTTAATAAAAGAGAATAACGAGAAAATGGAAGTATTAAAAGAAGCGTTAGAAAAGAAAACCTACGCAAGTGCAGTAGCGGCGCCCCCAAAGAAGCTTCACCCGGAGCAGACCGCATTGCACTCAGTAGTAGTAACGGCGACAGACGAGACAGCGACCGGAGAAGACGTCCTGTACAAGATGATTAACGTCATGAAAGCCGCAGATGGAGGAATAAAGGTAGAAAAAGTTAGAAAAGCGAAAGATCGGAAAGTAATACTGGGATGCAGGAATGAAGAAGAGCGGCAAAGAGTAAAGGAAAGGCTGAGTAGGACGAAAGAATTAAAGGTGGAAGATATAAAGAATAAGGACCCACTAGTGATCCTAAAAAGCGTCTGGATGACGGAATACACAGATACGGACGAAGATGTCATCCTGGCGTTAAGGAAACAAAACCAGTCCCTAACTTTTGGCCTTGACGAGACAGAAGATAGGATTCGGATAGCCTATAGGAAACGGACGCGCAACCCGGATAAAGTCGATATAGTAATGAGGGTCTCGCCAAAAATATATCAACAAATGATGCAATTAGGAATGGTATACATGGATATACAGAGAGTAAAGGTGATGGACCAGTCGCCGCTGGTCCAATGCTCCCAGTGCCTCGGCTATGGCCACGGTCGACGTTTCTGTAAAGATACGAAAGAGAAATGTAGTCACTGCGGAGGCTCCCACCTAAAACAGCAATGCGCGAACTGGCTTGCCGGAGCTGCCCCGGCATGTTGTAACTGCGTCCATGCAAATTTGGAAAACACGGAGCACAATGCCTTCAGCGAAAGCTGCAGCATTAGAAAAAAATGGGAGGCTCTAGCAAGAGCATCAATAGCTTACTGCTAAAAGAATAGGTAACAAATTTGGTTGAAATAAAAATAGATAATAAGCATGTTGTATTATATATAATAAGTATATATGAAAACATTTTTCATAAGAAGTTGTTAATTAAAATTTAAATTGTAAGACCTAGTTTAACCTAGTAAGCTATAACTTAGCAAATATATAAAAGACCAGTAGAAAATGTTCGGGCATACTAGTAGTATACGATAATAGTAATCTAAGAAAATAAATAGGATAAGATAGATAAGTTATGTTGAGTATATATAATGAAGTATATATACCAGCAGCATATGCAACAATGTTTTAAATAAAATAAAAAGATAGAAAGATGTACTATTTCATGCCTAGATTAATTAAGAAATTGTAAACAAAGTAATTGTGATACCTAGTAGAACATTAAGTTAGAAAGAATTTAAGTCAAGAGAAAACAATACTAGTGGAAAATTTTGTGAATACTCTACCAAAATAGAAGTATATAATACCAATAAAGTAATCTAAGAAAAATAAATAGAAGATAATGTAAAATGCTTATAGAACTCGAAATTGTTAACAAAACTTAACTACGATTCCAGTAAAATATAATAAGACATAAAGAACTAAAGTCATGAGTAAAACAAGACTAGTACGAAACTTTGGCGAACACTCTACTAAATTTTATGTTTAGTATAAACAATGAATATAGAATCTAGAAAATTAAACGGATAAACGATTGTTAAGTCATCACTGCTAGATCTTTGAAAATTAACTGTAAGACTTGTATAAAGAATATAGTAAATTCTTTATTAGTTAACAAAAATTTTGTGTGTCACTCTTTGTATAATGGATTATAATAGTTATGGTAGAATATTATTAAGTTAAAAAACTAAATTTAAGCATAGTAGCTAGTTGAAATTATTGCAATCAAAACTTATGTGTGTAAAATTTTTCGTGTACTTCCTAAATAAACAAAACCTGTTGTTTCACTACCCCAGAAATAAAAAGAGCTCTGAATAAGTGTTATCAGAGGTCAATAGGCAGGATAGCTCGCGGGCCGGACCTCTGCGTCCGGACAGGGAAAAAAAAAAAAAAAAAAAAAAAAAAAAAAAACCTAACCTAACCTAACCTAACCTAACCTAACCTAACCTAACCTAACCTAACCTAACCTAACCTAACCTAACCTAACCTAACCTAACCTAACCTAACCTAACCTAACCTAACCTAACCTAACCTAACCTAACCTAACCTAACCTAACCTAACCTAACCTAACCTAACCTAACCTAACCTAACCTAACCTAACCTAACCTAACCTAACCTAACCTAACCTAACCTAACCTAACCTAACCAGTAACAGCCTAATATCGCAAGTCGCATCAACAGCTCCGTGGAAAAAATTCCAAATAATTGGAAAATTTTGAGCTACGCGCATAAAAGTGTTACGGTCAGAGAAAGAAGTGTCTGTCTCATAAGGATTATTGTTTTTAACATCCTACACAAAGGGGTTCAGGAGCAGGAAAGCCTGGACTTTGGAGCATTATATCAACGAGAAGAAAAGTGAAATCTGTAACAAACGAACAACCACCAGCAAGAACTTTTAAAGGTCTGTTTAACAAAATTTAAATTTTGAAAATCCCTTCACAATCAACGGAGATATAAGGTACCCAATTATTAAGAAATAACCTCACAAACCGCGTGGTTCGACACACGTGTAACCTACTTTCGACGAAGCAACACGAGGCGTGACGTCCGACAACCGAGTTGAAGACTCTGAAGCCGGCCTAGGACTACGCCCCAGTGAAAACATCAACAGCGGAACACCTTCGTCGGACCATCAGGTAAACCTCGAGGTAACTCTTGAACCCCTAATCCTAGAACATCCGTGTTTGGACTCCTCATAACGGGAAAACCAGGCATATTCCAAATTCACCCACCCCAACCCCCTTACACAATTTCCCCTCCCCCCCCCACCCCTTAAATTTACTTTACCCCCGAGTCACGCTTGACCGGGTATAAGAGCCCCTCCACTTGCCCCCACCCCCAACCCAACCCCCCCAACCCCTTTCAACCCCCCCTCCCCCCCAAACTTTTTCTTACGAAACCTTCTTCCCCTCCTCCCCACCCCTCCCCAATTTTCCTCATTTACCCCCTCTCGTTAAATCCCCTACCCCAACCCCCTCTAAACCTTCCCCCCCCCAACCCCTCTACTTAAAAAAAAAAAAAAAAAAAAAAAAAAAACCAACCCCCTTAAACACATTCTCCCGAAACCCCCCCCCCCCCAATTTTTTCCCTCATTTACCCCCTCTCGTCATATCTCGGGAACCAGAGCAGATAGACCCACACTGTTTGGTATCCCCACAATCGGCATTAGAAGCCCTACAATCTGGCCCTGAGGGAATCCCCAAAATCCCCCTCCCCCCTTGAGGTTACCACCTTCCCCGGAGCCTATCTCAGCAACGAGAAGAGATAGACCTCTGGTGTTTGGTATCATCGAAATCGGGAGAAGATCCTTTACCACATCACACAAGAAGAAAACAAATCCAACACAGTACCATCCTTCTCAAAGACGTCAAGAAAACACCCATCACGCAGAACCCCCTCTGGAGGTCCTGGCGCGGAGAGAGGCGTTACTCAGTAAGGAAACAATTAAAATTAATAGTTCAAAAGTAATAGGTGTATAGTAACGACATCTCTAATATTCCTGTACGATCATAGGAAAATCGACTAGTAACAAGGGTAGTAGAGCTACCTGAAAAGGGCTCGCCCGGGGAAGTACTACCATCACACCTATTTCTTCCGCCAAACAGCGTTGCTGTGTTTCGGTTAGAAGGGTGCGATTGCCGGTAAAATTACAGTCACGCGAGGCTATACACCTTTTACCTCTAATTTTTACAACTAATATATAATTAGTATTTAATTAGTATTTAACTTAGAAATAATAATTAGTATTTAAAAACCACAATATGTCAATAAAACCCGTAACTGGATCCGCCCCAACTTCAGACTTGGCTCCTCAAGTAGCCCTTCTAAAACAACGGTCGCTGCGCGAGAAGGTATTAAAAAAAGAAACGGTGGCTGCTCGGTCTCTCAAATCTGAGCGGTTGACGCGGCCATCAGTACCCGCGGCGAAAAAAGCATCATCGGTAGGAGCACAGCCAGTGGAAACAAGCCCAAAGGTACCTGCGAGGAAGAAGAGGGCGTCACCAACAAAAACACCACTGGAGCCAACAGAGAACCTGGCAACATCCTCCGCTACACAGGAGAGCAGATCAGTGGCGGACTCCATAACGGAAAAAATAATTGAATGGGAACAGTGCGGGATATCTCCACCAAAACCCATAGAGTCTGACGACGACTCAGTGGCGTCGTGTCTCGAGCTCGGCACCCCTATGTCAGCGCCCAAGACAAGACAGAGCATGCTTGTCGACCAATCGGGCAGGCGTATGGGTGTCGAGATGGATATGGCCACAAAGCTGGCCAATGAGACGCTGCTGAAAGGGAAGGACGCTTTGGAGTCTGCAGGCAACATGAAGAGGGAGTGCAAAGTCATCGCACTGGAAAGCCTGCAGACTCTATACGAAATAGTCCTTTCGTTATCGGACTCTAGGTCCAGACATATCACCAGTCTGGAGAGGGAGAGAACTAGGCACGCAACGGAGCTCGTGCGGGTGGAGAGAGCCCACAACAAAAAAATAGGTGAAATCACCACAAACTTAACGTCCGAGTTGTCGAAGGCCAGGGCGGACATTAGTGCGTCGCTTAAGGAGGCGCAAGCGATACGCAGCTGGCAGGGGTACGAGACCCAGGAGCCCCATCGGCTCATAAAGGAAACAGCGGACGCCATCCAGGATCTCGAAAAGCGGATGAAGACCCTCGCAGAAGCCATCATCAAAGAAGAAAGGGAACACGACACGGAACCCCTGAGGAGAGACCATTTGAGCCTTAAGGCGGGAATGGACACTCTCCAAAATCAACTTGATGAGCTCCGAAGAGGTCTCACAAAAGATCAGGAAAAAACGCAACAGATCCTGGAATCTAACAAAAAGGCAATTGAAAAACGGGACTCGAACCCCCCTGTGGCACAGTCTGAACCAGGCTTGAGGCACGAGGTGGAGGAGATAAGGGGCATCCTTCAAACGATGCAAGCTGAACGGGCACCACCATCCGAACCACCACAACCCATTCTCCTCAACTTAGAGGAATATTTACAACCTCTAACGGAGAGAATGGAAGCCGTGACATCTGAGCTTCGAACGCTTCGGGAAGAAAAGATGAGGGCACCACCACCATCCCTCAACCTCGAAACGGAACTCGCCAAAGCGGAGGAAGGAGGCAGCTCGAAGGGAAGGCTGACCTACGCAAAGGTCGCCGCTAAACCACCACCGCCCTTAAAGCCAAACCATACCCTAATCATCACATCAAACAATCCCCAAAACACCGGGGAAAACGTGATTGATCGTATCAGGGAAGCTCTGGACACAAAGAACACGGGAGCAAAGATCGACAAAGTCAGGAAAGCTAGGAACAGTAAAGTTATTCTGAGCTGTAGCTCCAAAGAAGATCTAAATCTCGTGCAGAGCAGGGTGAGGCTAGATAAGGGCCTAAAGGCGGAGGTTGCGAGGGCAGTCAACCCACTGGTCATCGTGAAGGATGTCCTATCCTACCACAGCGACAAAGATATTATAGAAAACATACTAATACAGAACAAACACCTCCTGAAGGACATCAACCTTCAGGAGAGTACTATCAAGATGAGGTACAGGAAAAAGGCACGCAACACCCTAGAGTGCCACACGGTCCTGGAAGTCTCCCCTTCTATTCACAGAAACCTTACAGAGGCAGGGAAGGTCTACATAGGCATGCAGCGCAGGCCTGTGTTTGACCACTCCCCCCTAGTGCAATGCACTAAATGCCTTGGCTTCGGCCACACAAAGGTGGTCTGCCGGGAGAGAGACGAGCTATGCAGTCACTGCGGCAAGTCTCACTCCTGGGAAAAATGCAAGGGGAGACTAGAGGGGAACCCCCCAAAATGTAAGAATTGCTCGACCGCGCACGGAACGAGCATAGACCTGGCGCACAATGCTTTTAGCAAAGAGTGCCCAGAGAAACAAAAATGGGATGCTATAGCGCGGTCCCGAGTTTCTTACTGCTAAGGGCCCCTCACAGTACCAACGCTCGGTCCCTCATAAAACGGGTGGAGCAGGTTTGAGGTTCATCCAAGCCAACCTGCAACGCTCGAAACTGGCTACGGCGGAACTACTCCAGGTGGCAGTGGACAGGGGCATCACAATCGCCCTGGTCCAGGAACCCTACGTTGGAAAAAACGGTGTCCTCAAACAACATCCGGGGACTCGGGTAATCCAATGCACCTTAAACAGGCAAAAACCGGTGAAGGCAGCCATCATAGTATTCGGTGACCGGCTGGAGGTAATACATGACCCTCAATTGGTGACCGAGACTGAAGCGGCGGTCCTTCTTATCGGAGGAGGCCTTAAACTGGGAGTGGTATCCGTCTATCTAGAGGGGGACCAGGACATCGTGCCTTATCTTGATAGAATCAAAAAAGCCTGCGACAAATTGGACACACACAACCTCATAGTCGCGGGAGATGTTAATGCCTGGAGTCACTGGTGGGGCAGCGCATCTGAGGACGACAGAGGGGAAGCCTACAATGCATTCCTGAATGAAAAGGGACTCCAAATCCTAAACACCGGAGACACTCCAACCTTCGAGACTTTCAGAAACGACAGAGCGTGCACAAGTATAGTAGACGTTTCTGCTTGCAGCATGTCTCTGCTCGTAAAAATCGAAAATTGGAGAGTAGACAAAAGTCTCGTCACTTCGGACCATAATGCTATCACCTTCAACTTGCGCCTAGGAAAGGCCCTAGAAACTCTCAGGCCGATCACGACGCGCAAGTATAACACCAAGAAGGCAAAGTGGACCGAATTCTCAGTTCTGCTAAAAACGATCCTAGCAGAACGAGACATCACGCGTGTCTCAGTAGTGGAGTCAAAAACCCCAGAAGACCTTGAAAATAAGATCACAGCCTACACAGAGGCCATTCACGAGACCTGCAAACAAACCATCCCTATTGCAGGAAATAGGGCAGGCGATCCCAAGCCCCCGTGGTGGTCGAAAGAGCTTGGCGATCTTAAAAAAGAGGTCCTCAGGAAAAAGAGGAGAATCAGGAATGCAGCTCCCCATAGGAAAAAAATGGTAATAGAAGAGTACCAGAAAGCCAAAATGTCGTACTCAGAGAGAGCAGAAAAAGCCCAAACGGAGAGCTGGAAGGAGTTCTGCACGACTCAGGAAAAGGAGAGTATGTGGGATAAAATCTACAGGGTAATCAGGAAAACGTCAGGAAAGCAGGAGGACATGCTTCTGAGAAGCCCTGAAGGTAACACCCTAACCCCAAAACAGTCGGCAGAACTCCTAGCCAAAACCTTCTATCCAGACGACTCAGAGAGTACCGACCAATCACATCACGCTAAACTTCGATATCAAATGGCGGAGAACGTATTAGAGGGCCTTTCGGAAGATGACCCACCCTTCACGTCAGCGGAATTGGAAAAAGTATTGCAAACACAAAACCCCAAAAAAGCACCCGGACCAGATGGGCTAACCGCTGACATCTGTGCTGCAGCCATAAGATGTAATAAGGAGGTGTTCATGGCGATAGCAAACAAATGCTTATCGCTAAAACACTTCCCCACACACTGGAAAGCGGCACACGTGGTCATAATCCGAAAGCCAGGGAAGGCAGACTACACCCACCCAAAGTCATACCGACCCATTGGCCTTCTATCCGTTCTCGGAAAAACCATTGAGAAGTTAATGATTGGTCGACTCCAATGGCACATTCTCCCAACACTACACAAAAACCAATACGGCTTCATGCCACAAAGAGGAACCGAGGACGCCCTCTATGACCTATTAGAGCACGTAAAAAAAGGAGTAAACACTAAAAACATCGTGCTCCTCATCTCATTGGACATAGAGGGTGCCTTCGACAACGCCTGGTGGCCAGCACTGAAAATCCAGCTTGTCAAAAAAAGGTGTCCGGGAAACCTGTACAAGATGGTGTGTTCATATCTAACCGACCGGAGAATCACGGTCAACTATGCAAGGGCAGCATACGAGAAGGAAACAACAAAAGGTTGCGTCCAAGGATCCATAGGAGGACCAATCTTTTGGAACGTTATCCTAGACTCGTTGCTGCAAACGCTAGAGATCGAAGGAACATACTGTCAGGCCTTTGCGGATGACGTGGTACTCGTGTTCACAGGACAGTCGGTGAGCAATCTGGAGCAGTCAGTCAACTCAACGCTGGACAAAGTTGCAAAATGGGGAAACGCCAACAAACTCAACTTCGCACCGCAAAAGACCAACGCGATGCTCCTCACCAAGAAGTTGAAATTTGAGACCCCACAACTATACATGGCCGGCACAAAACTTGACCTCGTTGAGGAGATAAAGCTCCTGGGCCTCATAATCGACAAGAATCTAGTCTTCAAGCCCCACGTGTCTGCGCAATGCAAGAAAGTAGTAGACATCTACAAACAACTCGCGTGCGCAGCTAAAGTAACGTGGGGACTAAACAGCGAGATCACGAGAACCATATACATCGCAGTGGTAGAACCTATAATGACATACGCGTCAAGCGCATGGTCTCGAGCGGCAGAGCTGGAAATGAACAAAAAGCAGCTCAATGCCCTCCAGAGAGGTTTTGCCCAAAAGGTGTGCAGGTCCTACCGGACTGTCTCTCTCACTTCAGCACTCGCGCTGTCGGGTTTGCTTCCACTGGACCTCAGGATCCATGAGGCGGCAAACCTGTACAAAGCCAAAAAAGGTCTCTCCCAGGACTACCTCCCACCTGGAACGGAGCTTGAACTCCGAGTGGGATACCTGGACCAACCCCATCCATCTACCCTAATGTCCACGGAGTATGAACTCCTCGAAGACTCCATCCAGCATGTCAGCGGACCCCAAATATACACAGACGGCAGCAAAATCAACGACCAAGTAGGTGCTGCCCTGACATGGTGGGAGGAGGGAAAGGAATCAAACTTCGCCACCTTTAAGCTTCACCCCGCTTGCACAGTCTTCCAGTCGGAACTGTATGCACTACACAGGGCACTTCAGATGGTAAATTCGAGCAGGGAACCGATAGTCAACATACTGAGTGACTCAAGATCTTCACTCGACCTGCTCCGAAACCCAAGTCTGAGCCATCCCCTGGCGAGAAGCATAAAGGAAAACATCGGGAGGATCTTGGAGGATGGACGGAAAGTCCGGATGTTCTGGCTGAGAGCGCACGTTGGCACCACAGGAAATGAGAGAGCTGACGAGCTGGCAAAAGCAGCGGCACTCGGTGACGCCACACAGGACTATGGAAGGATCCCACTGTCCTACATTAGGAGGAAAATTCGTGAAGAGTCGATCCGCAAATGGCAGGATCGATACGAAACCTCCAAAACAGGCGCACTAACAAGGAGGTTCCTTCCAGACGTCCAAAAAGCGTATCGGCTAACTCGCACCACAAAACTTACACATACACAAGTGCAGATCTTGACAGGCCACGGAGGGATAGCCGAGTATCTTCACAGATTTAAGCTGAAAAACAGCCCGGGTTGCGAGTGCGACTCGGAAATCAGTGAAAGTATACTTCACATCATACTCGACTGCCCACGTTTCCTAGCGGCTCGGACCGATCTAGAAACTCGGATTGACAGAAAACTGGTTGAACCGGAACTGCATAGCATACTTGCAGACCCGGCCAGCAGACCACACTTTCTGTCCTTCGCCGAGAAGATCTTCCGAACTGCTGCTAAGAGACACACTAACCTTCCGCCCCTTGAATCACAACCAACACCTGTTAGCCAAGCCCCAACTACCACCAATGGCACCGGCTCACAGCAGAAACCTACTACGAAGAGCGTCGCTATCCATTCACTGCTTGCATGTGGAGAGAAAGGAGTGCCAGGGATAAGAATCCGAGGAGTGGCACTCTTCATGGATAGCAACAACGAACGGCTCGGAATAGGTTTCTGCCGAATCGGGGCTAGAAATCGCGTCGCCATTTCACCGGGCTTGGCGTCACTCATAAATGGGAGCACTTCAAAAACGACCATGAAGCACAAAATGTACAGTGCACTACCTGAAACAGAAGTGGCGGGCCACCGATGTCGACTGGTGCGATCGCGAAATAAGACGATCGCTCTACTCACATTGGAAGGAAATTCCCCCTTCACACAGGCATGCTCGATGCTCACCATGTTGGGGGAAACGGGAAGAGTGGTGGAAGTTCCACGTGTAATAAGTGTGGATGCAATGATGGTCGGGTATGAGCAGGGAGAAGTCGCAGACCGGCTAGGTTGTATAAAAGCCTCTGAACAACATGAGGTGGTTGTGTACGAAGATAGAGGTGAAAACCTAAACTATCTAAGAGCGCACGACTCAAAAACTACAACCGACAGCTGGGGACACCCAATACCTACCTCGATCAGTGGATCCGAACGCGTCCAACAAAAAGCAGTCGCCGAGAAAGACGCAGCCCACCAGAGTGGCATGATGGAACGTAAGAAAAGATCCAAAGTCGGAGGCCACCTCAAGGGATTTCTAAACACCTTCAGCTCAATGCTGCAAGGGCTGTCAGGAAATCCATCATCAACAACAGTCAAAACTACAACAGCAACAGCAAAGGCTCCAACAAATAAAAACAGGACAAAACAGGACAAGAGCTGACATGGGGCAGGTAACTCCGCCTCGTCTAATAGATGCAAAGGTTCCACGAGACCACGCGTACAACGCCTTCCTTGAGTTTTTGGCCATTACACGAGCAACCTCTGAGGTCAATCTCAAGGTTTGCAAAACCATCTTGGCAAATTTTGAGCAGGGTAATCAAAACCTACTAAAGGAAAAGCTCGAGGAGGCAGAGGCAGCCATATACAACAACGACAACTCCCAGGTCATCAAGGGCAAAATGTCAGGAAGCTATATGGCAGCATACAACGCAACAAGTGGCTTCGTGGCACTCAGCAGCGAAGAGACTGAGACCGGAGTACCTAAATTCAACACCCCAAAAGGAGACCCCTTGGTTGTTGTTGCAAAGTGCACCAGGATTCTACTGGACGACAAGATTCTCGACATGGCGAAATCCATGTCGGGAACTCAAGTCACAGGATCTGTCTGGAGGGACTGGGTGCCGCCAACAATTGAGTGGGTCAACGGAGTTCCGGGGTGTGGTAAGACAACCTGGGTGGTAGGGCACTTCGATGCTGACAAGGACGTCATCATCACCACAACATCTAATGCTGCTAGTGACCTAAGGGAGAAACTAGCGCTCCGTGTTGGTGATCTTGTCAAGACCAGGGTCCGCACTATGGCTTCTGTCTTGGTTAATGGCTTCAGAGAGTCGGACAAATGCAACCGTCTCATGGTTGACGAGGCTCTCATGAACCACTTCGGAGCCATAGTCATGGCAGCCAAGCTGTGCGGTGCCAAAGAAATGGTCCTCATCGGAGATGTCAACCAGTTGCCTTTCATCGATAGAGAAAATCTCTTCGAAATGAGGTACTGCCGCCCAAACCTGGTAACAAACATCAGCCAGGAGTTGCTATGTACACACCGGAACCCCATGGATGTTGCCTATGCACTAAGAGAGGTATACTCCGGTATATACTCTTCAACACTAAGTGCGCGTTCTCTTAACATACAAAATTACACCGGTGCTCAAATACCCCATACGCTCCAAAACACTCTATTCCTGGTCCATACCCAAAGCGAGAAGCAATGTCTCATCGACCAGGGATACGGTAAGGGCACAGGATCGCGTACACTGACCATCCACGAAGCGCAGGGGTTAACGTTCGAAACGGTAATCATTGTTAAAACCACATCAAAAACAATAGATTTACATCAGAGCGTACCCCATGCGGTGGTAGCAGTGTCACGGCATACCACCAGCTGTACCTACCACACGGATGACCAAAACGACGCGATAGGGTACTTTATCAAAAGAGCAATGGCAGCGTCAACCAAAAAAATAGTGGAATACAACCTAAAAATGGCCATCAAACACCGAAACGCAGCGGTCGTTGAGAAACTCGCTCGCGAGTTGGGACGGATGGACGAACAGGGTTAACCACTATCCTCATAAACTTCATGTAACAAATCGTATCTTACTAAATTCTGTAACCAATAGGAAAATAATTTTATAGTAACTTTGTAAAAAAGAAAAAAAAACAATAAAAAAAAAAAAAAAAAAAAAAAAAAAAACAATATTATACACATCTATAAAAAAAAAAAAAAAAAAAAAAAAAAAAAAAAAAATATTAACCATAACAATATGTAACAGATGTATACCCAAGCCTAATTATAATAAAGCTAACAATGTATAATAAAATCCACCTAAGAAGTAACTCTAACAACTATAACCATGTATACTCTAACTTCATATATCACTATATAACAACAATTAAACAAAATGAATGTTTTAATTATAGATCTTATAACATAAAATAACCAAAATTGTCTTCAAAAACAAAATGATATGTATAATTTAAACTAGCATAACGATAATGGTATTCATTGTATTTATATAAATAACAAGAACATTATGTATCAACTAGAATTAAGTCAATATCAAGTTTCCTTACTGAGTAAGTCTCTTAATTTTAAGTTTGTAATAAAATAATGAGTTACTAAATAAAGAATTAAATTAAAAAAAGAGCACGGACTGCAGTCTGTGGAGCATAGTTTAAAAAAAAAAAAAAAAAAAAAACCTAACCTAACCTAACCTAACCTAACCTAACCTAACCTAACCTAACCTAACCTAACCTAACCTAACCTAACCTAACCTAACCTAACCTAACCTAACCTAACCTAACCTAACCTAACCTAACCTAACCTAACCTAACCTAACCTAACCTAACCTAACCTAACCTAACCTAACCTAACCTAACCTAACCTAACCTAACCTAACCTAACCTAACCTAACCTAACCTAACCTAACCTAACCTAACCTAACCTAACCTAACCTAACCTAACCTAACCTAACCTAACCTAACCTAACCTAACCTAACCTAACCTAACCATACATTGGATAGTAAGTTTCTAGTTAGAAGCACGTAGTGTGGCACGTCGTTAGAAGCGCCTTTGCGACAGCTTTAGGGATCTGCAAAAATAAATTACATTTTTCATACAAAAGTTTTCAGGATATTAGTTTTTTCAATTTTTTACAGTTTTTAATTAATTTTGCAAAAAATTACATAATTAACCACTGACTCTGATTGCTTTGACAGGTTCGTTTTCGGGTCTTGCAGACGACCCGTGAATTTCAAGCCGATCGGAGCAGTAGAAACACAAAATTTGGCCCGCCCAAACCCACCCTTTTATCATTTCCTTGTACGTGACAGGAACTTGTACTGTCCATTGAGGAATAGAAGTTTATTGACTGGTGTATATTTTTGTTTTTTATTTTTAAGTTTTAATATTGTAGGATAGGGTCATTAAGCACACATAATGTTCGGAATGAGGACTCCTGTAAAAAATAAGACTTCGAACTCCCCTAAAGAGGCTGTGGAATCGGCGGACAAAGTGGGTCCCCCATTGGAAACCCAAGACCAAACTTTTACAGTCCGCCGAAGCATCAGTGAGATTGAAGCCCGGACAAAGACTTCACCGGAAAAGGTGGCGGCACCGGTGGCAGGCCCCTCTAAGGCAAAAACACGTAATCCATCATCGGATGCCTTGGCTAGCCCGCCCCCAAAACCGACCTATCCCAACAGAGTTGCCGAGGGAAGAGCATGTCTGAATAAGGCAAAGCTACACCTCGGCAATTCAAGAAACTTAAGGACGGAAATAAAGGTGGGGGTAACAGCAGCCGTGGACCGACTTTACCAGCTGCTTAAAGAGTCAGAGGCGGTCAAGGTCAAAGCTCAGAGCAAGGGGCGGGATGAGAAGGAAGTGGAGGAACCTATACACCCTCCGCCCCCTTCTCACCCTGTCATTAGCCAAGTCAACAACGAGCTAATGGAAAAGATGCAGGAGCACCTCGTACTGATCGCCGAAAACACGGCCAAGATGGAGGGTCTTCGAAACACCTTACTGAGCCACCAGAAGGTCTTGGAAGCGTCCAGTTATGCGAGCGTTGTAGCTGGATCGCCGAGGAGTCAACCGCAGGAACAAACTGCCATACACTCGGTCGTCATAACGTCTAAAAATGAGCAGGAGACGGGCGACCAAGTGTATGAAAGGATCAGGGAAGTAGTTAATGCGAAGGAGGAGGGTGTTAGAATCGACAAGGTGAGAAGAGCAAGGGACAGAAAGGTAATTTTAGGATGTAATAACCAGGAGGATTTGAAAAAGGTCAAGGCCAGGCTCAGTGAAGAAGGGGATCATCTTAGTGTGGAGGACGTGAAGAATAAGGACCCCCTAATAGTGCTCCTCGGCGTATGCCACTACCACAAGGACGAAGAGATAGTCAAGGCAATCAGGAGACAAAACGGGCATTTGCTGAGAGACCTGAGTGTGGAGGATGGCCGGATCGAGATCTGTTTCCGCCGGAAGGCCAGAAATCCCCTCACCTCGCATGTAGTGGCTAAGGTGTCGCCATTGATATGGCGGCGTTTTACCGACGCAGGGGCTGTCCACGTGGACATGCAGCGCGTCAGGGTGGTCGACCAGTCCCCCCTCATTCAGTGCTCGCGCTGTTTGGGGTACGGACACGGCAAGAAGTTCTGTCGCAATGCGGTCGACGCGTGCAGCCACTGCGGAGGACCACACCTGAGGCCCGAGTGCACGGATCGGCTCGCCGGCGAACCCCCCAGTTGCACCAATTGCGTCAAGTCCAAAATGGGGAGAGCGGATCACAACGCCTTTAGTAGCGATTGCCCGGTGAGGCGCAAGTGGGAGGCGATAGCGAGATCCACTGTGGCGTATTGCTGAGGGCGTGGTTACGGTACAATACAAGATAGCGCAGGCCAACCTCCAGCGGAAAAAACTAGCCACTAATGAAATCCTGATCGAGGCTGGAAAGCGCGGAATATCCGTAGCGCTTTTACAGGAGCCTTATGTGGGGGCGGAAAGAAGGATGAGAGGTCACCGGGGAGTAAGGATCTACCAGAGCACTGCGCAAGGAGAAGGGACTGTCAAGGCGGCAATTGCCGTATTGAACCATGATCTTGACATAATACAGTACCCGCAACTCACCACTAACAACATCGTAGTGGTGGGGATCCGAACTAGTGCCTGGGAGATCACGCTGGTGTCTTACTACTTTGAGCCCGACACACCCATAGGCCCATACCTCGACCATTTGTCCAAAATAGTTGAGAAAATGGGACATCAAAGGATACTTATTGGTGGCGATGCCAATGCAAAAAGTACCTGGTGGGGAAGCCTGGTGCTGGACGGTCGTGGGGACGACATGGCAGGGGCCCTCGATGACTTGGGCCTTCAGATCCTCAATACAGGAACAATACCTACCTTTGACACTATCAGAGGGGGCCAGCGATACCATAGCTACGTCGATGTGTCGGCGTGCACCGCGGATCTGCTTGACCTGGTAGAGAACTGGACAGTAAAAGAAAACCTCACTAGCTCGGACCACAACGGTATAACTTTCGATATTAGGCTTAAAAAATCCAAAGGCATCAGCATACATAGAACTACACGAATATACAATACAAAGAAAGCAAATTGGGTTCTATTTCATGAGAAACTGACCCAACTTACAGTAAATTCTAAATTAATAACAGAAAACTTGCAAAATATAACTACCACAGAGCAATTAGAGACAACTATAACAGATTACACAAAAACCATTACAAGAGCATGTGAAAAAGCAATACCGTTAATAGGGAATAAAGAAAAACTTATAATACCGTGGTGGTCCGAGAAGCTCGAGAAAATGAAGAAAGAGGTCAAAACCAGGAGGCGTAGAATAAAGTGCGCCGCGCCGATCCGCCGAGAAATGGTAGTCGCCCATTACCTGGAAGCAAAGGAGGAATATGAGTTAGAGGCTCTGAAGGCTCAGGTCGAGAGCTGGAAGGAGTTTTGCGGAAAGCAGGATAGAGAGGGGGTCTGGGAGGGTATCTACAGAGTGATAGGTAGAACAAAAAGTAGAGAAGAGGACCTACCACTGGAATATGCGGGTAGTACGTTAGACGCTAAAGGCTCCGTTGAGCTGCTAGCGGAGACATTTTACCCTGAAGACACGGAAGATAGCGACACGACGGAACACCGCATTACCAGAGAGCTAGCGG